>JBBMOC010000038.1:2193069-2708675 GCA_037975185.1 Centropyge bicolor | reverse complement strand
ACACACACACACACACACACACACACACACACACACACACACACACACACACACACACACACACACACACACACACACACACACCTCTATGTTTGGCACAGAGGGTTCTGCTAATTTGTACACAGAGCAGACGCTTGGAGCTACTGTACTCATTAACACAAATCCAAACACACACACACACACTCGCGCACACACACTCACATATACACAGATGTACGAGCAAGCATATGAAAAACAAAAAAACCCCACTTTCCTCAACATAAAATTAGCTAATTGTTGCACTTTTGTACACATACAAACATTCATAAATATACTAAGTGTAGTTTCTGCAGGTAGTGATGTAAAGAGTTGCAGCTATTTCACTGTTCCATGACCATCACTATCGTTTCACATAGTTTAAAGCAAGGCTGTGTATGGGTGAGAATGCACACATCCATCAATGGGAAAGAGATAGCTGCATTGTGCTTCTTTGAGGGAAGGGTCATGGTCTGGACTGAGATAGCTGAAATTGCATGGAAAGGGACAGTAAAATGTGGCTGAATTTCATACATCACATACCACAGACACACAACCATAAAATGCGGCAATAAACGTGTGCTAAAAACATGAAGCGTCGTTAGATGTAATTTTATGCCTTATGCTGCAAAAGAATGTCATCATTTGTAAAACAGCTGCACCAAATTTAATTTGTCTAGGAACAAATTATGATAACTAAAAATATAGTTTGGTAGCCTCATTACTGTTTTTATATAATGTCTTGAATGCATGCATTTCATCATCATCATTAAATGTAGCTCAGTTTTCCAGAGTGAAAAATGTAGAGAATACATGGACTTTTAAGAACATGTAGCCTGGGTCAAGGTGACATGGATATATCAAGCCCCCAAAGGGTCACAGTGGGAATGTATTTCAAAATTACTTTTGTATTACCTCACAATAAGTTTTGCATTCCCCTAATCGACAGGAACAGTTAATATGTTGGTCCAGTCCATTTATAAAACACTGCCAGTTTAGGAAACGTTTTGCAGATACTAAAGAAAGGAGAGACGATGTGACACTTTACATCATGCATTTATTGCTCATGACTCTTTCAAAAAGCTGAGCTCGGAGACTGACTGCATGTGAGCACAGTTGATGATACAGACTCGTACCTGAGCCAGCCACAGCTGAGAGTGAGCCAAGCCCATAATATACAAGACTAGATCATAATACATTTCAGTCTTTTTTCTCTTAAGAGCAATGTAACACACATTGTAAGGTAACAAAAAAACTAGAATTATGGGAAACGCAAAAGAAAAAAAAAGTACACCATGACCTTTCGGGGGCTGTAGACACACACCAGGACATGAGGAGTATTGCAAGGAATATCCCTGCTGGGCAAGAGCTGTACAAGAGCAGTGGTTAGCAAGACATGCAGGGAAAGTTAATGCCTGACAAAACTTGCAATCAAACTGCTCTACAAAATATATACGAAACCCTGTGCGCATGAGTGACTTTCACTGCATATAATGTAGTTTAAAAAAATATAAATGACCTTTTAATGTGTTGAGACGCTGTCGTCGTGACCTTGTTTGTCTGAACAAATCCATGTTTGCCTCCGCTCACATCTGTTAATGGGCGCTGGATACAAACATATCAACTTGCATAATGGCCTGTGGTGAAGTTGATACATAAACAAGCCTACTGTATGTACCCAATAAAAGCCTATGGCAGTTTTGCAAACTCCATATACAAGTCTGCTAATGGGCACACGCTGTCATGCTCTAATGTCAACAGGCATTTACCCATAAACAGGTCAGAGCAAGTGAAAATGACTCCATACTACATTAAATTAATTAACCAGACTATGTCCTCCACAAGTCCTCCACACAGATATCAATTCAATCCATACTCGCCAGCAAAGGTTATTCACTCCTATATGGTAAATTAGACACATAAACAACCTGTGTCCTCAGTGAAAGCCTGAGGGATCCGACGCACCACTCTACTAAGTGTTATTTACTCATGAAATAAGATATCGTATCACATAATTTTCAAGCCAGCCAGTGCAGCACCTGAATGACTTTTGACTGTTTCGAAGGCCTGGAAACAAATAATTAAAAAAACGTGACAGAACACACTATGTGCTCTGTAAGAAAGTATAGAAGAGCAGTATTAGGTGCAATTTTAATGTAGGCAATGTTCTGGTACAAGATACATATGCCTGTTATATAAAACAATTACATCTACTTGCAAACACTAAAAGATTTTCCAACAACAAAAAGACAACTGAAAGTTTCCCATTCCAGTACAGCAGTTGGTTAATAAAATTACTAATTAAAAAACACTTAACACAAATACTATTGTAATAATTTCACCATAATAATGTAGTAAACAGTTTATATGTAAGCTGTACAGATGCACAGCCAGGTATAACTGCTGTAATTAATATATACATAGCTCTTTAATGCTACACAGGGGAACCAGCTATTTGTATTGTAAAATGCAACAGTATACAAACAGTAAACAAAAGTGGGCCAAAAGTGCAACAGCAGTTCAGCAACAATTCAGTAACGCTGCTACGCCTTCATATATGATACATTAAAGCAAAGAGCCACACATCCTCGACAAAAGCCTTAAGCGCTGGTTGTCAATGCACTCCCAGCAAACTGAGGTTATTCACATTTTACATGCGCTACATTGGATACACAAACTCAATAGAAGCCCAAAAGCACAGTTATCGCCTCCACAAATAACAAACTTCAGTTACATTATCTACTACATAACATAAGCCAAACACAACTGACAATTCACCCCACAGTTACAAAACTAGCCTGTGCCCTTAATACTCCCCTGAATTGTCATACAGCTGGTGTCAGATGGGTAAAAGGTCACACACTTAGCAGAGGACACAGAGTTATGCTATAGTCTATATTGTTGTTGCTGATGGGGAATTTAATGCACTGGTTGTGTCTTAGCTCAGCTTTAGCTTGAGGACTTGTTGTCGCTACATGTGTTGTCCTGATGAAAAAACACTCTCCAAACAATATGATTACAATGTGGCCTTGCAGTGACTTGTACACACACTGCCTCGGAGTAAGGCAGTCAAAACGCACTAAATACTCACACACACACACGTGCCTTTGTGTCAAAGGCATATCAGCAACACACTAAGTGATAGGGACACCACATATACACACACAAACACAAAACCCAAAACACAGAGGGGCTGAAAAGACACAGACACAAGAAGATGCACATACATCTCCTGATATGCACACACACACTAAAAGCTGCAGGGATACTATGACTTAATTTGTTTATGCTGGAGTTCCTGGAAAAGCTTGTGCTCAAGGCAGCACATCACTTTTGCATGAGAAGAGATGAGTGGAACTGGTCTGCCTCGTGCTGCTTTTCCTTCTCTTCTCTCTTTTGCTTTTATCTTTTGTCATTCTCCATCCATGACAGTGTTACACACAAGCCCCACCTTCCAACGTGAACTGCAGCCTCTGTTTATCTTTCCCACTTTAATTTTCCATCTTTCTGGCCCTCTTGATAAACGAGTCGTTAAATCTCCGAGGAGGTGCAAGGTCTATGAGGGAGACAGGGAGGACAGTCCCGCACACACAGAGATGTCTCGAGCTACACAGATACTGTTATGTAGAAATAAAAGCAAATTATGTATGAGAATTGAGGCCAAATGCCGTGGGAATCGCCAGCATGCAGACAGGTTGAGCAGTGTTTCAGCTACAACGCTCGCAGGTTGGGTCAAGAGGAGGTCACCTGAGCACTACAAGGAGCCACCACGACCCCAGGGACTATGGGTTTGAGAAAACCTGTTAAAGCAAGAGTGCATATAATATTCTGCATGTATATGTGTGTTCTAATAAATGCCTGAGTCCTCATCTGACTTGTTTTTCTTTCTTTGTGTAGTTTGTAGTTAATTATTTATCCAATTAGAGCAGAGTTATGTGCTGCCTCTTCCTCGACTCGTTTACTCTTCTGGGTTAAAATATGGATAAAAACCAACTTATTGATCAAACTAGACTCTACCTTTGCTGCATGCAAGATATTTAAGAGGATGACATTCATAAATTATTGACATAACAGCAAAATGGGTTTACAAAAGCAGGTAGTGATTCATTTTGCTCTGAATTACAAAGTTGACCACACTCACTATTGTTAAACATAAATGCACAGGGTACACGGGTTTTAATAGTGACTTCTGTGCTTACCAGTATTAAAAAAAAAAAAAGAAAAAAAGAAAAAAACACTTAGGCTATTTAGTGTCTTCAATGCACACTGTGAATTTACAGTAAGTGTTTAAACGTCATGGAAATATCACAACATTGATACCATCAGTTGAGAAGGCTTCAAATAACAGAGTATGTTTAAGAAAAGAAACCCACACGCACGCACACATACACACACAGACACACACAGACACACACTCACAGGTGGCCATTAAGCATTTTATCCTCCCTGCTTTCTTTCAACAGAAGCATCATGTCATCAAGTTGTCTGACAAGCCCTGGGGGTACTGTTCCTTCTTTCAAAGCTGGACTTATTTTAACAATATGACAGGAGTACATGTGACTGATAGAGATAGATGATAAAGGAAGAGATCAAAGAGAGTGAGAGAGAAAGAGACACACGGAAAATCATAAGTTAAGGTCATTTTAATTTAAAATGGGTGTGTGGGTCTGCAACGCTTCTGATAGTTGATTTATGCAAATTATGTAAATGTATGTTAAATGACTATGCTAATTAGGCAAAGAGGGAGTAACCTGAGGGAGGAAAGTGTTGAGTAAAGAAACTATAGTCCACGTCTCAATGACCAGTACATTCATTCATTTAAAAAGTGGGACAGGCCACTTCTCCCCCATGTAGTGAAGTTTGGGGAAATTTAGTTAAGAATTAAAATGCAGATTCTCTACTTTTATTTTTTTAATGTGAGGAACAACGCTCCTGACAGTTATTCCCATTGGTCAAGCTGAGGGCACTTCCTTTCAGTCCCTGAGTTGATGCTCTGTTGTTTAGTACTGAAAAATACTAGTTTGAAGAGTAAGCTCCTTTTCCTGATAAGGAACGCAGGTACAGCCAAACACACACACTGCATGGACACACACACAGTTGGATGAATAAATCATGAGATCAGAGAGCAAAGAGATCAAACTAGAAAGAGTGAAAGTGTTAAAGCCTTCGGGTATACACTGTAGCCAGAGTGCAGCGAATGACTAAATAATAATAATTAGATGAGAGTATCCATATGATTTGCAGTGACTGATCTTTCCAATAACCTGTGTTTATAAGGTTGGTTCAGTAAATTAGAACCTTAAACAAATACTTCACTCATGCCACACATTAATGTGGTAAATTTCAACCCTCCACTGTTTGTCCTTACTGCCTTACTGTCATTTACTACAAAAAAATTACAAGAATTAGATACTGGTTACTTACTCTGGTTATGGCAGTACTATTAGTGTGCATGAGAACCTACCAAATGAAGTGAACGTGTGAACCTCACCTGCACTTATTCACCATTTTTATTTGCTTTTTTGCCGGCATGAAATACAACTATGGATGAAAAAGCAACCTGCTGCAGTCAAAAGAAAGAGAAAATCCCTGATTCATTTTTGCTGTTTAATGGGCTTAAAGTCAACTTTTTCACTGGCAGGACTTCAAACAACTGTAACTCGCTCCAACAAGTCCGGGCTCTCATGTATTAACACTCAAAAGAGAGACGAGCGGCAGCGAAGGGCAAAGAAAAAGAAGAAAAGAAGGGAGAAGAAAGAGGTGAGCAAAGCGAGGACAAAACGCCAACTGCAAGACGGGAGACAGACGCAGAGAGGGCGAGTCGAGGTTTTCACTCGGTCCAGACAGCAGACACAGACTTTTCATCTAATCAGCGGAAATGTACAAACTTCTGAAGGCGAGAGGAGAAGAGATGTCAGCCGATGGGGACCCGAGACATCGCTGAAGAAGTGAAAATGAAAAGAAAAAAATCATCGACCTCAAGCTGTACTCGCTGGGTTACGGAAAAGTTTAACATCCTGGAAAACTTCAGTGGGGGAAAACATTCAAATGCCCTTTAGATTTATAGGGCCCATCTGCTTCACACAACATATATCCTGTGTCTCTTTTCACCACGGCATATGTTATTACACACTGTCTATGTATCTTCAACACGGGCTATATATTGAGTGTTTTAACACTAGACAGTTATGCAATTCAACACTGTAACTGTGGTAATTATTCACTAACTAGAAGGGACATAAACAAGCCATAAACCCTGTAAGACCTTTGTTTTAAATGTTGCCATAATTTGCGCATGAAATCTTGACTTATGGCCAAAAACGTGCTTTGTGAGGTCGTGGCGACCTTTGACCTCCGAATTCAAATCAGTTTGTCCTTGAGCCAAAGTTGTACTAAATTTAAAAAAAATTACCTTACAGTGTTCATGATATTGTTTTCAGGAGACTGGAATACACAAGTCAATGTATAAATCCAGCAGTACATGTTTGAAGAGTTCAGATTGAAGGCCTTTCATTGGTGTCTTACAAGCAGGTAGGGAATTTACCTTCAACAGAAAACCCGTGTTAGTCCCAATAAGACTCACCTTGCTAATCTAAATGTCCAAGTGAACAAGTTCCAGGCGATTGTTTCCACATTGTACTTCATTGTTTTCCCGTAGCTGCTTTGCCAGAGCTTTCCCATCCCTTCCTCACCTGACGACGGCTGTTAATTACAGCTATTTATTAGCTCCAAACAGCCAATTAACAGGCCTTCAGCACAACAAGCAAACATACTAATCTATACGCAACACATTGAGAGATGACTCTAGCAAAGATTATGAAGAAAAATTAAAACGAGGGCCGCAGATGTGAATAGGTGTCAAATCTGAAAAGGGTCTTTGTTTTCTTTTCTCCTGTTTGATTCCATAAATATTCAGTTCATTCTTTTTTTTTCCTGAGGTGTTTGTTTTTGTTCTTTTGTCTCACTTTCTCCTCCTATTATGTGGAAGCTCGACCCCCCCCCCCCTTATCTTTCAGGGATTCTCTTTATTCTCCAAATCTGTCCAGGGTGTTTTGAGAGAACGGTGAGTAATGATGTGGGTCTGTTCATATCACTCTTTCAGCAGTGCTGGTAGGAGTTAGGAGCAATAGGAGCTAAATAAAATTAACAACAACAACAACAACAACAAAAAAGCAGACGTTCTTGTGCAGAAAAACAAGTTATTTCAATCAAAACATTTTACCTATAGGTAAAAGAAATCAGTCAACAATTAAAGTCCAGAATATAGAATTTACTAAAAAAAAAAAAAAAAAAAAAAAAATCACAGTGAAAGTCACGACTAAAAGTTGTTAATAATATGTAGTTAATACAGTTATAACAATTACAGTCACGCCCTTAAACTCACAACTTTATCCCACTGAACAATAAATATCTGATTGATTTGCAGCAGATATGGCATTCTGTCATTTTATGCTCCAGCATGGTTGACTGCGGTTTTGTGTTTGCACCTAAATGTTGTTGTGTACACATAAAGCTGGATTATTGATTAGATGTCAGCAGCAGATTTATAGTTCTGCAGTGGTGTTATTGGTGGTGCATCTAGACCACTCAAACATTTCTGCCAGCGATGGTGTTTTTGTTTTTGAGGAGCAGCTCATAGTCTCTGTTTTAGAATAAGACTGTGAGACTAGTGAAGAGAGAGGGGAGAACTGCACAACCTGCAAACTCCTGCAGGGCAGTGACATTATGTTGAACCACAAATTAGTCTACATGCTATGGATCAATCCTGTCCCATAAAGCATGCAGCAAAGGGCAGAAAACAATGATGCAAGATGCTCAGAAGAGACATTTCTACTAACTATTTATATATTAAAAGGGAAACTTTTTCTCAGAGACGTCAGGATGTCACAACTTGGGAATAATCCTTGTCACACAAACACAAAGAACATAACAAGGCTAAAAAGCACAATAAACACGCTGTTCTGAATTCTTTCTTCCTTGCACACAGACACACACACACATACACACACACAATGCCTGCAGTCAGCTAATGTATCACTGTCCCCCCCTGCTGTGCCCCAGTTTTTGTAACTCAGCTATAATGAGAATAAAGCCTTTACAGTAGTAAGCCCACATTTGGTCCTATACACACAGCTCATTTACAGGGCCATGTGTGCACTGTGCATGTCTGTCTGTGTGTGTGCCTCTCTTAAACATGTGTACATCCTGAGTCTGAAGTCAATATTCCCCAAGTTTTTCCCCTATGTTTACATGCACACAGGAAAGTCAAAAGTTGGCACCTTAAGGCAGCAAATGAAATAACGTGTTTACAATTAGTGTTACAGTAAAACTTATTCAGCGGGTCAGTAATTTTTTATTGGTCTAATGTTTTCTTTTGCCCAGTGATGCACACAGACTAATGTTTCTTAAATATACATAAACCAGGAAAAAAATTAGATTTTAGCGATTGTGATTCAGATTCTGCTTATTGATGTTATTGAAACCTGTGTCCATCCTTTTTTCATCTTATTTAAGCAATAAAACAAACAAAAAAATTGCACTCTTCCATTAGCACTAATCTGTTCGGTTAAAATCAAAAATATGAAATAATGAGCTATTTTTTTAAGGAATCAAAAGTACATTTCTAAATTGATCCCCAGCTCTAATACATCTGCAACTGACTCTTGAAAAGCTAGTCCTGATGTAAAAACACCACGTGTACATTGTCACCATGCGATTCTGTCTGACCTCCTATGTGTGCGTGTGCGAGAGCAGGTGTGGTTAGTTAGTGATTGCTGACTTAACAGATAGAAGGCAGATGATGAGTGAAAAGTCAGACTGATGTTATTAGCCTCTGGTGGTTTCCACACAGATGAGGAGATATATGGCTCAACCAAACGCTGACACTTAAACCTCTTTATCTTGGGAAGAACGACAGTGGAGGGTGTAACAACTCGTCACTGAAGAAAGAGTACTATACATTTACTATATCCCCACTGACAAACACAACAAGTTAGTCAGAAACTAACAGTCAGTCTGATGAACTTAACAACAAATTTCAGCATAGGTTTTTTTCTTTTCACTTGTATTTTTCTTCCTGTTATGATGGTTTCTCTCTGACATATCATAAAGCTCAGGATAGACGACACAGCCAGAGGCTTCTCTTCATTTTCTTACCAGGGCGATGAGTCTCGCACTAGGACGATAGGTGGTGGAAAAATTGATTGTTGGCCTGAAACTGAGCCACAGTGACAACACCAGTGGCTCTCCGAAAAGTTTAGAGAACAAGGTAAAACTCTGTGAAAAAAGAAGCTGCATGCTGCCACATATGCTCATTGGGAACAATTGAAAAAAGACACTCAAAACCAAACATTATATGGACACAAGGCCTAACTCATTTTATTTTGAAAAGTAAGTCAATAAGTAATAAATGGGACCCTTATGGAGGCCCCTCAAATATCAATATTGCTTGTCCGTCAGAGACAATGACGCCATCCCTGATCGATTAAAATCTCCCCTCGCTACCATCTACTAACAATCGCAATACTCATGATGCTGTTCTGTAAAAACTTGTCAGTGCATCTAATTGTTGCTGACGTCAAAAAATAAATCCAAAATATGACTTCAACAAGATGGAGTGTGACTTTTTTTTTAATCACATGACTTTACTACTACTGTCATTCTATGGTAAACGCTGCAGACATGTAGACATGCTTCAGAAGTTTTAAGTAGAGCTACATGGAAAAACAGCTGCGTAACTGCCGAACAAAATAGAAGAGTTTTTTTTCTTTAAATTCCTCCAGACAAGTGGATAACCTGTAAACATTCATCGCTCAAGATAAGAGCACTGCAACTACCAAGTAAAATCAATAAGTAAATGCAAGATTCCAGACAGTGTTAACATGTAATTTACAATGGATGATAAGCTCTGCGCAGACTGTTCAATGAGAAGCTAAAGCAGCTAACAAAGGAACTGCTGTAGTTTACATCTATCAAGGCAAAGTGAATTAATCCCACAGAGATTGGCTGAGCTGGTCCTCTGTCTTGACAAAGTGTGTGCGACTGTGAATGTGGGATATCGTGATAAGCTGAGATTTAAATGGGAGAGGCGAATGTAATGGCCAGTCTTGAAAGACAAATAATGTCCACATGCTAAATAACTCTTTCCTCTTCCTAGATCTCTCCCTCTTTCCCTCATGTGTTTGTCTATGTCTAAATAAAGGCTGTTTTAGTTTGCAGTGTTGGGATGTGAACATGGAGCGAAACGGAGATGAAGTCGAGATGCCTGAACAGCAAGGGAACAAGGAAAGGAGACAGAAAGGCAGATGGGAAGAAAGAAATGTCCAACCATGATTTTAGCCTGAAACCATGCACCTGAATTTCCATATAGATTGTAGTGAGTTTCGTTGAATCAGGTTTCTAATATTTCTAATGACAGGCTACATTAAGCAATCAGGCATAGACAAACAATTACTAAGGCTGATAGGCCTACATACATGCATACATAAAAACACATATATATGCCAACATTTGCATCCTTACACAGTCAGTCTCAATGATATTTGAAACACTGAAATAATTCCCACAATCATGGCACACATACATACTGTATGTACATAGACAAATACAAAAAGGCAAATGTATAGAGACACACAGCACATACACTCCGTCTAATGAGCTGTGATGATGCTGAGCTGTGATGGACCCCCCCCCCCCCAAGAACCGAGCCAATCAGGCAAGAGCAGGAACTGTACTCTTAAGCTACCTCTACTCCCAGGTATGCATTCATAAATCCAAAATAAAATAAATAATGATACACCCTTTTCATCAATTCAACAAATGTATTACCATAAAAAGCCATCATTAGCAAAAACAAAGAAGGTTCTAATAAGTGACACACCAGCTTTCTGCAAATGTAACAAGTAGTGAAGTGAGAAAAGCCCTAAACAAATATAAAAGTCCCCACTTTTATCGGTCATACTCATAAATTCTTGTCAGCTTGATTAGACTACATAATGAGTTCATTTCTGAAAAGCTTGTTGCACTAAAATGCCAAAACAATAGAAAAATCACTTCTGCATTATTGTTTAACTTTGCCTGACGTTTGATATACGTTCAAAAGAGACCATCGCAGCCATTTTCACACCCCAGTCATTACCAGTTGTTCCTGCTCCCCCCACTAGGAAGAAAGCATAAGATGATAGACTTTATCATCCCCTATATGTGGTTGATTTATTCTAAAGATGGGAGAGGATCCACTTATCCGAGCAGCTGCAGAATATAGACGGCAACACACACACACATAAACACAAACACGCATACCTTTCCCAATGAGCCCGGCTGAATGGGAGGCCTATTGACTGAATCAGGAAGCATTCACACTCCTGTCTAGGAAACCATTTAGCCACACAAGCCCTAATACCCCTTCCTCATTCATTTCTCTGTCCCTTTCTCTCTCCCTCCACACACACACTCCCTCCCACCACCCCTCCATTCAGATGTCAGTCACATAGCATGCTGTTAAAAAGAGGGAGCTGCAAACCCATGGTTTCTTGTGGCCTACTGCTGCGTGTGTGTGTGTAAGTGTGTATATGAGTGTGAGTGTGTGAACCTGTCTGTGTTGATGTGTGTGAATAACACACAGACTGACGCCTTTGGCCCAACAAATGATAGCAATCAACAAGCTATTACAGCACACATTGTGTCACTTTGGGAAAGACGGAGTGTGAGTGAGAGAGAGAGGGAGAGGGAGTGAAAGAGCAGATATTTTCTCGGGATTTTATTATAAAAGGAGAAAAATTATTTCAACAATGCGGGCCAACTGAGGCATTACAATTTTTTTTCAATCTCTTTTTTCCCAGTTTAGTAAGTGAAATGTTCTATATACAACAACAATCTCATTTTGATTTTTCATTTTTGGCAACACAAACACAAAAGATTTGGTTCAGTGCTTCCTAATATTTTCAACAGGAGTGTAAAGTGTAAAGTAACACTAAAGTTTTAGTTAGAAAACACACACATACACACACAGTTAGAAGGTCCTGTTTAGTCAGGAGTGTCTGGCTTTGACCAGAACAGCAGCTCTGCTCAGGTGGTTTGGTTTTTACACGGTTCAGCATTTCTTGTGTCATAATTGCATCACAAATAGTAGCTCATTAATTTAGGGAACTTGCCAACACCTCAGAAACTGTTGGTTCCACACTTTCCCTTCTGTGGGTACAGAGAGGGATGCGACTATATATAATGAGCAGGCACCACTGCAATCTGAATCACACCATGGTCTACAATTCAGCCAATTCAGAAGATTTTACAATGTGTCATATCCAGAGGTGGTTAAACAAGTTCACGCCCAGTGCAACCTTCTTTTTAAGCTTCAAAGCATTATGTTGCTGCAAAATGTGGCCTGGGTTCTGCACCAGCATCCACAATTCACAGTGGCAGTCAGATTACCTGGGTGGATCTAATCGTTTCATCTTATTTGCTATGCATTACACAAGCCTTTGACACATATCACTGATATCTGTAACTGTGACTAAATGTTTGCAGACAGAATCTGTAAAGAGTAAAGCAGATGATGGTAACCTGCCTTTAACATGTCTGAATTAAAAACAAAAACATAAAACCATAAAGCAACACACCGGCTCAGTGAAAGCTTGGCAGACTTGTACACTGTTTGTGTGTATTGTATGTCTCGAGAATAAATACACTGTAGCTACAATGTAGAGTTGCATAAATTAGAAAAATAAAGAACCTGGGAATATTTCAAAGGCAAATGTTCCTTTGGCACCAAATGGACTAAGTAATTATGGAGGCTCACGTGTGTGTGTGTGTGTACTTTTGAAGGACCATACATGTGTATGTGTTGTGCAAGTTCCTGTTGCGTAACCTTGACAGATTGAGAGCATGTATACATGGCTACAGTGCTCTACTATACAGTAGCAGGAAGAACATCATGTCTTTGGCAAGCAGCATGGCAATGTGGGTGGAATATCAGTGTACACACATACATGTAGACACAAACAGGGGTCTCATTCCATTTGTTTCATTTCTGCAGCCTTTGATCAAATAGGAAGTGCAATATTGCCTAGCACATGAGGACATTAAAGTAACTAAAAAAGTAAACTAAAATTCACCCACAGTATCTCTGTTAACCAATGTTATATATCAAACCAAACCTCCTGAATTTCGCAACAGTCCCAAATAGGAGGAAATGCTAATTTGCATTGGCCATAGTACCTCAAACTCCTGATATCAAAAAAGTAACCTGCTGCTCTGCATTCACATTGCGATGCCTATACGCGGCTGTGGCTGTGTTCAGAAGCAACATGAAGTGCAGCTGCAGTGTGGCATGAGAAATGACGACTGACAGAAGCAGGTATGTGTTGGCTGTGCAGGCTTAAAGGGAAAATCGATTGGGTCCCTGAACACCACCTGGCGCCTATGTATGCAGCACCCAATAGATAACTGAAGAGAGAGGCCACAATTATCAAGGGCAGACATATGGTATGTATAGTGTGTGTGTGTTGAGCGTGCGGGTTATGGGGAATCATTAGCGTCTGTCTGGGGCTGATGGAGATGTGCAGGAACAAGGGAGATGTAAGTGTGTGTGGCGCCCCTGGATGGAGAGTGTGTTTAGGTGAGTGAGGGTGTTTATATCTGCTCTTTCTCTCACTGTGCTCCTTACTAAGTAAGTGAGTGCATCAGCAGCCACTGAGAGCTACAATATAGACTTCAGCTGGGAGATATTGCATCTTATAAAATATGTGTGTTTAGATTTCCTTTCATGGATGTGACACCAGCACACAAACACCACACCAGACTCTTTGGAGCTGAAGGCAGTGAAAGAGATTAAGCCATGTGGCGAGATGATGACAGGGAGAGGAATGCTTTCAAGAACACATCTCATACAACAGCGACATGGTTTTCTTGAATGCATCCTAAATGAACATCCAAAACTACCAGGAATACAGCATTTTCATTTACTGGCTCCATCTTAATTACCAAATTAGATGTGGCAAAGTAGTTGCTCTTATCAGAATAAAAAATAATGGCAACATAATCAACTTTCTTTGTATGGCATCAAAGCACCGAAGTCTTTAGATACATTCATTTTACATAAATTGACACATTTGCAGACATTATAAAAGCCAAGCTGAACCTGGAGAAATGTCTTTCACAGAAACACAAATAGATAAGATGCAGAGACAAGTCAAGAGAAATAACCAATATTTTTCCCCTCCCTTCCACTCCCTCCTCCTCTTGCCCTGAACAGTCAGTTAATTAACAGAAAAGGAGAACAGAAAAGTGTGGCAACCAAATGTCAAGTTCGACAAAGATGGAGGTTAGCTTCTCACAACAATGCGAAACAACAGCGGCTTAAAGAACTCGTTCTACAATATAAAAGTAATTAAAATCGCCAAAAGGGAAAAGAGCAGAATGCTGCTTGTTTAGTTTAGCAACGTGTGGGAAAATATGAAAAAAGGGATCTGTTGGGGGAGAGAGAGAGAGAGAGAGAGAGAATTGTTAGACTAATTAACATTTTTTTCCCTTTTTCTTCAGATGATAAATAATTATGTCAACTTCTATGAGGCAAACTGGGATTTCAGAATAGCTGAAGGGGGAAAGTTTATTGAGTGTAATTAAGTGTTTTATTTTCTGCAAATGCTGTCTTTCTCTTGTTAGTCTTTCATTATCAGCCTTTCATTTAACCAACTCCACCTCCCTCTCTACTTCCAACTTCCACTTTTCCATCCCTGTGTGTGTGTCTTGTGTGGCTGGGCAGGTGCAGTGGGCCATGCTGACAGCTTGTCCCTCCTCTCTTGCCGCAGGGAAAACTGTCACCCCTGTCATTCAGGCCTATGAACACAGCATGGAGAATGTATGTATGTGTCTGTGTGTGTGTTCTCAGGAGACTGTGACAGTGTGGGAGGGTGAGAAGGGAGAGGGGAGAGGGGCTTTATTAGCTCTGCCAGAAACAGCTGAACGCACGGACACGTGCACACACACAAGCATTGAGTTTGGTGAGAATGACTAAAGCATTATGGGAGTTTTGCAACCTCAACCTGGAAGGGCAAAGCCTTCAGGGAGCAAAACTTTACACCGGATGACACGGTGATGCAGCATAGGGAGAGAGGTCTGTGTGCATGTAGTGTGTTCATACACTCTTGCACACATTGGCACAGGGGAATAAACTGTGGTCACTGCAGACAAACAATAGCGTGACGAGCATGCAGGTAGCACTGTGCATCACCCCTGACTCTCACTGAATCTCAATGATGAATAATAGGAATAATTACTTGTAATGTGGACTGAGAAAACAGCCACAGCGGCAAGAAAAAAAAATGAATTTAGACTGTAGAGTTGCCAGCTTCAAATCTCCCAACTGAACGGCAAACAGCCCTCCAGTAACAACTTCAAACTCAGCCGTGATCAAAGGTTGAAAATTTCGGCTGTGCTGCATGAGCCCACATATGAATGACTGTGAGTGCATGTGAACAAAGGCAGAGCTGGTAAACAGCAGGGATGAAGTTGGTGTCACCTTGGTTATTCTTTAATCAAGATTTAGTTATTGGTTGCTGGTTGATACTGGTTACCAATAATTTCATGGTGATACTCACATGAACATGAATCAGGCAATAGGATGGTAGGAAATGCAACTATTTGACCCTTAAACTCTGTCTTGGGACCAAAACAGGCTGCAGACCTGGACATGTCAAAACTACACCAGACATATTTTAAAGGTGAGGCACCACCAATCATGTGGGACCAGGGAAGCAGAAAAAAAAACCACAAGCAAGAATCTGTACTCCGAAACAAAACACAAGGCTCTAACGTGGCTCAGTGGGTTACACCGTGGAGGCCTCAGAGAACTTGTGTGTGCGCAGTGACTGAGTGTGTGTGTGTGTGTGTTTGTGTGTGTGTCCAGCACGGGGCATTGGCCCTAGACAAAGTGCTCCGCCAGCTTTCTGCCCACTGGTCTTTTCATTGCTGATGGATGGGCCTTGTTCAGCACCATCTGGCTATAGGATATTTCACATTAATCATCACAAACATGGACACACACACACACACACACACACACACACACACATTTCTGTCTCTTAAACATACACACACTGGATGAGTACAATTGTCCACATGTAAATGAACACAGGGAAACATCTACGACGCTGTTCAACACACAGAGCCAAGAAAGAAAGATAATAGGAAAACAAAGGAAAAAAACAATATTTATTCTCACTGACAGCCCATTTTTGTTTGTGTTTTTTTTTTTCAGCTCGCCATTTTCCACATTTGTGATTCAGAGCTAGCCATGGGAGATTAAGAAACAAGCTTGGTACAAAAAAACCCAATTAGTTCATTTAAAAACATTGTTTCATTTGGTTGGTAGCCTGGAGCTATGGAGCAATAAAGCCTCTCTAACCCAGTGCCCCCCGCCCCCCCAGTCTGACTCAGTCTTTATTAATGACCTTTTCATACGTATAGGAGGATGCGTATTAACAATAATGGTTGTTAAGGCACCAATTTCTCCCTTCCTTCTAAATATGTGTTCGTTCTCTCTCTCTCTCTCTCTCTCTCTTCCTCTCTTTGTCTCTCTCTCCCTCACACACACACACACACACACAGATGTAGACGTGTTGGTAAACACATAATATCCTTACATAAACCGTTAAGCTGAAAGGCCAGACACCCAGGGGAATTTCATGTAAAATGGGGGACATTATCAGACTTCATTTATTCCTATCTAACGGCTGTATGGGCTTAATACACACTGATTTGCCTGAACATTTCCGTGGCGCATGGACATGGGCAAGGACAGGCAGAGCCGTGGTTGATCTGGGAGTAGGCATGCTTGACATTAGATTTATTATCATTAAATCATATCTAACGGCTATCTGGGTTTGTAATGCAAGCGGATTTATGTGCACATCTTCACAATCTATGGAGAAGGAATAAGACCTACAGGAAAATGGCTGTGAGTCGAGCTGCGTGGAAGATTTACAAGAAACTTGCTTGACATGTTAAAAAATATTTATGTATGAGGGCCATCTGATAGCATGTAATAGGGTGGGATTACGTTTGACACATTTTATTTACAATACATAGTGAAATAGGCAAGGTTATCAGGAAGTTTTGACTCTGCTGGAGATTAAAAACATATGCTGCAAAAATAAATGCTGCATATCAGAGCAGAGTAATCATTTTTATCAATGTGGTTTTATTATCCATTTAATATGTAATTTATATTGCAACAGAGTTGGCAATAATGTATTTTACAGCATGAAAAAAGCGGAATGTAATGCACCAAATTCAAATGAAAAAGTGAAGGACAAAGTGGATCCACTGTTTTTTTATGACTGGATGTCTGATACTGTCTTCTAGAAAAGGGCTTTTCAGAAGGTCTGGGGCTCTGACTGTGGCCCCGTTTTATCTTTAGCCTTAACTTTGGAATGGACAGAGGCTTTGTCCCGGAGGATCTCCAGCTGCACACTGGCTCCGAGTGAATTAAGAGAGTCTCAGATCTGGTGAAACAATATGCTGTCCTTAAAGTGGTGCTTCACACACAGTCGGTCTTTTGAGAAGGAAACACTCCCCTGTGTGCTCTGGATTTTCACAAATAATACACACACGCATGCAGATGAAATATGAAGAAGTGGATTTTGGTGGAGGAGTCTATAATGTGCGACATGTTAAGTCATTTTTTTGGCTTTACTTAAAAACTGGGATTATTTGGGACATTCCAGGACGTTCAGCAGAATAATTTAGCTCCTTGAACAATCTAAACCTTCATGAATCAGCATGTTCTCTAAAACCAACCAGTGAGCATAAAAGGTAAAAAACAAAGTGTTCAGTAATATAAGTGAGATGGAGAAGCTCAGCAAAACAGGCTCAGTACGGTACACTGTCACAGAGTTGGTCTCTAAATTCCTCCGGGAGTCGTACTCAGGGAGAGAGCATGTTCACAAATACTAAATATCTAATTTAGATTTAAACCTGTTAATATATTATGATGATATTCTCTTCTAACTTCCTTCAAATCATATTCCCTGCTTGCGTTCGGTGTGTGTTTACGCACCCATCTATGTGCATGTATGTTCCATGAGCACTTTTATTAGAGTGTGTGCGTGTGTGTGTGTGTGTGTGTGTGTGTGTGTGTGTGTGTGTGTGTGTGTGTGCGTGCATGCTTCAGTGTGTGGGAGGCAAGAGATCCATGCCTGCCACAGAGAAAACGTGATCTCTCTTATATCCTTTTAATTAGTGTGTAACATATAACAGCAGCACCACAGGCACAAACTCCTCTAGAGGTATAAACTCTGCAAAAAAAAAAAAAAAACTTGGCCAAGCTAAAGGCTTGTTAAATGATACAGTGTGACACCTTCACAGATGCCTTCAATCACCAAATGTTCACATCATTCACTCTGCAGTAGCAGGCTGCCGCCCTTCTTGTACATTGCCTTTTAAATATCTGACTGACCAGTGTTATTTACATGATCACAGCATAAGAGCAAAGTGGGAAATATATATAGCTGGGTGGAGCCAAACATGAGGACCGATCACAGGCAAATATTTCTTTCTCGTGACAGAAGAAAAATGTGGTGACAGCTGTTGTCATGGGGTTGTCACTTTCAGAAGGACGTCTTCATATAAGAACTCAGCGCACACACACACACACACACACACACACACACACACACACACACATTATTGCTCACACAAGGGTCTCATCATCATAAGCACGCCTGAAGAGAGGCATGTTCAGTCTGCTGTCAGGTGTTAACCTCATAACGTATGAGCCCATACACACACAAATACAGGGATATATACATACACACACGGTCAAGGAGATTTATCTTTGACTTTAGAATTCAATCTCTCTCACACACACACACACACACACACTCACACTCTACCAATGTAATCAGGAACAAACACTTGAGCTGTCCTCATCCACTAGATTGCTGACAAGAAGTGACCATCTTGAGGAGACAACTAACTCATCGCAGCCATAAAGACAATTGAGCGATCGTGACCTACGACTACTTCTGATGTCAAGTGAAGGCTTTGGTCTTGAGTTGAATGAGGCTTAATACCCACAGCTCTCGACCATTAAGAAATAAACAGAAAAACAGCTCACTGTGTTGCACAGTAAATATTAAAGACCTGGATATCTTAAGGGCAAAACAGATCCGGGAGCAGAGAAACTGGAGGATGTCTTACCTTATGGTCGTAGGGGTTGTAGGAGTGGAAGAGTTGTGACAGCTCTTTAGTCCTCTGCTTCTTCTGTAGACAATAAAAGAAGATTTAAAGTTTAAAAGTCACTCACAGGATTCATGTAGAACAAAGCCAAAAGAGCAGTGAAAATTCATTTATATTTAATTGTGGATAGTGGAGTATATACTTAGATAGATAGATTAAAACCCATTCATGTAGGTAGGAAAAATTGTCTAACACTTGCTTTATATTAAGAACTGAATAAAAGGCCATTCACAGGTGAGGTCCCCCGTGTGCACACAACTCGGCCATTGTGCATAATTATTGCTGTTATCAAAGGTTATACAACATAATGAAATGTTTCTGGAAACTCTCTGAAAAGTTAATCATATTATATAAGCATCCCTCTAGTGTATTTATGTACTGCAAATGTGACAAATTCATCACCTGGTAACAACAGTGATCAGGATACTGTAATACTAACACTATATATATTTCATTTTTTAAATACATTTTCCTACAATACTCATTAGCTACAATAATGCATTTCTGCTCACCTTACAGATAGAGAAAAATGGCATATGGTATAAATGTGGACATACAGTACAGTTTCATGTTAACTTATCGGGTCACTTAAACAGAGGGGGGGGGGGAATCCCCATGGCTGAGAACAACGCCTACAGTAATTCATTAAATCTATAAAATACGGAATGAACAGAGGGGAAAAGAATACATTTATTTGCCCACCAGCTGTAGCAGAAAATATTTCTCCTTTTCTCGTTTAATTCCCGCTCAAAGTCTGGCCTTAACCTTGCATGTCCTTAATGTGTAATGAGATGCACAAGCGTGAGACATAACTGTTTGATGTGTCTCAGTTGTTAATGCAATCAGTTACATGAGGCCGACGCAGTTACAAAGAGTGCTAATTAGCACGCTGATTAGGCCACGTCTGGCTAAGGGGGATGGATATATGTATATGCTATTGTAGCTAAAGGGAGTATATGTTCACTGCCATGCTCTCTCTCCTCTCTCCCCCCACCCTCTGTCTTTTTCAGTGTATGTAAAGGGCTGGATTCAGTGTCCTTAGGCCTGATCTGTACATGTGGAGCAGACAACCTACAAGTCGCTCTGCTCTCACACACGGGCATCATTACAGCCTGACATTCATTCAGCATCAGGATCGACAGCTTGAGGATGCGGATAGGGGAGAAAGATCTATTAATAATATGTGTGGTCATGTTGACAAAATGAGTTTCAAAAGTTAGATATTAGAAGACAGGCTGCGTGAATACTCTTAGACAGTGAGTGTGGTAAGGCCAAGGTAAGAGAGTCAAAGTGAACAGAACAGTGGAGAAGAGATGGGGCAAGAAAAGTAAACACAGCAGAAACAAGGGAAGGAAGGTGAAATAAAGGTATTAGTGGAGAAGTGTTTAAAGGTGGCGATGCTACTCCTTGCCCTCGGCCAACTAGCGCTTCGACTGTCGTTCTCTCCGTCTCGAGTGAGGCCCATCCTTTCATCGCTCCACCTCTCATCACCTTGCCCCACTCTCTATTCCTTCCATCTGTGTATATACCTTCACTTCCTCTTCTTCCCCCTGCTCCAATTCTACCCATCTCTTCCACATTCTCTGTTCACCCAGGGCTCTTGTGATCCATACAAGCCTGTAATCATTGGCCCTGTCCTTCTACCATCCTCTCATTCTTGTTTTCACCTGATTCCCTCTCGCTTTCTCAGCCAAAGGGCTCTCCAGAATCTCCAAATCCTCTTTTCTCTCCTTTTCTTTGCCTTTCCACGTATCCCTCTGTGCTCTACCCTCTCCCTCGCTCCCTGTGTTTTTCTCCAGTGAAGGAATACTCATACTAATCATTTTCTCTCCACTCTCTCCCCCCATCATCCCCCTTATAAGTCCGTCCCTCCGCAATCTCTCTCTCTCACTCTCTCTCTCTCTCTGCCTGGAGCATCTTAGGTGAGAGCAATTCTCTCATCATTTCTCCTCAACACCATTCTCTCTCCTCCTTCTACCCCTTCATCACTCTCACCATCACTCTGCATTCGGTCATGCTCAACTGTGTGTGTGCTGGTGTGTGTGTGTGTAACTGTAAGACAGATGTAACCGCAGGTAAGGATTTCTCAACCACCAATGAGCTCCCAGCTGAATTTATCCAGTTCAATAGCACACACACGTACACACACATACACCACAAAAACACACCGCACACAAACACTGTATAGACAAAATGGACAAAGGTGTGAAAAGATACCAAACACAAGGTAATTCAAAGGCCAAAATGAAAACAGAGGAAAGGGGGCAACTGAAAGAGAAAAGCAAAAAAAGAGACAAAACAGATTAAATAAAAAATGAAAACAGTGAGAGATATAGATCCATTTCTTATCTCCTACCACAACAGCAATGAATGACAGGGGAAGCTCATCTCATCACTTGTAATCCTAGAGATTCGTAGTTTTCCAAAGTGATGGTGCAACTCACACGGAGGTTAGGAGGTTGACACCTGTGATACCCTCAGTTTTAAATCTCTAGACGAGTGTGGAAAAAGCTGTCCGAGGGAAAGTGAACGAGAAACGTTCTCCCACAACAGCTGTTGTCGGGTTGCCCTTAAGCAACAACTACAGCCCGAGTTGCACCTGTGGAACTAATCAGTAGCCAATAGCAGAAGGCTGCACTGGGGAGGTAGAGATGTGTAAGCTTTGCTAATGTGAAGCAAGATGATGTTGAAATCGGCCGTGCATGCTCTGTAAAAGTGTACCATATATATTTTGAGAGCCAAGTAGGATTTAGGTAGGATTATAGTATAATTTATAGTTGTTTAAATGATACGAATAATTACTTTGATGCCCTTTCTTTAATACTACTCTATCAAAATAAAAGTATGCAACACTTCCAATCAACACCCTACTTGATTAAAACACAAAAAACTGGACAATCTGGTCAAAATACAACCGAATCTGCTTCTACTACAAACCTGAAATGTCTATCAAAAACAGTGCAGCATCTATTATCATCTAAGACCAGCTTGTTAAGTGTCAGTGGCTCAGGTGGTCATGCACCTCTGTCTCAAGTCTGTGTTACCTTTCTTATTCCATTGTACCTTTAATTCTAAGAGCTTTATTAGTGTGTTGCATACTAATGTATCTGTATACAGGTGTGCATCTGTTTATGTGCATGCATTCATGTGTGGTCCATCAACCAGAGAAGTTAATCTAGCATGCCACCGAGGTTGTGTGGCAATCCAGCAATGCAAAGCCACTGTGTGTGTATGTGTATATGTGTGTGCATGTGTGTTGTGGACCTGTCAGTAAGGTGATGATGAACGATGGTTGTTACCATTACATCCATCTGTTGGTGCCGCCAGAGACGAATGCTGCGTCTAACGGGAAGTGACATTACATGGATGCATACACTTGTACTCATATGCAGACTGCAAACTCATGCAGGAGCGCTGGAGACGGGGAACACACACTCTGCCTCCAATAACACACAAAAACTTCATAAAAACACTGCTATTCTACAACTACTTTATTTTATGTGAAGGAGGAATATCTGCACAATGCTGAGAAGTTCTGAGGGAAGATATGCAGCAATAATCCTGACTGTGCTATTCTTGATAGTTAATGAAACTGCCTACCTGAATAGCACAATATTAAGGCAAGGAAATAATTGTCTTTAGACTGGCAGCTTCTTAATCATCAAGTGACTGAAGATAGTGGTAATGTGTGGATGCCAACACAACCAGGAACCAGGTTCTGCTCTTGGTTTAATGTGGATTCCACAGAACATGCTCAATGTGTGACTCTCTGACACAAGTAGAATATGTAGATATGTGTATGTGTTCTTGTGTGTCTTTCTTTGGAAGTGCATGTTCAGTGTGTCAGTGTGTTGTGGGGCAAGGTAACAGTGATCTTGCCTCAGCCAGTACTGTCCTAGCTTCTGGCTCACCAGAATGTGCCTGTTTGTCTTTCCCTAATGACAGGCAGATGTTAGTGCCATAGAGCCCACACCCACAGTGTGTGTGTGTTTGTGTGTGTGTCTTATAGCCCTCCAGGAAAAACCTTAGGCATAATCGGTGTGTGGTTGTGTCTGTGTGCGAAGGATTAACAAGTCCTAAAGCATCAGAGGGAGAGTGGTCACAATGGTGATGCTCCTGCTCCCGGTGATGTGTGTGTGTGGCGTGTGTGCATGTGACTGCTCTCACATTACAGAGGTCACTACACATACAGACACAAGGCTTATACTGTAAAGAGGGAAAAAGTAAAATATTTGATTTTGCTTTTCTAGTCAAGCTCAAGCTACGTAATAAGCTGAATGGACAGAGGAATATGATTATATGTGTGCTGTGATCACACTCACTCAACATAGATGAAATGCCTTACAGCTGCTCTTCATTTTGGGTCAGAAGACACTATTAACTTTGAGATTTCATCATGTCATTAAGACACATATTCAGGTCAGTGAACCAGTTATGGCTACAATCATTATAAGCCTCAACAACTTTTGACTTTTGTCTCAGATGAGTGCTCATAAGACAATCAAAAACTGATATCTGATAGAGCAAAATGTAATATTACTTTTAAACATTTATTCTTTTTAATTTTCATGTCAATGTTGGAATCATGTAGCAAGGTGTTCTCGTTCAAACTCTAGGATGACTAGCATACTGATGACCTCTTCAGGCATAAATAAATAAAAAAAATAAAAGCATTTGAATGTGGCAAGCAAAAACTGTGATCATTAAAATTCAATGTGTTATTCGTTCCATTATTAGTGAACTAGGTCCTCATTAATCAAGTTCAGGCCTACCTGGCCCGAGACAGCAACTTAACCATTAGCTCAACCTTAATACCTGTTAGACTGCCTTTAGTCAAGTGTTATTATCTCCCCTGATATGTGGGAGAGAGAGAGAGCGAGTGTCTGTGTTTGATGCGGAGAGGGAAAAAGCAGCCATGTGTGTATCTGCATGCTTGTGTGTACGTCCAGGCATAGATAAATGATAGTGAAGCTAGGAGATGGAGCTACTAGTGGCTGGCCAGCTGTTTCACTTTGACAGCTGCCGCACTGGTGCCTTGTGGGTAATGGAGTTCTTAACCAATTACAGCCTGGGGAAATTAAAAACACTGTCCCACTAGAATAGCTAATCTCCTTCTCTATCACTTTTTTTCCCCTCTCTTTGTCTCCAGCAGCTGCTCATTCTCAACTCTTCCTTGCATACCAATAGAAGTCCCAACACACACCCTCGATTCACCAAGTCCATTTATCAAGGCTAAGTTCTAGTCACCTGGGAATGATTATGGAGATCCAATCTAATAGCATTCACATCCCTTTATTCTCAACATGCTCCCTCCATCCCTGTGGTCTCCTATTCTTTCCATCTGCCTCCGCTCTCCGCTCCATCCGGCATTCTCTCATATATCATCCATTACAATAGGTAATAAGTTAGACCTGCACATACCTCAGAACACGTGGACCACATCACAGCTGGATCCTCTCCAAGCTCAATGTGTTTTCTCTGCTTCACTCACCAACTGACCGAGAAAAATCTGTCTGTGTGTTTTTTTCTATTCAAATATGTGATTTTCTAATGAGTTGGAAATGAGACTGCTGAAGCAAAACCGTATTTCTTAATGTAAAGCAAAATAAAAATATTTGTCAGGAAGAGCTAACAGCCAACTAGGTGCTCAAATAACAAAGGACCAAGTGTGAAAAAAAACAACGTGGAAACAGTAACTTATGGGAAGAGTCTGCTCTTTATTGTCACTTTTGCATAATGATAATTTCTATTTCATCCAATCTCAGTCTCAATACTTTGTCCAAAGCAATATATTATTAAGTCCCATTGGTGCTGGGTAGGAAAAAAGTCATCTCCCTGTCAAATAAAGACAAGATCATTTTACTTATTCTCTCCTCTTGCATTTTCCAGGACCACAAAACTAGTCTACAAATTTCCAGGACAGCCAAGGCATATGGGAACCTCTCTCAAACAAACAACCTTGAATCCTCACCGTCTATTCCTGCCCATTACCCTAAACGCACACGCTCTTGCACAAGTGTCTGAATGTGACTGCTTGCATTCTGGAGAATGGGGTGTATTGACACTTCAATTAACCAGCTCATCACACTGAATGTCCACTGCTGTCAAAACACTCGATCTCGTGGACATGCCTCACCGCTTCCTACCGAATGCCCACCTCTCAATGTGTTTCAATGACCTACATGTCCAAAGACACCTGAGCATCATCTGTCATGCGAGGTACAGTAAATTGAGGGACATTGAATTGGCGTGTGGGTCCGACAATCACGCTGAGTGAGATCTGCCTGCCTCCCGTTGATAGCGGTGCTGGAAAAGGTCACGTCTACCTCCCATACTGATAAGAAAAGTAAATAGCTGCACTTGCTTTTAAAAGGCAAACTGTGCTACATCTGTGAGGTTAATGTAAACTCTAAACATTGACCACCAGCTTCGCCAAATGCCGACATTGACTTCCTCATCATCAGCTGCCACTTTTAGTAGGCGAGCACTCATGGAATTTCTTCGGAGGGAGTTGGCCCTACAGGTCTCTCTGTCTCATTTTATTTCCTCCCACCGCCACAGATTTTCTTCCTCTCGTCCCTCCTGCTGTACCTTCTCTCCCTCTCTCTCAGGCCTCCTTCTGTCTCTGCTTCCTACTCCATCTCATTCTCCATCCATCCCTCCTGTGGCTATTCAACACAGTTGTGTTCCAGACAAACCATCTGGTGCACTTTATTAATGACTGACCCTACATGGCCTAGACGTCGCCTAGCTGCCACCACTCGCTGTGTGTGTGTGTGTAAGCGTGTTAGTCTGTTTGTGTGTGTGTGTGTGTGTGTGTGTGTGTGTTAGTGTAAGAACAGGTGCATGGTGACTGATGATGTGATGTTGTGTGCAGCTTTAACCACTGAAGCAGGTGTACTTGTTACAGGGACATATTACTTTGACTCTCTCTCACCTTTTACTCTTCTCTGTCAAGTCCAAATAGACTCTCAATTAACTTCAATTTTAACATTTAGGTGACCAGAGACAAAGGCAATTAGAAATGCAGGATGACAGTGTGAACCACAGAGATCTTATTCAGGCAGTTACGTACATACATTTCAGACAATGTGCACTTTTTAACACTTAATCTGTGATTTAGTAACAACCTCAGAGTCATTAAATAAACAATGAAAGTAGCTATCAAAAACGTCTTAAAAATGGCTGATTTGGCACTAAAAGGTTTCCACAGGAAGCAGCAACATGCCACAGTCTGACAATCAAAGAGCTGCCTGTGGAATGAAGTCTGGATAGATGCGTGCTGACATCCAACCGCTGACAATAAAAGTCGGATGAGACAGATGGAGGAGAAGGAAAGGAGAGGGGGAAAAAAAGATAAGACGAGGAGAAGCAGTGATGTGGTTGTCTGGGGATTGATCCCTCTAAGACACACTCAGCTTCTCCTCGGAGAATGAAGGGAGATAGGAGAGAGGAGGGAAAAAGAGAATGACTTATGAAGACGCTCCACTTGAAAGAGATGTGTCAACACTTTGATGGTAAAGAGTGAGAGAGTGCAAATTCAAGAAGGGATGGAACAGTATAGGGCACAGCATTATGTAGGAGGTCAAACTAAAGCAAAAAGGTCACAGAGAATCATATCAGGCGCGAGCACATGTGCCGTGGTTAAGATTCAACAATGTGAGAACTGTTGCATACAAATGTCTTACAGCATCTTTGGGAATGGGAGGCTCATGTTTAGATAGCGTGATTAAATGTGGATGGAAGTAATGATACAAGCAAGCAACTTTAATTAGATGTAGGCTAGGCAAAGGAAAAGTAACAAGCTAAGTGCTAAATGAGCAGTACTTCTTTATTATTACATAAACAAGGAATAGAAGTGAATTTAACCAAAATATGTGTGTGTGTGTGTGTGTGTGTGTGTGTGTGTGTGTGTGTGTGTGTGTGTGTGTGTAACATCGTGCATGAATCCAGGGCAAAAGATGAGCATAGTACATGTAAAGTACATGTAAACACTGCAGGGGCTATAGTGAGTATCACTGCTCATAAGCAACACTGCTGTTAATTTACATTTTACAATATTACACTGCGGATGACTGCGGCTCTGAGAAAACCCACGAGGCAAAAGGTCAAGAAAATGCTGGAGCTGCTGATGGCGTTCAATCGTTGTTTCCCTCTCTCACTTACTCTCTCTCTTACGCACACCTTTCCAAAACAATTATGGCTTCATTAGCCGCTAATTGTTTCATTTGGCAGCAGATTGAGAGAGAGAGAGGAAGACAGAGAGTACATGTCAGGAGTTGTGTGCTTATACAGAGAACAAGAAGACGTTCAAATGAAGCAGCAGCAGCCACAAGACAATGTTATTTTACTATACTAATGTCCTTTAGATCCACGCTCCAAGAAACCTCTGACTTGTGTCGACGTCGAGGGAAAGTTTCTATAAAATTTTTTCTTGAAACACCATAATAGATTTTTTCAACAAAACCTTACAAGGACAAAATGTCACCTCTCTGTGTCAATGCTGATAATAATTGTTCAGTAGAGGAGATACTGTAGCTTTTAAACTGAGGCTTTAATGACAGATGTCTCCTTCTATCACAGCCTTTTGCTCAACTCAGTCCCGCCTTGGTGCTCTCCACTTTAAATAAATTTGGATTTTCTGGTCCCAGATAACTGCCAGCAGCAAATGTTTCACTCAAAGCCAGGCTTTACCATTTAAACATTTACACATTAACAATGTTTGCCATCATAAAGTATGTGTACTGTATGTGTCTGTGTGTTTGAAAAGGACAGTGAGACATACACTACTAACTCTCACGCACCCCTCCCACACACACGCACGTCTTTCAGGATTAGCAATATTAAAATTCATACAGGAGTCATGACAGAACTGGAACAGGCTTTTTACATTTTCAGATGACAGGAGGCCGGCCTGTGTTTCCTCAACACACACACACACACACACACACACACACACACTTAGAATACAGGATATGCACACATGCACACAGCATCAGTACAAATATCTTTAGTTATAAGATGTATGTATTACTGCTCATTATAAAACTAAATGCTATATCTCAAGCTGGCTGGTTTCAAAGTTGATGCCCCTAATTCAGCTGAAATATTTCTGCAAGTAAAAGCATTATATTAGATTCAATCAGCAGAAGAAAGAGAGTCAGAAGACAGTAGGGAAACACGCATGTATGCTCAGGTTTGGATAAAATTTCTGTTAGTAAGATCATGTTTTCCATTCCAAATCCAATTCGGGTGTAAACATAATTTACAGCCCTGCACTAATGATACTAAAGTTATGGTCTGTTACAGGAACACATACTGTATTTTGTATATTGTGTGTAAAGGTAAAGTGAATTTAGCCCAAATCAAATATGTGGATGACTGGTAGTAAAAGAGACTTATTCTCCCTGTCCACACTCACCACATGTGCTGGTACTTGCTCCATCTTGGCGGCGGGTGTGCCGGGTCTGGGGTAGAACTGGTTGATGAAGAGACTTGGGAATCGGTACTGTTTCACCAACTCTACTGTGTCTTGGAAGTCTTCGTCTGTCTCACCAGGAAAACCGCAGATTATATCTGTAGCAATGGTTACACCCGGGACCCTGCAAGAGAGGCAGAGAGAGACTCTTAGGCCATATGTCAAAGTCTGTTGTTTCCTCGTTGTACAATCATTTTTAAAAACAACTGGTGTTGAGGTAACCATGAGAAAGGCACTTAACTTATGTCCAACTTCTGGTGTTAATTAGCAACATTAAAACCGAATCCTGAAGCCTTCATCATTTGGTTCGGCACCACTTTGATCTCTTACCGCCACGTCTCATGATATTGTTATGTAATCTGACACCTCATCGAACATTTGGTTTGGTTATTCATTTTTCAATGAGGGAGCATCACGGAGAGCAACAGCTTTTATTCTAGAGGCATCTCTTTGGAACAACAAACCATAAAAAATGAAAAATAAACACGCACAACAGATTTCAGTTTAACATTAATTAACCTCCAAATCCTGCTTGATTAATTATTTTAAATTACTCTGAAGTTATTTAGTCACTCACAAGTCATTCACAGACATTTTCCCACTGTTGACACATGCCTTTGAAAAACTGTGAAGCACTATCGCATGAAAGAAGGCTCAAGTCTTTCCCCATGGACTCATTCAGCCAATCAAATCCTGATTAGCAACCTCTGGTGCCAATCAATAGCTATTGATTATTGATCGCTGGCTCATTGGATTAATTGCAGGCAGTAGGGTGTGGGAATAGAGGCATTGATTAGTTCTATATATTTTGTTTGTATTGACGGCAGTTGGACGGTTTGTAAAAGAACTCCAAGGCTAAGTCATGGTTGTCTGTCAGAAAACCATGTATCTCCAGAGTACATCATTGACATTCCCATTGAAATGTATGCTGCTTTGACATGTTAGCATACAGAGACAATGATTAAGCCCGATCCAAAAAGTATTAAAACATCATCTCTGATAGCTGTATTAGCTGCAAATTACCATAAAGAGTTAAATTAGCAATGTGAGAATTTTTCTGGAAACATTATTTAATTCATAACATTCTCAGGAGCAAAATCTAAATGATTGGCAACAAGCTGGTTTTTCAATTGCCTGTCAATCATTTTCAATAGAAGCAAGCCGAGCCATTGATTAAGAGCATCGCACATCGAGATACACTGAAGTCTCTTAATGTAACATGTTATATGACCAGTAGTCTGCAAGACACTGAACAGTTCAAATCTTCAATTACCACTAAGCGTTTGCTCCTCTCAATTCACTTCTTTATTTTATCTTTATTCTGGCCTCATCTTTTCCTCACTCATTTTTAAACAAGCATCTCACCCCTGATGCTGTAATTCCTTGACTGTACAGTGTATGTTCTTTCAGATAAGCGCCTGGCTGCGCAAGTGTTTACACAAAAACAAAGACAGCAATGGAATAAAAAGTGAAGAATATTTTATCTCTTGAAAAATCCTTGTAAGACATTAAGACAAGAAACAAACACCCACATGAACGAACGCGACGGACCAACAAAGGCAGCTCAAAAGAGACGTCGAGAAAAGAGTGGAAAAGACATTTTCTCTGCAATCGACAACATGATGCATCTTTAATTACATTAACTTCCTGCATCTGCAACCCCATGATAACCTCTGACCTATTGATGAGTTCCAATTGGCTGGTGGTCATTAATATTAACCAATGGCCCGCAGGCACAGGCATCCTTGACCTCTCAGATCTGCCTGACAACTCCCCTATGGAAAAGTAAAACTAAATAAATTAAAAACAAAAAAATCTGAGCGCGGAATTGTTAAATGGATGAATAAATGAATAATTCTCCATTTATGATTAAAATTTTCCTTGAATCCCCTCAAGCAGTGCTTATAAACCTCCGGAGTATTTAACACAAAATACATAGTTTTAATCCTTCACTTTGTTAGGTAAACAAAGGACTATTTGCAGCCTGTAGGCTTTCGACTATAATTAATCAAGTAAAGCGTCCTGAAAATTAGAAGATATAGTTCGTTTTTTGGAGCCAAGCTTCCCCACTGTGTTGGTGTGTACCCACATTATAGTCATCAGGAAGTAGCGTTTTTGTTTGCAGGTTTAGTCCAGAAGCCACATTTCAGAAATTTTGTGCAGCCTCTGGGAGCTAATCACAAAAAAACATCCTTCTCCTACAGGGATAAAAAGTCTGAATGAGCTCGCATTATTTATTGCTATTTAATGCTCTCGTCACCAGAGTATAAAATATCTATAATAAACTCCCTCGAGCTATTTCATTAATAGCAGTGGGAGGGAAGGTAAATAAAATTAGAAATGCTAACAAACAAGCACGTTTTCTTTCTGGCCTCAATAGATAACCGTCTTTTGCATCTCCCCAAGGCTTCTAGATCCAATTTGTTATGGCCCTTTGGAAGAAAGGGTGGTGAGGAGGTGGCCAGTAGTGTGTTCTTTTCATTTTAGCAGCAGCAGTAAGAACATTTACACCAATGTTGGAAAAAAATGTACAATTAAGGCCAGTGGTGCAAAGTAACACATGGAGATAGGATCCTGAGAGAAAGAGCAGGGAAAGAAACTGGTGTGAATTGGCTTTTTGTGGATTTTCCTAAGGTGGAGGCTGAGAGGGAACAAAAACATGCACACACACACACACACACAGAGTCATTTTGACACCTCTGTCTCTCCCAGATCTAAGGGTGATGGAGGTGTGATGTGTGATACTAATGAACAAGAACAACACTGATACTCTCCTTGTTAAAATGAGAGAGGAGAAATGTATCTTGTTATTGTTCACCTTTCAAAAACAGTGTGTTAGTAACAGAGAGAGGCAAAGACCGAGACTGAGCGGGAGAAAATCAAGAAAGAAGACAGATTAGGTGTCAGCTCGACTTGCTTTCAATTAAACCCATGCAGGAAGAGGGCTATTTTTAAAACTTCAAAACTGAAAAACCAGTTTGTTTGTCTCACCTGGAATGAACCTTTGTCACAAGTACTGGACATCATTTTAACAGTGGATGAGATATATGTGACATTGATCTTTTTCTCCAGAAAGCCCATCAGGTTTTTTTGCATCATGTTTCTATTTCAAATGTCAAAAAAAAAGGTCTACAGCAGACACATAGTTTCTATCCATCCATCCTATTCCTGTAGTCACAGTGGATTAACTGCATGTGTCACATAAAACCAGGACATATCTGATAACACACTGATGTTTTTTTTTTAAAAAAAAAGAGAAATGAGTTATCTAACAAATAAACTGAGAGAACTGGATGCAGAGTAACTGACAGAGCAAGATGAGTGTGTTTGGTGTGTGGAAAGGAGATAAACAGACAAATGAGACATTATCTGGGATGTCAGGCCCGGAGAAAGACGATTGGTATTGATTAGAGAACGATATCAGAGGAGGTGTTCTTTATACAAAAATAAACAAAAAGAAAAGAAATGGTGAAAAAAGTGATGTGATGGTGGGGCAGAGATGAAGAAGAAAAATACTAAGAGTAGTGATTAATGCATAGATTTGTGTAGGAAAAAGAAAAAGAGAGTGACATCACAGTTTATCTAGTTTCATCAAAATCAAATAATGCTGAATGAATATAAGACAATGTGATGTAAAGTGCATATAAAAAAAGCCTTATTGCCGCATCTTTAAATGCATCCTGGTTTTGGATGATACATTTAATCGCTCTTTTGTTGGACAGTGTCTGAGACTATGAATGATCAGCTGTAATGGAAAGCAAACTGTGAACATGTTATGTACACTGTACGACGAGAGAACGGAAGATGGACCCATTTTTATCAACAGCTAGCAGTCCTTCGCCGATGCTGCACTTCCTGTAGCTGCTTCACAGCACAAAGACACTACAGACCCTGAAGCCCCTAAATCAAAAGAGACAACAGGGCAGGAAAATAGGTGTGAGATCGTGCATGTGTGTGCTTTAGTCCTGTCATTTCTCCCCCTGCTCCAAGGAGCCAAAGAGACCACATCCCTGCAGACAGTAGCCTCCAACAGCCATGGTGCGCTAGTCAGAGTTAGCATTTGCACAGGGAGAATGTGTTCATAGGAGACTAAAGTCTTTTAATTAAAACTCAAGATAAGCACACAGTCAGTCTCCCATCTGCCTCAATGGGCTGAATTAAGCTTCATAATACACGGCATTGTCTCCAGCACAATTATGATCAACTCTTTGTTTGCCGAGGCCCTCATACGTGCATACGTGTGCCTATGAGTTTCCATACATACAGACGTCCTCCTCATCATATATTCAAAATATGTGCACGAGTATGCCAGCGTGTTTGCACAACAGATGCCTGTGAGCGGCCCCCGTGATAAGATGAAGGCGAGACCGCTGGGACAGAAGAGCCCCCGAAAAACAAGAGGAGGGGAAAAAAAGAGGAGTGTGGCATGGAGGTGTGGAGGGAAGGAGAAATGGGTGAAGGGATGGAAGGATGAGAGTGGGAGAAAGACAATCTGGGAAGGTAAATATTTACCTATTCATCTGTCGGAAAGAGACCGTTGTACCCATCTGTGCTGCAGTGTATGTGCTGCGTGTGTGTGTGCTCTCTGAAATGATAATGTGTGGCACACTGGGGCCGCTACAGCGTGGAGACGGACAGTGAAGGGAGCGCGAGAGGGAATGGCTGTGAGGATTTTTTTTTTTTTTTGTCAAATGTAAAAAGTTTGGAAAGCTGCCGTCTTGAGGAAAAACTCCACTCCTAAATAAAATCACATTAACATGTAATCTGACAGCTTTGCTATAACGTGAGAGCGAGCGCAGGAGAGAGAGAGAGAGCGGCAGCAGCTGGGGTGAGAGCGAAAACTAATTCTACGAGGACTGAAGTTTGGAGACTGCACAAGCACAACATATTGTGCGAAAATTATGTTCAAGTCAGACATAATCAATGCTTCTGTGAGGATGAGCAGTGGGGTTTTCACCATGGATATTAAGTTCTCAGAGGAGCCATCTGTCCACTCCAATATGCTTTCAAATGCATGGTCATATCCTGATATCACAAACGGCTGGAACAGGTTACATCATCACTTTGACCTTACGAACTAAAGTACCATTCTACTGATGGATTTGTTTACTGCCATCTTTAAACCGCCTACCTGCAGTGTATTCATCTGTATTACCACACACATTGTTGAACAGCAAGCATCTTATTAATGATGGAAACCAATCCCTCTGTGAGTTGCGCAGTAGCACAAAGTGGTTTCTGCAATCGCTACAGAACATTTCTTCAAAATACTGCCAATGAGTCAGGGGCCATCCTCCGTTAATAGATCACACTTAAAATACTTGGCTTCAAAAATCAGAAGTTATCTAAACAACAGATGTCTTGCGAAATGAACTTTAGCCCGAAGAGCCTGTGAAATATTCTTAAACTGAAAAAACATCTGCCATTAAGACGACTCGTTTACCTCATCAAATCCAACACGCAATCTACACAGTTTTAAAGGTCATCCATATCTTCGCCGGCGACGATTCGCTCAGATTAAACTTCTTTTGAAGACGTGATCAAAACCTGAAGAACACGCACACACACACAGGCATCACATGTCATATGTGGAAGGCTTATCATTACTGCTGCCTGAAATACATTTAATGGAAAATTGTCAGTGAAGTTCAATAAGCAGTTGTCATTTGAAATGTGTTATCCAGGTCAGCTCTTTTCTTTGTTTGTCATCTTGATTTGTGCTGCTTGTTTGTCTCTTTTCACAGCTTTTCTACCTTCAACTACGTGTTTTGTTTCTTCAGTTTTTCATGTTTACTTTATGGTTGCTGTGAGATTGTTATACTTTTAAGTATGTGTTTGAGTTGTCATTATGTAAACTAACTAAATAAGAAACATCTCACGCTTGTTGTATCATATATATTTATATGAGAAAACAATTCCATCCTAACAGGGAGGCAGAATGAACCTAAGAAAGGGGGAAGAGTAAGGACACTTGTGAGGAGTGTGAGTAATCGCTCAGACACTTAAGTGTTTGATTTAGCCGTGGCAGCTGGAGGTAATGGCACTGTCATGTAGCAGCTCAATTTACAGGGACAGAGAGAGAGGGGAAGATGTCTGCTTGGTTATCACTCACTTTCCTCAACCACTTCCAGCATCGGTGATGAAGGAAGGGACGGTAGGAAATGGTTTAGGAGGTGCCAGGTGACTGGACAGATGGCAGGAGATGGATTGAAGTTCAACAGTCAAACAATGGTCCTCACTGTGGCCCCAATAAGTGACTGTGAAATGAACCTTAAAAACCTGATTGGACAATAGAGTTGAATGGAGGTAATGCTTTCGCCTAATTCAATCTGTTTGTTTGTGTGCAGGATGCTTTCAAGAATTTTGTGGAAAATGCGATCAAACCAGGAATTACACATTCAATCTCATTCCTAGAACTATGAGCATTGATGGAGGTTATGAAGGCTAACATTCATAAACACAGGTGCTCTAAATACAGAGTCTGTAGCTTCCTGTGCAGCTGGGATGGATGATGGATGAAATAACAGCTAAAAAGCACACAGTAATGCAGTGAGTATGTGAGACAAGTTGGCAGTTGCATTCTGGCCGTCTGTTGTAAAGTGATTCAACGATGAAGGATGAAAAAGAAAAAAAAAGGAAAGAGGAAAAAAAAAAAAAACGCTGACTGTAATGTGCTTGAGAGTGGAGAGGTGACAGACAAATGATTGGTTAAGAGACAGAATGAGACAGGTGATGGCTTCAGCTGGCCTGAGAGGAGCTGTCAAACTGTCAGAGACTTTCTCAACCTGCCTTTCTGGCTCATTCTTTCCGTAAATCCTTGCTTGGTCTCAGTCCATCTTGCGGGTTTAGAGAGTGGAGTGTGGAATGATTTTTTTTGTTTTACTCATACACATGCACGAGCACACAAGCGGGCGGTGCTATATTAAATGCACTGAGCCGTGACAGTGTTCTTAAGTTAACAGTCTCCTTCTTGGCCCCCACACCTCTTCTAACATTTTTCTCCTTTAATCATCAGTTCTCGTTAGCTGTTATTAATCAGTAATGGGGATAGATGGAATTCAGTTTTGAATATTTGGGGGAAAGCCATTAAGAATTTGTGTTGTGAATGTTTGGGCTGTGAGTAATGGTTATTCTCTTAGGGGTTTTTTTTAACTGTTTATTTAGGCAAAGTCTATCTTTTTCTCTAATAGGTAAACAACTGATATTGGATAAAAGTCCAAACAGGGTGTGCAAACACATTGGATATGCTGCTAGTCCACTAAGTGAATACCAAGTCATTTGTCTCTAAACCTGCAGTGCAAAATAACCTCTGTCTTTCCAAGGAGCGGGTCATTTGTAAAGATCGAGGTGGCTGCGGTGGAATGAATGGAGAGCCAAGTAAATAATGATCCCACTGGAGTCATCAGTAAACTTTATCATTTAATGAAACAGCCTGAACACAGCACAGCAGAACCGCAGTTCAATTTAACACACACACACACTTACACGTTACAGGCACACACATACTTCATTAGCCTTGGAGAAGGGTAATGAGAACACACACATACACATTTCATTAGTCTGAGGGAGGAGCAATAAGAGCGCACAGACACCACAAATCCACTCACACACTGGACACACACTATACATCATACACACACACGCAAATATAGGAGTGCAGTGCAAAGGCATGACACTCGCGAATGTTTAGCCAGGCGTTAAATGGACTGTCCTTTAGCACTTTATTTCAATTTAATCCAAGAATACAGATTTGGATAACATCAAAGCAGCAGATAAATGCTGGACATAAAAGCCTCACCTGAATGAAATGAGCAGTGGGCTCGCTTTAAGTGTGGGCCATTTTTTCTGCTCTCTCTCTATCAAGGTGCTCGCTTACAGCAAGCTAGAATTATTGTTAATGGCATAACTTGCTGAAACGGGTCACTGCACACGTCCATCTTCTCTTTTTCGTACAAAGATACGAGTGGATGTTCTAAAATGCTAAAAAAGATCAGTGAGTAAAAGTGACATTTTCAAAGTGAGAAGAACTGCCCCTCTATCAATGCGGACTAATGGAAGTTAAAAGGACCACTGAGGGAATTGTTAGGCCAAATATTTCAGATACTGATAACAGTAGTTGAGGGGTGTTTGTTCACTGCTGTGTTCAGGCTTCACGCAACAGCAGAAGAGAAGCTACTTGCAGGTTATCTAGCAAGTCAGTTAAGGGTAATCAAAGTTATGCAGACACAACATCTCAATATACTTCAATGGCATGTTTAGACAATTCAATCAAAGGCCTTACAATTTAATAGCAACAGCAGAAAACTGTTTCAAGAAATAGCACCTCAGAATTCTTCTCTTCTCTGATTTCTAAAGTTGTTTTCTGTCTGACAGGTAATTAACTGACAAATCATTTTTAACTAACTAATCATTTTATGAATCATTAAGCTGATAGTCATTAGAGCCCAAGAGCAGCATCATACGAGCTTTTCTTGAGAATGAGGAAGAACCTGTCAGGGAAAATCAATTAGTGTCCCTTTAATGTGTGATTCCTCCAGTAAAAGGAGTAACTTGAGAGGGATGTTGACAGTCTACAGGGCAGTCATTTTAAAATGGCCAACATTAACTGACATATGCAGAAGACTATATTGCTAATAAGGAAAATGTCTATTTTTCAATATCTCACAAACAAGACGTTAGAAAATCTAAACTTTACCATACAAAATCACACAAGTTATAGTTCTTTTCTGGCTCTTGTACATGAGTGGATGTGACATTGACCTTGAAATAGTGTATTAAGATAGGACAGTAAATGTTTGCATCAACTTGCAGAAGGCTAAAGTGATTAGCTGAAAAGGTACATAGACAACAGTGTACAGGAAACACATCCAAACACAGAAGTGGCACAATCAACTGAATGGCTGAAACGCATCGGGCATGGATGACACATCTGCTGCAGCATGCCCACAGCGTCCATTACAATCAATTGAAGCTGACCACAGGAGTCCCATGCACATGCTTGGGCAACGCGCCGCTCATCGTTGCTGGTTTTGTTCCTCTACATGCAGCTATGCAGCTCGCCAGTAGGAAATAAACAAATCTGATGCATTAGAGCAACTTTGTTGGTTCTATTACATCAAACATTGAAATAAATCAATCAATCAAATCAATAAGTATCCCATAGTTAAAACAATTTAGTTAATGAATTCAGTCCCAGCTAATAGAGCCAAGGCTTCCAAACACTGCATCGTTACTTGGCAAAACTCAATGAACTCAGTGAAACAGGTTATCAATGTGGAAAAACACTGACACTGTAGCCAGCAGGAGGGATGCAAATTTGTCAAGAGTGGGAGGCCCTGGGCCACAACCGTCAGGTGGGGGTAAGGTCACTCAGAAAACAGGCAACCACAGGTAAAAAAAACCCCACTCTGCCACGCCTACATGACGCACCGTGTCCGGGCTACACTGGCTGTTAAACTAGAATAACAGTTGCACAATGGTGAAGTCAAAAACATGGTGACACTCAAACACACACACACACTCACTCTCTCTCTCTCTCTCTCTCTCTCTCTCTCTCTCTCTTTCTCTCTCTCTCTCTCTCTCTCTCACACACACACAAAAACAGATTATAGTCTGTCAGCTGTGAGTGAAACTGTGTGGTTGAAAACGAGCTATGAAAGGCAAGGTGACTCAAACACTGAGCAAGAGGAATATGATGAGAGACAGCGAGGCTGAAAGGTGAGTCAGAAAGGGAAACATGACCGTGCTCTTAGATGTACACAAGTATCAGCTGACATTGCGTGTGTGCATGTGTGCGCGCGTGGATGCACTCGGAGGGTGCAAACACACGGAAAGTTAACACTTTGCTGCCTTGTTAGTTGACTTTCCATTATGTCTGTGAGAGGTTGTTTACATGTTCACATTGTACCGTCATGCTATCTTACTCCCAGTCATGCGTACCAGTGTGAAGATGCAGATGTGTGTGTGTGTCAAAATCTAAATACACCCATGACTAACACTAGAATAAGCCTAATTAAATGTATGACCTATAAATATAGTAACAAAACAAAGCCTGGGCTGAACAAGTATTATTGAAGTTTTGAAATCAGTGGAAGAACAATCTAACTAATCTAAGTGAACAATAGGAGAACAAACAGTCTGAGGCTCCAGGTAAATCTGATCTCGTGCAGTTTCAGTTTGTACTTGCCGTATTCTGTAGGTGGGAAACAAGTCAATGCATGTTCCCATACTAGCGTACAAATACGATTTGTTTGAGGGACGTAGAAATACAAATACCACCACATCTTTTGGGCAAATACAGAAAACATGTGATAAGTGAGGAAACTGTAGTAACTCAACAAAACGTCAGTCCTTCAGGAGCACAGATAACCTTGAGGCTCATGAGTCAAACCCACGTAATAAAATTCTTTGATAAAAAATGACAATGATAAAGTTAGTGAGGGAAAATGTTGACCGACCAGCTTCAAATGTGTCAAAAGGTCAAGCTGATGATGAAAACAAACAGTGAATATTGTCATCCTTACAAAAGTGTTAACGGTGTTGTTGACTTTAAATTGCATGAGTTCAGGAGTATTGTGTTGTGTTGGAAAAAGACACCTTGTTCTTTCTCAGTGTTTCTGGCAGGGTGTGTTTTCGGGGTTGGGCTGTTTTGCCACCTGCTCTCTGTGACCACTGGGAGGCATAGAGTTTCATAGCAGCTCTGAGATGTTTTGAAGACGCACACTCACACACTTAGATAAGTGTCAATACCCTCTCCCCATCTGCCCGCCCCCCCCTCAAGCAAACAGACACTCACCTCATGGTCCTGCATTTGTGTGTGTGTGTTGTATTCTCTCTTAAGACAGGAAGGATAGGTAATGTGGTCTTGAGGGGCCTAATAATAAATTAACACGACTTAATGAAGGAAAACTTAACTCCTGTAATTATAGTGAAGCTGTTTGTTGTATCCTGTGTGTGCATGTGCGTGCATGCATGAATGTGTGTGTGTGCGTGCGCGTGTTTGTGTGGTTTGTGGGAAGGAAATGTGGTATGATCCAAAGGAAGTGTCAATAAGACAAGGATGTGTTACGAACTGCCAAGAGTCATTATCCACAAGCCGTTTCTCTCTCTCAGGTGCACACACACACACACACACACACACACACACACACACACACACACACACTTCAGTTTCAGCTTGTTCTGAAATTAATGACTCGTTCTCTGCTCTGGCTTCCTGTTGTTTAAACCGAGCCAACTCACAATGTTAGACTTATTGACACACACACACAGGTATGTAGGCAGGAAGTCTACCTCCCTCTTTCATTCCTTCCTGGATTAAATCACTAAAATCACTACACACACAAACACACACAAATCAACAGGCAGCATAAACAAGCAGACAAACTGCTAAATAGTGCTTCCATACCACTATCTGTGAGATGAATATAAACACTGGGAAGTGAAGTCTGCCTCGTATACATATAGACTGTATATGTTTATTACACAGCAGAATAATGTTGTAGTTTTATATGCGTGTGTTACTGTTGCAGAGGGGACTGAGCTACTGAAACATGAGATTATTGCAGGACTATTGTCGTGGAAAGAAGGAGGGAAAAAAGTGTGGAGGTTGTGTAACAAGTGCAGCCTCATTGGCCAGGCAGATTGTGATCGAACAACAAGCACGCTACTCAACTGTCCAAACAAACTGGCCTGGATAACTTGTGATGGGGTTGGTAAATGCTTTTATGGCTATCGTGTATTTACCAGCAGTCACATGGCTTTTGAGGCTGCGCAACAGGCACACACCATGAAGCCTTCTGTAGAAATGCTGAAAGTGTCAACACAGAAATATTTTCCAGATTAAAAAAAAAAAAGTGGCAGGTATTGCTGCTTGTCAGGTTTTACTTGTTAAGTCATAACTGGTGAAAAAAAGTTGCCGACAGTATGAGTGTGGAAGGTGAAGCACTGAGGAGGCGTACACTGCTGTTTCTAGCCAGATCAATAATGAGATATGTATGTAACACACACATTGCATTGTTGCATAATGATGTATAAAGTGTACATACAACAATAAGCTGTAGCAGTGTGACTTTTTCATGTGCACAAAAAACATGGCCATAGCATCTGTGGTGTCACATGCTTATTTAGGTTTGTGAAAGAAGCCAACTCACTGTTAAGGCTCAGCTGTGTCAGGCTGAAAAGGGAGCCAGGGTTTAAACTCTATAGGTCTGTTGTATTATCGTTGACAGTATTTTGTAAATTTCCTCACTGTGGGACTAATAGAGGAATATCTCACCTGATTTTTAAACATCATGATATCACCTCCCTGTCTGTGATGGGTAGTTTTTCACTCCATCCTACGGCAGAAGTATTGCTGGGCGATTAATCGTATTCATATCGTAATTGCGATGTGGAAAAAACATGACATCGGGCAAAACGATTTTCCCCCTTTACTATGGTAATTACGGTAAAACGTCACCGCGCTGCCTGTGCCTGCTGCATGCTTGCCTTTACTTCCTGTTTCCTCTCGCTACAACATGTCGGACGCTGGGAGCGAGTTTGTCCAAAAAAACACATTTGAAATAATTTTTTAGTTTTACCAAAAAATTTAAATTAAATCGAAAATTGACTTTTTTGTGAAAAAAATCAGGATTATGATTTTAGTCCACATCGCACACCTCTAGGCAGAATTGTTCAGAACAACTATAAACACTTTTGATTTCAAACATGGTTGGACAAACCACTTCTTTGCTAGTATAACCCAGCCCTTATGCTGAGGCTACTTTTAAATACAATTTTTATTTGGTACAAACATGGGGACATTTTTAAACCAAAATATCTTGTGGGGGAAAAAATGAGATGCTGGGAGTTTTCTCAATCCATTCAATTTGGTTGTTTGTTCTTGGAGCTGGCATCTAGTGATGTTTGGGGGAATTCCTTATTTCCATAGAAGTAGGGATGCACATGGTTAACCGTTTAACCGTTAACCGATAACAGTAACTCTAACCGATTAATACTAACGGTCAATTTTGTTTTTAAGCTACGTAATTCAATCAACTCATGGGGGCGTGTCGACAGGTGCAACACATGCCATCACGTGCTTTCCATCACAGCCCACTTTACAGCGAAGATGAAGAGAGCAAAAAGGAGTTCTGTGTGGGACAATTTCGACCGGAAAGGGGAGGAGGTCATTTGCAAATTATGCGGTACACGCGCGTCCTGGCCATTCTGGCCCGGCGCTACCTGTGTATTCCTGGGACATCGGTCCCATCTGAGCGCATATTCTCCGCTGCGGGTCTCACGGTAAACAGGCTGCGCACCAGGCTGAGCCCAGAGCATGTCAACATGCTGCTTTTTCTTCATAAGAAACCAGTACATTTGAAAATAAATAAATAAAGCCCATGAGAATTTTTTTTGTCACGGCACTTTTGAATGGGTCACAGTACTCTAAAAAATAAAAATAAAATAATAGGGGAGGCAACCGCCATTCCGACATCCCTCCAATCTATTATTAAAAACTCCGGAAACGGGAAATATAATATGTCTAGTAAACTCGGGTCAGTGTGAAACATGTTAGATTCATGTGTGAATCTCAGGGATCACTGACTGTAAGCAGAAACACAGTGTCAGTGAGCTGTCACAGCAGCCAGCTGGAGCGCAGCTCTCCATTCAGCCCGTGTGTCTCCATGCACGCTGGCATCTAGTGATGGGAATTTCGGCTCTTCTTGGTGATCCGGTACATTTGGCTCGGCTCACCTTACTGAGCCGGCTCTTTTGGCTCTGAAACGGCTCTTTTTTAAACTAGGCCTATAAGTTCCCACCCAGTGTAATTTGCACTATTTTGGCTTGTGACATTGCATTGGCAACGACGTGATCCTACCATGGCCCCATGGAGGAAAATTAGCAGGGCACACAATTAATTGTGTAGTATTGGTTTAAAGTAATTGCAATCAATTGATAGGCCAATCTAATGCCATCCAAAGAACTAATTAACAACCTACACATTATTTATGTTTTACAAAGCACCAGGGTTTATCAATGTTTTTTTCTCATTTAGTTTGTCTTTTTATTCAAACACACAGTCTTAACAAATGTGTCCTCATGGTAATAATAACAATAGCCTACTGTGTGTTGAAATAAGCATTCTGCCTTCGCATGATCAACATGACTGAAGTGTGACCAAATACTGCTTCTTTTCATTTTAAATCTTTCTCACCGTTAGTTTTCCTCCTGCGAGCTGTCTGTCCACCGATCGCATGCTAGTTGCTCACTTCGCATTCAGCAAACTGAATCGCGCGCGCGCGTGTGTGTGTGTGTGTGGAGTCCCAGTTTGATTGCGTCATGGTTCTCAGCGACCGCCCATTGGTGCAGAGACTACTCAATCACTACATATAATCACTCATTGTTGCCAGCGCTTGAGCGAGGCGGGAAGAACGGCTCACTCAATGACATGTATCGGCTCGAGCCGTTCACTTCAAAGAGCCGGCTCTTTGTACCGGTTCGTTCGCGACCGACACATCACTACTGGCATCATATGCAACATTAATATTACAGATATCAATGACGGCTCTGCAGATGACACCTGAAGTCACTGACTAATCCCAGTCTCCTTCGTGTTGTACAGTAGGGGAGGGTGTGTATCCTTGTATGCAATTACGCACAAAACAGACATTACTTTGAATTTTTTTTTTTTTTTTTTTTATCTCCAGGCACGTCGCGGGTCGTCCAGGTTTACAGTAAAATTGTTCGGAATGAAGCCGCATCATCCAGATAAACATTGAGCTCCATCAGAACTGTTTAAATTTTTTTAAATTAATTAATTAATTAACAATTAAAGAAATCACCAGCGCGCTCGCTCTCGACATAATTTAAAAAGCAATAGCAGACGATTGAAGCCTACAGTACTGTTAATTATATCTAAAGCTTGTAGCTTTTTTTTTTTTTTTTACATTTTAGATGAGTAATCTAACTATTTGCCGTCATTGTAAATCTGCAGTTCGGCACCGGACAGCGCCGAGTCAGTGACTCTCTGATTGATGTCGGAATGGCAGCATGGAAGGACATTTAAATCTTATCGGTTAACGGTTATTAATCGTTAAAGGGCGTCGGTTAACGGTCATAAAAAAAATCCAAAATGTGCATCCCTACATAGAAGACAACAAACTTTCCCCATCCAGGAAAAGCCCTCAGTTAGAAGTGAAGCTTGGATGTGCTATGACTGCAAGCAGGAGCAGAAAACACGACATGACATGTCCATCTTGTGGACACGGTGGGTTTAAAACACTTGTGTGTGTGCGTGTGTGTGTGTGTGTGAGACGTTCCCTGTGCCTGCGATGACTCAGCCAGGCTGCTTGTTGTGCATGTTTCTATTCTAGCTGTGTGGTTTAATAAGGGTTCTAAATCAAAGGTGGAGAGTCAGAACACACAGAAACCCTCACCGCTTCATTTACTTGACTTGCTGAATCATCAGCTGGAGGGAAAGGGGAAGAGAGAGGAGGGGTGAAATGTTGACCCACCAGTGCGGCAGGTTATCGCGGCAAACCTGTCTCAAAACTGCTCTGTCTTCCCGCCTCTCCTGTCCTCTCTTCTTTCCCTCTCTTTTTCCCTCGCTTGTCTTATCTCTTTATATTTTTTTTTGTTTTTTTTTTCCAATGGCTTAAGGGAGCTGCTGCCCCTCCCACCAACTAGTCCAGTGAAACATTAGCCCCGGCTGATACCTTAAACCTTTAAGTGTGTGAGTGCGTGTGTGCAAACTAATGAAGGTATGTCTTCAACACACACACACACACACACACACACACACACACACACACATACACACACACACACACACACACACACAGTGTAGTCACGCTACTGATGCATGTGTCCCGCTGTAACCCTGGGAGGTTAGATATAACCCTGTCACTCTTTGTGACTAATAGACATGACTAACACATGCACACACACACACAACAGAGACAGCACACAAACACAGCGGTCTTGGAGCCGTTTGTTTGCAGAGAAACCGTCGCTACACTCAAGAGAGACAGAGACACGCACACAGACAGAAAGTTTATCATCAACACGTTGTATCAACAGTGGCAGCGTCACTCTGCCAACACACTACCAACAATTAAAGGTGCCCTTAATACGAGGAATCTGAGCCTGCTTTCTGTGTCAGAAATTATAAAAAAAGCTGAAGTTTAACAGTGTTTTTCTTCAGTAGCTCTGAACCAAAACACACTCTGGCTGTTTGCATGGAACTATGTTAAAGGCAGTGTGTGTCTCATTCTCATGGTCACAACAAAATGATAATATTCAAGTCATGGAAAATGAATTATACATCATTTAAGTCACAAAGGCAAGTCTTTAGAGTTATCTTATACGATTTCACAATTATGTAACTGCCTTGTATATAAATTCATTGTCACTGTCATTGTCTACAAATTCAAATGCTGCCATCACTGAAAGAGACATATGGCTGTCTACCACTTTAAGCCACAGGACTCATAAAAGCATGACAGCCAAACTCACGTGGAAGAATTATTACCTAACTCTTTCATGTGGGAATGTAGTACACAAAGGTAATTTTGGTTGCACCCATCAGATGGAAACCTGCTATCTTCAAAGAGTTTTGGTGTGCTAGTCAGATCCTGTTCAGATTTCTATCTCACCAAAATGTTACATAAGTTGATCATTTATCATTTCAACAACAGGACTGACAGATAATAAAAAACAATCAAGCTGAGAGCCAGATTTGAACCCACCTCTTTTAATATAAGCTATGACTATTAGTTCTAGGAGTCGCCAGGGTGTTTTGACCAGCTGCAAATTGAAAAATGTGTGAAGTGATAAAATGTTCCCTTTAATTTATCGAGAAGAGCCGGTGATTTTAAAGCTTGACTAATAATGTGCTGAAACATCCAGAGACCACCCAGAGACATGCACGTGTCTGTTGCTGTTTGTGTGTATGCACTGATCATTTTAGAATAAAATTCCTTCTGGGCAAGAGAAAAGAGACGCCATTCATCAGCTCTTTGCTCTGACGTCTTTCTGCAGCGATCAAGACGATCTAAAACAAAACATGTCAAATAATTGGAGACCATTAAGTGGAATCAGGTGCAGCTATGAGACACGCATTAAACTGGGGTGAACAGGTTGAAATTTGAAAAGAGAGGCCAGAAAAGGCAGAGTTTTGTTTCGCTTTGGTGCCTTCAAGGAAGAGCAGAGTTCTGTTAAAGGTCAGAGAGATTTCATTTGTAGCAGAATGTGAGGTGAACGCGGCCCATGAAAGCACATCAAAATATTTTCCATGTCTGCGTGCCTTAAACCAGCGGAGCACAGCAATAAAACAGAGCAGAGCGGTAACCAAATGCTCCAGTGGAGATTGAATGGGGAGTGCTGGATTCCCGTAGGTCATGTTGGAGGTCAAGGGTCATTGGACCAGTCAGCTACTGGGATCACACAGATTAATCACCTGTTGACCTATTCAAATCCTCCTTCCTTTCGGGCCGCACCTGAAAAAACTCCACAGCTGAACAAGCCTTCAGCATTTTGCAAACTTCAATAACAAAGTGAATAATAAAATGCTGCTTTTCTCTCATTTCAACATTATTATTGTTGCTTTCTCTCTTGTATAAGAGTGAGTGAGGCTCCTCTATGCCCTGAGATTGAAAGGCCGTTCAGAGGTCAGGAACACATAACCTCGAGGGAGACCGATCAGCAAACCCTGAGGGAAACCACAGAAGGTCTGAGGGCGACTCAACGCCCAGCCCTCCCCTATCATCTTTCTCCTTCTGGTAACATGATTACACATGCTTACACCCCTTCATTTCTGCTCAACCCAACTAACCCTAAAGTTCAACATTAACACTGCCAGCTCCTCGGCACACACACAATCCCCAAGCCTCAGATGCACAGTCTTTTCCATGTGTTTCATCTTTGGCCCCTGTGAATCAGAGACACTTAATCCTCGAGAGTAGTTGTGGGAAAATCAGCCCAGATATTATGGCAAACTATCAAACAACTGTGGAAAATCCTCTGACCACGTTCGCTTACTCCGTAACAGCCTTATTCCACCATAACAGGATTTTCTCCATACATCATTACATAAAGACTGTACTTCATTATGTGATTTTAATTGATAGAAGCAGAGAGAAAAGGGTGTAGAAAATATGGTCTGTGTTGGCAGATGAGGACAAATTAAGCATTTTAATGAAATAATTATTCTACTGATTGTTCGAATTATGCACGGCAGAAAAACAATTCAGTTCTAACAACTTGGAAAAATTAGTTATGTCATTCAAAGGAGAGTATATTTAATGCAATATGTCCTCTGAGGATATGGATGAATTTAGTGAAAAAAAAAGCTGTGTACAGGGAAATACAGTGGAAATTGTGCTAAATATTGAAGCAGAGAACAATGGAGTTAGACATAATATTAAAATAATACCATAAACCTGGCACGGAAAATCTGAAGACAACACAATATTCAATAATGTTCAAAACACTGAACTTCATCCATCACACCAACAGCAGTGTCCATTGTTCTACAGCAAATCCACCGCATGAACAGTGTGTCTTTCATAATGACCACAATCTGAAACCAAACACACGATTGATTTCCCTCCACCAGTTCGTCCACACGCGTTTCAGCCGGGGTCAGAGAAGTCCTGATTTGCCACTAGATTTGATAAGTGTGAATGAGTTTCCGGTGACGGGCGATTTGGGCATTCAACCTACAAGAGACCTTTAAACTCGATACATGTCTAAGTGTGGAACAAATCAAACAGTTCGAATAAGCTGTCGCATGGTCATCAGGGTGAAAAATTAAGTTTCTTTTCCCCAGAGTGTAGAGTTTCTGGGGAAATTGCAAATAAGGAGTTAATTAGTGCAACTTGCACTGTTCTACAGAAGACCATGGTGACGTCTTCCACTGCCATCTTTTCCTGTTGTTTAGACACATTCGTAGCTTTGAGTTTTGTGATAGTAATATTTACTGCTTCGTGGTTCTTAGTTTGTGAGCAAAAAAACTACATGTTCCTCTTGAAAGCCTGCAGAGTAAAGTATCACTAGTCATAAACCCCCAGAGATCACCTACTGAGGAGCAGCAGGGGCTGCAGTCTCACTGTACACAAACACAGGAGCTTTCAAATCTCTTGCAGAGAAGAAACACATTACACCAAATATCTGCCTGCAGAAAACAAAACAAAAAAAAACGAAAAGGCTCCCGACAGCAGCCACCTTTCAAAAATGACTCAAGTAATGTTGCATCAAGTTCAGAAGAGAGTTCAAGATCCTCAGCTGTGAAGGATTTCATGGAGGGAGGTCTGTGTGTGTATGTGTGTATGTGCTTGTGTTCTCAGATAAGGAAGGCCAAAGGCGTTCGACCCCTCATGACCTCAGCAGTGTTGGTGGCATTAAGCTGTTTGTAAAGAGAAATACATTTGTCTTCTGCCGTGTGTGTGTCAGTCAGATAAGCCCTGACCTCACACATACCTGCACAAGGTTCCTGTCTGTCTCGCTCTTTGAGGTGAACTTTATATGGCTCAACAAAGGACTAATTGTGAGAACCGACATTAGCAATCACCTGTGAGTCAGACACACTACCACACACACACAAGTACACACACACACAGGGCTTTGCCTTTCACCTTGAGTTATTCTGGTTTGCATGAGTGCACCAGAGAGAAAAGTTGAGTGAATCAGTGCAAACACTTTGTCCCTCTCACACACACACGAGCGCAGACAGCATGGTGTGGGGCCGTCTTTTCTAGGTTACCTGTTTGAAAGAGAACAAGAAAAAAACACACGCTCAGAGACAGGCCAGCGTTGCCTGTGGCTAAACAAGAATAAAGTTATAGGCTGACTATGTCTGTACAAGAGAGAGGAGCAGATGAAAAGATCAAACAGAGCTTCAGTGATGGAGACAAATCACTGGACAAAAAAAAACAAAAAAACAAATCGTTATATCATTATCAATCAAGGGAAAGTCAGCTGAGGATGCGATTATTATTTATGAATAATTATGATGTTATTAATACTGCAATCATGCAAGTTGTCTCAAAAGTAAGAGTACTTGCACTTACACTCACAAACACTCGTACTTTTCCCATATGTGTAACAAGCCGTGTCTTTCTCTTTATCTCTCTCTGCCATCTCTGGAAAGTCTCTGAGCGAGCCCATATCTCAGGACTACGTGTTGTAAAAAGGCTTCCCTCAACAAAAAAACGACTGCTTGTTTATATTCCACACATACACACTCTTACTCTTTCTCTGACACACACAAGAAACACAGAACTCAGTGGGTGTTTTTTTTGGCTTGTCCGAAAGCCCTGGCCTGTCTCCCAGACCTTGAACTGCACCCCAGCTTTTACTGCCGCAGACAAATGGGTCAGACCACTGGATGTGTACTGCTATTGATTTCACACGACCGACATCAACCGTGTGTGTTTAAGTAACAGTAGCCAGAAATTGAGTAACCGCGCACACACTCACACACGTATAAAACGACTCACACAAAAGGGTATGTAAACAAGATCTGATGACGTGATACCCTGCGTGTGGCGTGCTTGTGTGTGCGTGGACGCTTGCGTGTGTGATCCTTTTGTGTCTCCCATGACCATTTGCCACAGTGTGTTAAGATTTTGGTCCGATCGCTACCACTGTTTGAATTTCTCCTGAATACTAAAAAAAACAACTGGAGACAAGGACAGAGACCTTTAACTCCAAGCTAAACAACTGCCTAAAAAGCAAGGCAGAGTAGACACACACACACAGATAAGCATCTGAGTCAGTGTTAAAGCAAACACAGCGGTATCACTCCTCAACTCAAGGCCCCTTCAGAGGAAACTTAAAAGGGAAGATTTAAAGGAATGGCGAAGCCTTCAACTCCGGAGGAAGAAATGACCGCACACTGCGCCCAATCAGAAGCTTTCAATGCTCAAAGATATACTTGAGTGCTGAGAGGAAGACGGGCAAGATTCCAATTTCAAGTCATGGACCTTCTTGCGCACGTATACAGAAGAGACAAAGACCTGAAAATGAAAAACATAATAGTAAAAAAGATGAGAGAGACAGAAAAACAACTGCCAGGACACTAACACACTAAAGAAGAAAACAAACTAAAGACAAATAGGATTGTAAAACTCCTGAGCATGCTATATGTAACATGTTTAATTATTCAGCATTTTCATATTAATTTCAAGTTATTAATGTATCTACCAGACACAAACTGTATCACAGCTAGTTTGTTCCATTAGGTTAAATGTTGCCTGACTTTTGTTGCATTGCTGTTTAGAGGAGGACCTATACTAGTTTATGGCACCAAACAAGAAGAGGCTGCTGATCTTCCAAAATAAACTGGGTCACTCATCATGATAGACGATACAATGCAACTCCAGCTGAGCAGCAAAAAAAAGAACCTTCATGAATAGGAAATCAAAGTGTTTCTAGATAAGGGAATATTATATTTGGAGAAACAATGAGAGAGTCACAGCTAGTGTGAACTGTAATACAGCAGTGAAGTGGACAGGCTAATCATTCTGATCTTTTACAATTACACAAGTGGCACTTTTAAGCCAATAACCAAATGAGGGGTTGACAGAATGTAGACTAGACAAATGACTAGAGAGAAGCAAAGATGGAACAGAATCAGATTTCAAACCAATGGCTTGTGTGATCAGGTTGGTTGGGTTTCCACACAGGACCAGAGGGAAAGATGAAGGAGAGATTTGAGACGTGGAAAAATGGATGGAGAGGTGATGTGAGACAGAGCATGTGAGAAAGGACGAACTTTTTCTCCCAGCATTTTCAGCATGTGGGGAGTGCTTCTACATATAGTTAAACACGCAGAGTTTCAAATATAGATAGCTGTACAGTGACCTGAATAAAAATCTTGCTCTGATTTACATTTTGTATTTATGCCTATGGCTTGACTGTTGACCTACATGAAGCGGTTACATGAAATCTATTGATTGCTGCGGTACATGGCTGTGATCCGCTTAGAGCAAACTCCACGTTAACAAAATGACTTTAATCTGAAACATCAAAAGACATGTATGTGAACATATAGATATTAATATCCAAGATTTATAAGATGAGAGCTAACTGTCATGTGCTGGAGAAGGTTCACTCTCATGATTATCTGGATATTGATGGGAGTGAATCCGAGTCCATCCTGCCATTTGACTGTGCTTCTGAAGCTCGGTCTCCCTCACTGTTTCAATCAAATGAAGAGCAAAGACCTTCTACTGTACTAATCTCAAAACATGCATTTAATCCAGGAAAAAAAGGCATCCTTAAAAATAAGCAATAACATGCCTAAATATACCATTGCATACATCTAAATCTTTCCTCTAAATCACACAGTAATACCTAGAGATTTAAGGCAAAAATGTGACCCAAACTCATTTTAATATGAATCCCTTCATAGCGTATTATTGTAGCATCTATTCACCATCCCTCACGTGCGTTGCCATAATTAATCGTACTCAAATTCCATGACAGATTATCTTTCATACAGCAAAAGATTAAGTTTGCATCATTTCTTACATTTTGTGCTATGTCAGAGGTCACATCCATGCATTATGTGCATGTTTTCAGAATTGTGGATTTTTCTCGTTTTGAGGGGGAGGGCTATGTTTAATCCATATCAGGAATGCACATGTTTAGCTTTCAAATCTGTGCGTGTGTGATTGTGTGTGTCAGTGTGTATATTTCGGAAGAACACAGCTACAATCTGAAGTGTGTCAGGAATCAAGGCTCAAACATTCAAGTCGGGTCTCCTACAATGTGCCAATTAATCCCATACAAATACTGAAAAAATGTAACCTTGTAAAGTAACGTCCTGATAAATGGGAAGTGACAGAAAGAGCGAAGGACTGCGGCAAAAGTGAGAGATTTAGAAAAGAACACACCGCGGCCGTGATTCAAAAACTTGTATTTTTGTGCAGCTAAACTTGAAGTTTGTTTTCATCGTTTGTTGGAAGCTCAAATTTGTTGTATATGATACCCACCTGGCAGCAACAGTAACTATACTTTCTATTAACATATTTACATTATCTGAAGCAATACATTAAAAAAAACAATTCCAGTTAATGAAGTTCATATAGTTCACATTTAGAACTTAGTTCCACATTTGATGTTTCCAATATGTCACATCCCAAATGACAGTGCCAAAGTTTGTATGATCCAAATATCCCCTCAAATACATCACATACAGTACAGAGCTGACGTGAGTGATGTTATTTGGACCAGTGCATCGTGATCAGAATGCATCCAAGCAGGGAGCTGGATGAGCACATACGGTAGCGTGTGTTATAATTTGAGCTGTCAAGCGAGAACAGTAAGAGTACAAGTGTGTGTATGTGTGTGTCCGCATGAAGTTGGATTTTATGTTATTTCAAAGTAGTTCATAGTCACATAATCAGACATGCATGCACACACATATAGACTCTCACAGCCTCGTAATTTGTCACCTTTAAAGGTTATTCACAAAGGCACACCAAATGGAAGAAGTGAAAGAAGAACAACATGTAAATGTGACGCTGGTGTCATCAGGACACTAATATGCACCAGAGTCCACATCCTGTCTTACCTTTCTTTGAGGAAGTCCACCACTCTTTTGAAGTCATCGATGCAATACTCTCTCTTCATGTCCATCAGGACGCTGTCTGAGGCTGACTGCACGGGAACATGGAGGAAGGCATAGACACGTGGATGATTCAGTATCTTGGCCATCTCCTAATGAGACACAGAGAAGAGAGAGATAGAGAGAGAGAAAAGAGAGATGGAGAGACAAGAAAAACAAAAATGAAGAGTTGGATTATTCATATGTGTGGAGAGCAGAGGCAAAAGAGGTGAATTCATTAAATGTGGGAGTTTGTCTGCATGTTGCATGTCAGTCATAATCTGAAATGATTGACTCTTTTTGTTGTTAAGTTGACTTTAAAAGATAAGATAAGATAAACCTTTATTTGACCCACAGTGGGGAAATTCACAGACTAAACACAAATCAAATTGAGGGAACAGTGGTCTATTAGTTTTAAGACAGTGTCAGTCAATCTGATTGTAAATTTAAAAAATACACGTTACAAAGCACCGATTGAAATAATGTAGCTGTACCAAACAAGTCTCTTCAATCTGGGTAAAAATAACATGACTTTCATAATTCAAGGCAGGTCATACACCAATCCTTCCCATTAACTTCTGCGAAGAGCAGATGCTTGTTTTTTTTGGGGGGGGGTTTCACATTGAGCAGTGTCTATACTTAAATTCAGCTGTCATATAAATCATTCATGTTTGAAACAAGTACAGTGAAAAACTCATATACAGTAGGATGTGGAAAGAACACATATGGAGGATACCAATAATAATGATAAACAATTTTGTATATGCACGTATACAGACATCCTTGTTTAACAACATATACACCCATAAGTAAAACTGAATGAGAAACACAAGAGTGGGGTAGAGGTAGGACGAGATATAGCTTTTGGAGATCCCTCATTGCATTATCAAACTCATTACGGGACTCCAGCAGATGCTTGTTTAAACTTAGGTCTGTGACTTCATGGATGTAACATATTTAACTGAGGTCAAATTCTTAACATACTTTTTATTTTACCCAAACAATACCAAGCTTTCTCTTTGGTACTGTCACGTAACACTAAAATGATTAACCAACTCTTAAAACAGTTAGTTCTCTGTTTCAGTTAGTCTACAAATGATGGTGGACGTAGTCATGAATCTGTAGCTAAAATGTAAAGGTTTAATATGGCCATAAGGTTTAGTTAAGCAAACACGAAAGGAAGAAGAAACAAAATCTGAGCGATGGCTCTGGTGAGTGATACTGCAGCAGCTATCTTTGAATAAACGAAGGTTCCATTAAAATTCCTGCCTGTTTCTGCACTCTGTTCGCTCCAGACCTTCCACAATAGACCGCCTCTTTCTCTTATTTTCGATTTCTCTTTTTTTTTGTATTGGGAAAATAAAAAGAAAAGCAGCTCGGAGAATTCATCGTGTACCCACTAGATCCAAAGTCAAAGAGTCAAGGCTGCGCCAGTAGGTGTTCTTTGTGTCTGAAAAGTCAAGAGCTTTAACTGAAGCATACAGGTCCACATCTCAGATCAAAATGGTGAGAGGGAAAAAAGGAAAATACATCAAGTCTATAATTAACTCGAAGAATTTCTGGCCACTGTGTAGGTACCTTTCTCTTATAAAGGTCTACACATATGATCGCAATGTGTACAGTTTCTACAGAAGGTTGAACATAAATGAAATATTAATCTGCCCTTACAGACACAGAAAGAGGAAAATGACAGACCCTCATCATACTGTGATGTTCAGTATATTCCAATGTTGCAGATGAAGTCAAAAAGAGATGATGAAACCATGAGCTGTTCTACATCATAAATTGTATCATATTGGGGAATATGGACAAAATTATATATTTTTCTATCACAGTCTTCATACACAGATAACAAAATCTATAGTCAGTTGATGGATGATTTTCCAGCAGCAACACAGGACTGTGAGTCATGTCTCAGCTTTTACACTTTTACCATTTACAAAAGTGACATTCGGTGTTTTTTAATGCACAACATTCATTTGCAGAGTTGGAAGGTGTTTTTGCTTTTCTTTCATTCTTACTTTCATTTCCTCAGTCAAAGGACTGGAGAGACCACAGATGTCAGATTTTTTTTTTTCTTGATGGACATAATCAGGATGCTATCATTACCATGCTAATCACCACAAGAAGGAGAAAGAGAAAAAGAGAGGGGTGGAAGAAATGATTTAATGATTTCCTACAAGAATATGCTGATTGCAGTCCGTCTTCTCAATTAAGATCTATTGTAGAACGCTCCCTCCTTCATACGCAGACAAAAAAGCATATGTGTGCGTGCACACACACACAAACACAGCTCGGTTGCAGCGCACCACAGGGGGTTGACCACTGGAAGCTCCAAATTAGAAAGAATTAATTTGGTTGGAAAATGGAGCTTGATTGGTGACAGAAATCAGCTCACTGCATGTGTGTGTGTGTATGTGTGTGTGTGTGTGTGAAAGAGAGAGAGTGAATGAAAAACATGTGAAGGAACATGCATTTATGTGTGTTTTTAAATGCTTTCAAAGGTAAAAGAATAGGAGATTGATTATGTGCTTGTGTTATTTCTAAGTTCCTACAAGTTACCCTTGTGATAATTACGCTCTACTTTTCTCAGGGTAGATACTTTACAGAGCGTACTTTAAATTCTGGTGTGAAGTCTTGGAGAGTTCGTAACCACACAACTGTAATACAGGGAGGAAAGGAAAACTGAGAACCATATTCAAAGTACACGCGATGTCATCCTAAAGTAAGTAACAATAAAAACTAAAGAACGCTCACCAGATATTATATTGCGCAACAGGAGGGAAACTGACTTCAAATGATAAAGCTCTGTGGGGATTTAGCCATATAGATAGTTGGAATTAGCCTTTTCAAAACATGTTTGATGTGCAACCATTTCTACCTCTGGTGCTTTGTGCTATAAGCCCTTAAGTGAGCCTTTCCAGCCTTGAAGTCTGTGCTTGTCATTAATAACACAGTTTATATTTCATCCTGGTACGTAGACAAGATCTGGTGTGGTGCCCTCTTATTTCACATGTGCATTAGCCGCCAGTAAGGTCTGATTGATGATAATTATCATGTGTACTTCACAATATGTACAATTAGATGAGAAGGCCACACTTAGAGCAACAGCAGCAGTACAGGGAGTTTGCTTGTGATGAAATGTACTATATAAAGAAGTTGCCTTTTAGTGCATATCCTGTTACAGTGTTTAGCATCATGTATAGTAATCTGCTGCTCCATTTTTATTAGATTCTCCGACGCTGATAACCTGCGTGCGTGCATATATGAGTGTGTGTTGCAAGGGTGAGCGGGGTCTCGACAGATGGCACGCTAGCTTGAGTAGCAGGGCACTACTGATGGCAACTGAGGATTAATCTACAAGGGGAGGACTCTTCATTCACACAAGCCATTTATCATGTGTGTGTCTGTCTGACAGCGCGCATCCCATCCTCCAATGATTACACAGTACACCGATACAAATCTCTTTTGTTAGCGATCCCTGTGGAGTTGAGGCCTTTTCAGTGTTTGACTGCTGCTGACAGACAGTTTAGTGAGTGTGAAGTGAAAATTATCCTGTGATGGGGAAGATATCACTCAGCGGTGCCCGGTGGCAAAAATTTAAGTGCTGCTTTAATGCCTTCGCTACTGGGTGGGTGAACTATCCAGCTCAAAGCATTCAAAGTATTCAACAAGCTTAAACAAACCAATCAAGAAGTGAAGAAAGTTCAGTTTTTTATCAGACTTGACAGCGTTTAAACGAGCATTATATTGTTTCTCACTCTCTGTGNGTGTCTGTCTGACAGCGCGCATCCCATCCTCCAATGATTACACAGTACACCGATACAAATCTCTTTTGTTAGCGATCCCTGTGGAGTTGAGGCCTTTTCAGTGTTTGACTGCTGCTGACAGACAGTTTAGTGAGTGTGAAGTGAAAATTATCCTGTGATGGGGAAGATATCACTCAGCGGTGCCCGGTGGCAAAAATTTAAGTGCTGCTTTAATGCCTTCGCTACTGGGTGGGTGAACTATCCAGCTCAAAGCAGTATTCAACAAGCTTAAACAAACCAATCAAGAAGTGAAGAAAGTTCTGTTTTTTTATCAGACTTGACAGCGTTTAAACGAGCATTATATTGTTTCTCACTCTCTGTGTCGCTTTCTCCACCCGCCTCCCCCTCCCCCCTCCCCAACCGGGCCTATCTCCCTCATTGACACAAACAGACGCACAAGTCTTTCATCTTTGTTGATCAGCTCAGATCGACACATAAACCAGATCTATCTTAAGTGGCTTAGCTCAAGGGATCTAATATCTACCCCCTCAAATGAGATACGACAGAAAAGAGCATATATGGGGGAAAAAACAGAGAGAGAGAGAGAGAGAGAGAGAGAGAGAGAGAGAGAGAGAGAGCAGATAAAAGGTGGTTTGTGAGCTCAATCTGAACTTAATTCTTTTGGAATATTCTGCATGAGGAGTCCATCTGTTGCCCTCTGCTCTGTCTCATGACCTTCTTGTTCATCAATCCTCCCTTTTTGTTGCTAGAGCAACATGCATTTCAAAACAATCAAAACAAATCTATTCATCTCCTATTTGCACTTATATTGAAGGAGGAATACTATGGATGAAAATAAAAATGTTTCTGACCAGCTCTCTGGCTTCAAGTTGTCTCTGTTTCTTAATAATGGCATGGATGCTTTTAAGCAGGGGTGTCACCAAAAAATGAAGAAAAAAAGGAAACAACTAAAGAAAAAGGTCTGCATGATCTGAAATCCCAGTGACAGCAATGGTGACAGTGAAATTTACCCATTGTTTGAGAAAGCTATACATGGTAGACCCTAAACACTTAGATTTATAATTGGTAATATAATAGTTATAGTGCTGTTGGCACAGATACTGAGGGAAAAAATAACCAGTAGTATATCTATGACTTGACAGCACTTGAAGATTGAAAAAGTAAATTTGGCACAAGAGAGAGGAGAATGGAAAATATGGACTTCTACAAAAACAAATATTTAGATTTGTAGAGAACATCTTTCATAAATTCAAAGAAGTCGACGGAATTTCTCAGCACTTGTTCAGGACAAAAAAAACACCTGCTGACGAAACAGTCAATAGTGTCAGGAGGACAGAAGAAGTGTGTCTTGTATTTATTCTAAGTGTTTTGAGAGTGTGGCAAATTCACGGCAGCAAAAATGCCAAAACCAAGTGTCCTAAAATTGCCAACATGTTTTGAGAGTGCAGTTTGATGGACACTATTGTCTCAAAATGCAATAAAATGTTCAAGAGCTACACACAAGAAAAAAGTCATAATAAAAATCATTTTTTAAAAACCCATTTAATTCCTCTTTGCGATGACTTGAAAATTTGACATTGGTGATTATGTTTTCAAGTTGCAGCTTCGTGACATACATCAAATCCTTTCATTTAAAAAAAAAAAAATCTAACTGGTGAAGTAATGCCCTGTCAATACTGGCATCTGTCGCAAGCTTTGTAGTCTGTTTATAATGTGGAAGGACACATTGGTGATTGCATTATAACGACACACACTAACACAGCTGGAGTCCCCAGAGCGCCAACCAGCAGACAGAAAGGGTTACAGTCTGGTTCAAGTGAACGTTCTGAAGCAAGCCCATAATAAGTAGCACCGAACTGCATCCACACACACACACACTCACTCGCAGACACATACACAAGCCCACACATAACAGAGCATTAACAGGGTTCACCCAGGGGAGTCTGTAGAGAAAACGAATCTACAAGCTGTTCCCAGGATAATAAGTCAGGTCCCCGTGTGTGTGCACTGGCACAGTCAAACACACAGTCGGAGGGAACTGTATTTAGCAGCAGACAGAGGAACTGAGCTCCCAGTGGTATTAAACATTTCAAACACTTCAGGCTGCACTTGATTCTCCCTGGAAGTTACGCCGAGCCTGCAGCACCTCACACGGCGCACATAAAATCTATGGATCGCGCAGTAAAAGGGGAATTAAGTGCAAGTGCAGCATTTAAATGTCACACTGTATTGTGTTGTGTCTGTCCTCTGCCTGTTGGGAGCTGGTGGGAAAAAAAACACACCAATCATAGATTGGTGAATGGAAAATGACAATTATTTTGATAATCAGTTAATCGTTTGTCATTTTTCAAGCAAAAATATCAAACATTTGCTGGTTGTAACTAATAAAAATGGAAGGATTTGCTGCTTTTCTCTGTCATTTATGATAGTAAATGAATGTTTTTCAGTATTGGTTGGACAAAAGAAGCAATTTAAAGACCACATTTTGTGCTCTGTGAAAGTTTGATGAGCATATAATATAATATAATCTGTAAATAATTAATAGATTAATAGTTAGTTGCAGCCCTAAGACCAATGATACAGTATATTATTAAGCATTTTGGCATTTTTAATTGTGTTTCTTCATAATAATAATATAATAGTGAAACAAGCCAATCAAAACTACACTGAAACCAAAACTCATGAAACCACTATATGGAAAAAATGTTTGCTTCAGCTGTGGATTATATTAACAAATTCTTTCTGCCCTTTGAAATAAAAGTATTTAAAGCCAAGGTACAATAGAGATCAGTTTTAAAAGGGCAGCCGACATTTAAATCTCCATCTTTCACAACTCACAATTCACCGTAATAATTTAGAAAACATAATTCACTGTGGTTATTCAGGACTCTTGATTTAGAGGCAGATCAGAATTGCTTCACTGTGAGCATTCATTTGGTGCCGGGTCCCTCACACAATGCTACATTAGGCTTCTAATGTGAAGAGGCTCCCAAAGGCTTCATTAAAATGAAAATGGTCTGAGAGGGTGTGTCTGAGCGTGTGCCCACACAGCTGTGTGAAGGTGAGAGATGTGTGTGTGGAATGTTTCAGCGTGCGCATGCCGATGTGCGTGAACGCTTGTGTCTTGGGTTTGAAAAATATCAGGCGATGCGAGCGATGGAGTTTCCACTTTGTTACGGGTATTTGGTAGTTTGTCACCCTTCCTGAAGCCCAGTGCGGCTCCATCGAACTGAGACACCAAACCTCTGGCTGTCTCTGGAAAGTAAGTGGCTAAATGGAAAAATTAAATAAAAAACAAAGAGAAAATGTTTTAAAAAATAATATTTCTGTCCAGTCCCATCTTACACAGGCAGAAACTCTTCATGTCATGTATGTTTAAGACTCCATTAATTAGAAACACATCTGACACTGGAGGATAATAAACTTGACCCTCTATTTTATTATGATTATTTCTAATGAGTATTTTTATGACACTGATGAAATTGGGGATGAACTTTTTTTTTGGCAAAGTGACATTTTAATTTTGTTTAACATTTTCTTTGCAGCTGGTTAAAAAAAGATGTAAATGAAAGATCCTATTGTGGAATTAAGCGTTACAAGTAAATACAGCTGAGCAAAATGTAAGTCAAATCGCTCTTTGCTTGAAACACTCGAGTATCACACCACTGTTTCGCAGAGCTAACTGTGGACGGAGTGTGAACAGCATATCTGATAGATCCCTCGTCAAACTGAAATGAGCTCTGTGGAGGATGTTTAATGGACAACTGCTATTTCATTCATCTCAGTCTGACTGATTGCTACATATGAGGAGGCTACTTTCACACCTCATTTACTGGGTCTGCTAGCATGCTAGATTCAATCACACACTGAGGCTGGCACCAGCACATGAACACGCACAGGTATCCACACACACACACACATGCACGCACACACACACACAGTTTTCATGATCAGATGACCTACTGTTACACTTTTGACAGCTACTTAGCAATTAATTGACAGGTGGAAGGACAGACACTGATGAAGAGATAAAAATGCTCACTTTAAAAATATAGTCTTGTACATAGCATTGTATAGATATAGTAAAACTTCAAGTCTTAAAGGGAGAAAATGTGAACAACAAAAAGAACAGCATTGCAAGAGACAGCTTTACTCGCAGCTACTCTAGTAAAAATGTCCACTGACGGTACGACGCAATCATCTAAAATGTCAGAGACAAGTGGCCCATGAGAGGCGATTGGGCCTTTAACTGCTCCAATCAGCAAATGGTGCTATGAGGCTGTCTAAATCTGTCAGGAAAAACAGGCTGCACATAGGAAGAAAATGTGTGCTCTTGTGTGTGACAGAGGGAGACGTCGCAAAAGTGTTGATCTGAGTGTCTGTGAGAGAGGGTGATCTTTTAGGGGGAAGTGGAGAGGTAACTTGGCCTTTTCAGCTTCAATCACGGCCATTCAGTGTGATGTTGTTATATAAGCGCCGGTGTTCTTCAAAAGAAATGGCGGCGGGTTATAATTTGGCCTTTACTTAAGATGAAGGATGAATTTAGTTCGGAAATTTGGCCTTCATCATCATCATCGCGCCGTTGTTATCGCTGTGATTACCACCACCGTGTGAGGGATTTGATAAAAGAGCCAAGAGAAGAGGTGAAGGAGAGTAATTAGGAGGAGAAAAACAAGAGTTTAAAAGGTGGTGAAAGATGGAGAAATTAAAACGGCATAGTAGCAGCTAAGATCAGATGGAGAAAAAAGTAAATCAAAGAGGGATAAACAAGAGGAGTAAAAGTCAAAGAAGAGTAAGAAAAAAAACTTTAGAAGGATATTTTCTTTCCTGGCAAGTTTCTCTTTTACGTGTTGAGCTCACAATCACTGACAATACAGAGAAAGTTTATAAGTAGGACTAGAAAGAGAAAAGAAAAAGTAGGGGGGAGTAGTCGGAAGAGGGGCTGGCGGGGGGAGGAAGGAGAAAACAGGGGAGAGGATAAAGGGTAAATGGGGGACAGGAGCAACAAAAGACAATGATAAGTTAAAGAAGAGCACTCTTATCTTTCCTTATGTAGGTTAATTGACTGAGGAATTAAAGCAAAAAAGATATAATTCAATTCAATGCATGGGCATTAACAATGAAAGGGCCGGTAGCATATGAAATGATTCTTAACATACACACGCACACACAGACCTTGCTAGTGTGTCGTCCTAGTATATTTCTAATTATCAGTTAATTGTTATTCCCTATCATTAGGAGGGTGGTTTTTTAATTGTAATGTAGCCAAGCAGAAAGCCTACCTATACATGTGGGGGACAATTAGCCACCTCCATTAACCCCTGGTTAATTACAACCTCCATTGCTGCTTCCCACAGCACTTTCCCACTCCTTCTTACCCCTCATCTCTATCCCCGGGCCGTCATCCCCATTTTTTTCATTTCTGCCCTCATTTCATTCATCTCTGATCTCCAATCTTCCTTTATTGTTTGACTCAAAAGTATATCTGTTGTGAACTTCACTGGCTTTTTTTTTTGTACTAAAAAGATTTGTTTTCTAGGTTACCATCACCTCATTTCAGCCCTCTATGTCCTTCCTTTCTGCATTTAATTTCTGTCCTCGACTCTTTCCAAACAATTCTCCCTGACTTCATTACTTTGATATAAAAGTTCCGACTTCAGTTTCACTCTTTACTTATAATAATAAGAAAACCACAGCCTGAGGTAGGGGACAACAATGGTCCACTGGTATTTTGGCTTTTCGGCCTCGACATGAATTTTATAATTGTTTGACTTTTTTACTTCCCCACATGAGAGACAATAGAGCCACATATACATCCCTTTTCATAGACACACATTTGATGCCGATCTACTGACCAATGTTCAAATCTCATTAGATCTGTTCATGTTAGAGGTTGATTGTGCAGTGTAGTTCCATACACTTCACTACTAAAGCATAGAATTATACAGTATTACATAATATAATGAAAAAGTTGACTTTCACTCTGTCTCTGCTTGAATACCTGCAACTTCTATTTCTCTTTCTCTCAATTGATGTGCAAGCATACACAAAGTGTGTATGCAGCTTCAAAGTTGGATTATTACTCCTGAAAACTCTAAAGTTGAAGTAGTTAAAGAGGAGCTACAGAATGTTTTTTTCATACATTTTCGTTGTTTATAATTCAGTAAGGTTAAGAGAGATAAAAAGAACTGCTGCGGCTATGTACTAATGCTAACATATACACCCAAAAGAGAGTCTCTCTGCTAGTGGAAGTATAACACAGGTACCTACACAGTCACTCTCTCAAAAGGCTTTCAAAACTCCACCTGTCTCTTCAGTGTAGAAACCGAGAGTCTGACAGTAGCTGCTGGCACAGAGGGTTCGAGCTGAATTTGAGGGTGTAGTTACCCTTTAAGTTCTCTTAGGACAAGGTTATGTTGCTGGAGATCAGTGAAAGAACAACATCTCGAGTTACAGCACCCGGAAAGCAATGTGCCTTCGGTGCAATGTGTCTGTCCAGGCAGAGCTCAGACAACTCCGGACAACACAAAGGTCAGTCATGGGCACCCTGCTGGTGTTTTATAAATCTCCCAGCTTTATTTCCATGTCCATCTATTCATCCTACAGTAGTTCCTATTTTGTCTAAACATTGTGGAATGAAAAATAATTTTAAAAAATAATTATGTTTTTGCTGGAAATGGTATACTAAAATTTTTGACTTCCAGGAAAATCAGGTCATATTAGAGGTTGTATCATTGTGTATCAATAGGTGTACATTTATCTAAAAGGCTATTTTCTTTTTCTCAGACACACACAAGCACCACACAATACTAATAATTACAACAAATCCACAGCATGCATTGTAACAAATGGTGTAAAAACATGGAGAAAACCTGAGGTGCATCCTGCTGTCTGATTTATTGATTTTAAAATTATGACATCAGGACAAACCAGACTGACTAAAAACAGAAACATGTTAATGCCTCTCTGGCCTCCTTTTTTTCATTCGAATAATTTGGACAAATTAACTCAACTTTCCAAGTAGATTAGTTGCTGAAAGCAGAGGCCAGATTTGCTATTGTCCACCGATGGTGGAAAGTGGTGATAACATGTTATAATATGTTGTTATTTAAATGATAGAAAATGCATGTCTGACAGAGACAGAGGTGAAAAAAAAAACAGGGAGAGAGAGAGAGAGAGAGAGAGAGAGAGAGAGAGAGAGGATAACAATGTCCATTGTTCCATTAAGGAAGACAATAATGACTGATAAAGTGAGGTTGCTAAAGAGGACACAATGGTCCTTAATTGGCTCATTAGGGAGAGAAGAGAATGAACTGCACTAATGAATGGAGGATGAGCGCTGCGGCGAAACTGCTGGGTAAGCAAAATGGAAAGGCATTTAGTTTATTAAATCTAGGCAAAGCAATATTATTTGTTCACAGAAAGGGATAGTGCATGAGACAACAGGGAAAATACAAAACGGTGAAGTATTTTGGTTTTATTCATCAGTGATGTATTATAATCTGTGATGGTAATTCTGGGGGAAATGGTCGACCTGTGTGCTGTGTGCATACCTCCAGGTGTTCCAGGATGTACGGTGGGTTGGTCATACCCAGCCTCAGCATGGCCCCTTCAGGAATCTCCTCCTTCAGTCTCCACAGCAGTGTGGGCAGGTCTGTCCCTATGTCTCTGCCATAAGCTCCTGTGTCCTCACTGGTCAACCAGATCTCACACACTCCCTCTGGAAAACAGACACATGGAAACAAGGATTGAACATGCTAAATATTTAAATTTATTAAAAATGATCCACAGCTTTCTCATGTCAATGTACCACAGCTTAGCAGACAATAACCAGTTGAGTCTCGATTTTCTACACAGTATGCTTTTCAAATGAAAGAGTGCCCAGTATAGAGCTTATCCAACTGGATTTAGGGATGCATTAAACGTTTCTGGCAGCAAGCAGCAAACATAATTTGTTTGGAATAAGTAACACTGGGTAGTTGTTGTTGCCACAAGACTATTTTAATTAGAAAACTACAGCAATCAAATCATTTCAAACTGCTGTTGAATGACTGGAAAAAGTCTAGGTCTGTCATGAGCTAGAAAAAAGGAAAAGGGCTCCCACACACACACATACAGTGCATATACGTCTTGTTATGGTAACTACTGCATACGAAAGAGGAGATTCTTAACTGTGACTATAGCTATTAGAGAATCTCACATGTAGACTCCAATACTGTCTTTTTTTTAAATCCGTTACTGACTTAGTTATCCATGCGTTCATCTTATCCTCATCACGTTAGGACTGCCTGAGCCACAGTTTTAAGTAATTCAGCTACTTTATACCATGACTTGTACTGTTCACAGATGATTCAAGAAAACAGGATGACTTCACTCTTACGATACATCAACCTCCCCTCCCCAACTCCGATCTGATTAAAAACTGTCACTGGTTAAACTAAACAGCAAAACTGGAGCTACATCTAAAGTCAACTGGCAGTGTTCTCCAAAATGCTCCAATGTCCAGGCTAACAACCAATTTTCAAAAAAATAAGTTTAATGAGAATGAAAAATAATGAACTTCAGGTTTATCAGAACACATTCCCAGTCTCATCCCCGTGCATAAACTGATCAATATGGATGTGTTTCCTACCACGCTGGTGAAGCCAACCATCACAGCAGCTTCTCTAATGTATAATTATTCCATTACCTCTCTTGTTGTCATTGCCTAAATACTCCAAGGCTTTGGCAGAACCCAGCTCATGACAATCACTGACAAGTATTAAAAATACCTGTCTTATAAACATGCTTTCCAGGAATGTGAAGGTCACACACAGCACGAGGGGACAATCTACCGGCTTCATGGTAAATTAGAGCAACGCTCACTGCTAGAGCTTAATGATCTGTCATTTGGCTGTAGGTCTGGAAATGGTTGAGTGTCTGCTTAAGCTATGTGTTAAGACATATCATATCGTGCAGACACACAAAAATACATTTGCAATTGCAGGGGCACAAACTCAAGTGCACACACACACAGGCACACACGCACACAGAAAACCACACAACCGTCATTATCATTAGCTGTGCAGAGACAGACAGAAAGATGCATGTGGTCATTCAGAGAGTAAAGATGGTGTTTGGCTAATTGGACAGTTTGTGTGTGTGTGTGTGTGTGTGAGAGAGAGAGAGAGAGAGGGGGAGAGCCAAACTGTGTTTTAAGGCGTGCACAGGCCAGATAGATTAAAGATGATGACAGTATAATTGTCCAGAGTGAAAGAGTTTCCAAAGCTCATCATCGTTGACATTAAGACGCACTAATGATTTCTGGAGCCAGCCTCATCTAAAAGCACCATCAAAAACATCCATCAATCACACGTGATCAGATCTAAAGGCGAACACACACAACAGGAGAATGCACTAGGATGTGGTGTTCATTTGCATCAGTATGAAATCAATCAAAGGCATATTTCACCTGGGTCAAATGCTCAGTAATAGATGAGTGCATTACATAGTCGTTATCATGTATTTAGTCATTCAGTTTATTTGACTTAGAATATAGGCTGTTGTTGCACAGACACAGATAAGAGCTCCTGTCTACTGTTGGCCACTGAAGCACTTCTCTGGAAGACCTGGAGGTCAAGCTTTATGCAGAGAAGTGTTATCATCAGCTGACACTGATTCATAATGAAAGAGTGTCACTGTTTAGCAACATTAATACCACGGTTGATTTGCTGCAGTATTTTATCAACATAATCTGTGTCACATATTTCATCTATTTAGCTTGAAGGGAGGTTGTGACAACAAATTGCCAGGGCAGCTATGTCAGCTTGTTTGGGTTGAATTTATACCAATCCCTCTGACAAGGTCTCACCCTTGCCGGCATCATGTGCATCTTAGGAGTGACTGTATTTCTACACCCATGACACCAGCAGCATCACTTTCAATGCCACAGCTCTTTTTCAGAATAATACTGGCCTCTTAATAAAGGGCCAGACCGGCATGAGATCGGCCCAGGAGCTAAAATTGGTTCCTTCCAAAACAGCATTCCTGTGATACCAAACACACGACTCTGCCAAGCTTAGTAAGCTTGTGTATTGTCTGCTATTAAACACCTCTTGTGATTCCTGTGTTAATTATGTTTTGAACTGGGCGCCGCTTTGGACTAGTCTCAGGTGTTTGCTCAAGGCCACAGTCATACATAGATCTCCAGATAAACTCCATAACCTGCCCAGTAATTTGCCCCCTTGGCCTACTACTCGGTCCCTTTTGCATTAGGTGCGCCAATGGTGTTATCGTTGGCCAAAGGTGGCCGTTTCATCAGGAAACGTTAGCTCGCTCTCCTGTCTCTATCTGCTCTCATACACCCTGCACAGCTGCTTCCTCTGGTTTCTGGTATGTGTGCAGTGGAGAGAGGGGTAATGATGGCTGATATGTCTGTGTATAAGAAGTGATTACTACAAAAAACTCATCACCGCAGCAGTATTTTTAAGAGAAAAGTGTAAATGTAATAAAGTGCGACTAATTATTTTAGTTTTTTTTACTATGAATTAAATAAAATGTCTGCTTTACAAAATGTGAAATAATGGTGAAAATGAAGACCTTTAAAATTTTGTAAGTATACAATATTCAGACAGAAGTCATTTCGAAAACTTAATGCTTCCATTAAGTATGTGCCTTCAGTGTCCTTGAGCAAGCCTCGAGTGTGTACCAGTTTAAGAGGTACAGTTGTGTAGCTGACCCAGACTTCTGACCCCGACATAAAAGGAACACAAGTGAAAAAGAATTTCAACATATCAATAAAATTTAAAACGAGTTAACCCGAAAAATGAAAGGTTGCGTCTCTTGATACAAATGAAATAAATATAAATATATAGAGTTTCCACTGCTGTGACCTGTGTGTGTTAATATCACAACCTCTGCACCAAGCCCCTCTTTTCCACGTCAGCTTATGATGCAGTTTGATGTCGGAGCACTTATAAACAAGGGTGGGGATCAGGACACTTTTCCTAAAAGCTATTAACATTAAGTGAACTCTGACACAGCACAGGGAGGAGTGAACAAAGTGCCAACTGGAAAGAAGGCAGGACAGGAAACTATTAATGATGAAAATAAAAAAGAGTGGAACCTGTGTTGTTGGGGGTTTGAGCTTTGTGGGTGGGGCTACAGTTAGGCAGACAGCAATGGTGTAGCCTGGATAACTGTATTGGGAATACTGTGTTCCAAAGTACGTGTGTTATCAGGATGAAACCTCCTGAAATGATTTATCATGGTAACACAGGACTTCAACAGGTAACGACATTTACAGCCAGGGAGATTTAAAGGCTTTGGAGATAGATGATCCCACTCATATCAGCTGTGTCTACAGAAGATACCCAGAAATCATATAAAATGTATACAGACTGATACTAATTTAATTATTCCTGCTCTATTGCTCTACATAAATAAGCCATTGTAGAGTGGATTACACTCATACTATAATATAAACATGTAAGGTATGCACTTAATGATGTGAAATGTTTGGCTCAGAACAGTGCATGTGACCCACGGCCATATGAGTCCGATGCCTTATATCGACAAGTAACATAGACCTGGCCTGATCTCTGGTCACGGTGGCAGTGAGGTGGGTGTCGGGCGGGGGTGATGACAGACAATGAGAGTCTCTGTAAAACTGGCAAAATTGGCAAAAACAACTTGCTGAAGTAAAAGTTCTGTCACAAAACTATATAGCTATGCAACTTGCTGAAGTAAAAGTTCTGTCACAAAACTATATAGCTATGTAACTTTGCACATTATTTAAGTGGGTGTGCAGAAATCCTGGAGCAACCCAGATTCCAAAAAAGTTTGGAAGCTGTATAAAACGTTAATAAAACCAGGATGCAATAATAGTTTTACGAAGCGTCTCTGAGTCCATGTAGTAATATCCTTTATCATGTGTTTGACAAAGTGTTGAACCTCTCTCCATCCTCGCTTATGAACGACTGAGTCTTTCCAGGATGAACCTTTCATACCCAATCATGATACTATCACCTGTTACCAATGAACCTTTTTACCTGTGGACTGATCCAAACAGGTGTTTTTGGATCAGTCCACAACTCTCAGTCTTTTGTTGCTCCTGTCCCGACTTGTTTGAAACGTGTTTCTGCCATCAAATTCAGAATAGGCAGATATTTACAAAAATCTATGAAGCTGATGAAGTCAGACATTAAATATATTGTTTTGTACTATTTTCAATTGAGTTTATGTCAAAAAGGATTAGCAAGTCATCACATTCTGTTTAATTTATGCTATTACAGCATCCAAACTTTTTTGGAATCAGGGTTGAAGGTAATATAGTGTGTACCTGTGTGATTAGACTACACAACTGGAAGAGAGAAAGAGGGAGGCAGACAGAGAATGAGCACGCAAACATGGAAACAGCTGTCTGAGCAGCATTTGCCTTTGTCCAAGAATAACACCATCAGCATGTCTGACAAATGCCATACACGTATCAAACCATCATCATTCCAACTCTGTGCCAAATAACTGTTTGCTGTGAGAGAGAGTGAGTCTGTGTGTGTGTCCATGTGTTTTCCTAACTGAGCTATCTCACCTGAACTGAAAACAGAGTTTAAAGTTTGGTCGATCTGTGGATCAGGAAGCTAAGATCAAACCATTTGAAACATAAACTCAGAAGAATGTCAAACTTGTGTGTATTGCTGGGTAAACAATGTCAACAGTATAAGCTGCTTTTCTTAAAATCACACAGCATATACATCAGCAGACCTCCATATATCACTATACTGTTTACATACATAATTTCTTATGGCCCTGCGTCCCTGCTCCGCCTCTGTATAAAAGGATGGGAAGAGTGGGAGGAGAACAGAGATGAGGGCTTTGAAGTGGTTGCTTTGAAGAAGCATGACAGAACCAATTGATTCAGGTGATTGGGAGCTTTAGCAAAAGCCACTGTTGAAACAGTAAAAGGGTCTTAAATCATAAATGAGACACACAAGCTGCACAACATGACCACACATTTTCATGTCATGCTTGCTTCTATTAGTTGGTACATTCTGGCTCGAATTCAATAGCACATTCATACAGTAGACATAAAATTTTATCATTTAGGTCTGAAATGAATTTCTCTTTTCTATCACTGTTCTTTCTCCCAATAAGCTATTAGAGATACAAGAAATTGCAAAATAATTTACATTCTCTGAGTGGAAATATTGTATCATCACTCATGTTGATTATTTACACATAAAACCATGAAAAAAGAGCAATAAAAAATCTTGGAGATGAGATATGAAGCAAAATTTCAAATACTGCACATAATGACTTTCATCATAATGTTATAGGTTTTATTCTGAAAGACCAAGGTCGCTGTATTTTGAAAGGATAGCTGAATTATATATCTGGATTCTTACGGATCTTAACAATTATATACATAAACACATTTTTAATCACACACTGGCACTCATCATCATTTACATTGTTTTATGATTCTCTATAATAAAATCTAGCACCCGCTCATATCCTAGCAGGAACAGCATCAATGGCTATGATATGGTTATGATATAAAGATGGGACAACTCTTTCAGATGTGCTGAATACTCAACACATTACTACTATTGGCTCCTTTATGAGCCCATTTTCATCGCACTTGTGCCAAGTATCTGAAGAGTAAACATATTTTGATCATTTCGATCTCTCGGCCATGTCTAATGCGTTTGTTTTGGCATCTGTTTGCTCCGAGACCAAGTGACCAAAGCTCGGCGCCTCATCTAAATTATTGAGAAACATTTGACTGTTTTACAGATGGGGCAGTAGTTCCACCATGTTTTAATGCATTTTTTAGGGCTGCATACCCAAAAACACACAAGCATTTACATGCATAAGTGCATGTTTACGACTCTGTGGTTTTGTGCATGTACTGTATGTTTGTGTCCAAGTCTGTATGGTATGTAGACTGTGTACATGAACACACACATTGCAAGCTATCCTTCCATCCCTACCCTACACATATGGGTTCAGTATTCCTACTTATCTTAATCTCTTTGGCATGATACACATTTTGATTGGCTGCCACGGGCTATAATGTTTACCAGATTACAGATTAGATGATCCTATTAAACTGCATTAAACCCTTTTTTCCACAACACAAGTCAACACATGGCTAAGCATGTTACAGCACATACATGGAGAAAGAGAGCGTGAAAGAGAGAGCGAGAGGGAAACTGTGGTTCAAGATCATTAAAATAAAAATTTGTTGGTACTTAACTTTTATCAAATGTTCTTAGACTGAAAATGATGCAGAACGTCAATATTGGTCAATTATATTTTACTGTATTTTAATAAACTTTTAATGTGACAGTCTGACAGTCTGGATGTATGTCTACTGCCCTGAGGCTGCTATAGCTTAAAACATAATCACACAGAGACACGCCCTCTCACACAGCTTAATGTATACCAATAAGAAACGATGCAAAGACACACACATAGCAGTGGATATAAGCTCAATAGGACGGGTGCTGGATCAAAGACATATATAGCAATCCTTCTGACGGGAGCTTTTTGTTTCAGCTCAGCTTAATGTATACCAACATGCTTAGCTATGCGTTGCTTTGTGTCATGGAAAATAAGGATTTAATGCAGCATAATAGGATCATCTTTATGTGCATATAATCTGTAATCTATTAAACGCTGCCCCGCCTGCAGCCAATCAGATTGTGCATGACCTTATGTACAGCAATAACAGCTTAGGTGCCTTTAATCATTTTCAGCCTTTAACTCAATGACTTAACAGACCTCATGAAATGCTCACTACCTTAAGGCTGACACAAAATATATGTCTGTTACTGCTACTGAATCAACCGTTTTCAAGCTGTACAGATGTACAGAATTGAACCGAATATGTTTCCAGTTTTGCAGTTGCTGATTCAAATAGACCTGGATAATATGCCCTGCCAGTACGAGTAGTTTGATCTGGAAAAAGTGACGACATCTTCCAATCTTTAATTTTAGAACAAGTGTAAACATGTTTTAGCGGTAGTAGTATATACACCAACACACACTGTAGATAATAAAACAAGACATTTTGTTTCTCAGAACACAACAATATCAACAGAAAACATGAGCATATCAGCTAAGAGGATAAGAAAAAAATCACACTCAGTGCTGTCTGTGAATCGACCACAAGTTTGTGAACTCTCCACCCTTGTCTTGATGCTCTCGATTCCCTTTCACCAATAATTAAGCAGAACATAGATATGCACAAACACGCATCCCCATGGCTGCCTCAAACTGTATATAGAGTGTTTTTCACTTTGGACTCACACAAACTAGACACACAGCTTATAAACATAACACAAGATATGATGAGATCTGTTGTCTTTGATATATTTTACTATCCATACTGTCTTTTCAATTACCATGATTTTCCATCTCTGTAACACAGATTTAGCACATTAGTGTTTTATGGGAAGGGTTGAGGGTGGATTAATAGTGTGTGTGTGTGTGTTGCCTTTAACTCTTCTTCTTCACTGTACTGCCTGCTGCAAGCCAGCGTTCAGCTTCGAATTAATCATTTTAAAAATAACATTTCCACATAAAAATGACTTTTCTAGCTAGAGAACATGACCTCACACATGTCAACACATACCACATCACCCTTCTAACAAGCTCAACTGAGATATAGACACATGCATACATTATCTACTGCTTGGAGCGATCACTTCATTTGGCCAACATGAATATGTATCAGGCAATAAATGAAGACACTGCTTTATAAATACCATATTAATTTAAACCAAAGCCTTTTCAAGAAAGGATTCATTTTTTTCATTACACAGAGAGTATTCGCACAGACACACACATACTTCATCTACATAATACCATGTACAACCGTGCAACACTTTTGTATAGTGCCATTGACTGGAAGGCCTGTCTGACCTTCAATCACATTAGTCCCTCCCCTGTCCTCCCCCATCAGCCAATCCCCTCGAGCTGTCTGCCACAACAGTAAACCTCCCACCCGCCACTAGACAGTAAAACATTCTGGGGCAGATGTTAACAACAGCAACTTGAGAAATGAAATAATGAATTTGAAGGGAAAGAGAGAAAAGCGAGAGTCTGTGTGTGCTGAGGTTGGATAGGAGGAAAAAAGGTTTCTTGGGGGGAGAAACAGGATCCAGAAATATTATATGAATAAAGTATCAAAGAAATTTCTCCAATAACTGCATTAATTTTATTAACAGAGCAATGAGTCATTGTCTATATCACATGACCACTGACTAAAGTGTCAGTGTTTATTCTAAATTCTCACATGAAACTGATATAAAATTTCAGATAGTATACCCACTACTTAACTATTGTTGTAGTGTTTTTTTTTAACATCGAAGTTGATAGAGTTAAAGTAAAACACAGTTTATACTTCTCATTCATTGAGCTATTATAGTCCCCTGCATGACTTCGGCCTGACATTAGCTGACATCAAAGGAAAATCACAGCTTGTCTAATCTGAAGTTCTTCAAAGATTCTTACCATTTTTTTCTTTAGGTTTGTATTCAACAGCTCTCACCAACATTCTCAATTTTTGCTAATCTTTGAGTCACAGGCATGCAAGAAATAAACACTTTCACAGACATCAGCAGCAACATATTAATACACATACACACACACAAGACTTCCTTCAATCTCTGCCACACAAATTCTCACATCTCTACACACTATAACTCATGCACAAACACCACACACAGAGTTTAATTGCAGTAATTAAGCAGCTTAATTTAGAGCAACAACTGTTGATGTGGCGCGTGGGCGTCTTGGCAGGTAGCATCATCATCACGGATTAACCCAACACACACACTTGTATATGCAAATATTGTCTCTGAGGCATGTTTACACTAAATACATGAATGTGTGCATGCGTTTATGCCAGATGCATGCATGTGTGCATGCACGTTGATGTGTACATGTTGCACATGCATGTGGCTGTGTGCATGCACACATGTGGATGTACATGCATATGCATGGCTTTAATGAACAGCCTACACAATCCTTTAAACAACAACATGTCAGCTTTAACCTACTTTCACATAGTTTCTGAACTACAGGCATGACCTTCTGTGCACGCCTGCACATGAGATAGAATGTCTGGATACATCAAAGCTGGTATTTGTGTGTGTATATACGTGCACATGCAATCTATGTGGTATATAGGAAAAACATGCCATAGCATATATGGGTCAGACATATTGTATGGATATATCAAAAGTAATTGGCAGAGGGACTCTATCTATTGTGTGTGTGTGTGTGTGTGTGTGTGTGTGTGCGTGTGTGTGTGTGTGTGTGTGCTGTATGTATATTTGTGTGTTTGTGGGCGGGCTTGGGAGTATATAAATGTATAGGGAATAATTGGGAGAGAAGTTAGATCCCCTCTTTCATCTTTTCTATGTGTGTGTGTCTGTGTGTCTGTGTGCTGTCAATGAGGAAGTATCTTGTGAAGCTTCCACAGCAGATGGACTGCTGCATATAAGAGAGAAGGGCATCTGTAGGGACCAAAACAAGCCCTTGAACTGCCCATAGTGCTGCAAGCCACGGGTACTTTCTGTGAACTAATGGAAAGAGAAAGCCAAAAGCAAATGATAAATTGCTAATGCTCTGAAACTGCTTTTGTACTTAAGAGTCTGAGTAACTTCATGTAATATAGATAAAAAGAGGATATTTCTAATGTGTTTGCAAAACATCCATTTTCATTGAATTATTCTTTTTCATGGGAAACAAATGTTAAGAAGACTGCCTATGTGGCTGACACAAAAATTAGAGACTCCACTTCTTTTAGCTTGGAAAACATTGCAAATATTTAATTAAGCCCTCACTTGATGGTAAAATGACTCAAATATTTTTTTTCTTTTCCTGCTGCGGATTAAGTCGAACATAACATAAGACTGTGCGCCCGAGTGTTAAGTCACTGCTGTCAATGCGCAAAAAAAAAAAGTAGGTGTAGGTGTTAAACATGTTGTACCCACTTTAGAATAAAATAAAAACAGAATAAGAGGCTAAGAGAGGAAGCTGCAAATGCTGAGTGACTGACAGAGAAAAAAACGAAAATATCACAGACACAGTCCAGATAATGTCAAGCCAACTTACTACAATAGCACTATACTACAACTTCGCATTTTACCACATATTTGTAGCAGAGGGAAATATGCAGAAGCTGCACAGCCATCATCATGGTTTGCTAAGAGCTACACGCACAATGTCAGCAGTGTTGTTTTACAATTGGCATTGGTTTTGCTCCACATGCCCACAGTGTTTAAGTCTTGTGATCTCTTGTGATGTGAAATCTTGTGATGGACTGGCAGCCTGTCCAGATCATGGCCTGCCTCTGACCTAGTGCACAATGAGATATTGTCCAGCCCCTGTCATCCAGCGCAGAACCAGCACGTCTATAAATTGAATGGGCAGATAAATGGCAGAAATATGCCTTGGATATATGCTGCTTCACCATGTCCAGGTTATTTAGATTTAAATAATGAGCAAGAGGTAAATGCGTCTTGTTGTATTGCCAGTCTTGGGTAGTTGAGTTGTTTTTTTTTACCTGTACATACCTATAAAAAACAACACTCCAAAAAACAGATGACAAAAAAAGAAAGCAGGATAAACAATGAATAACAAACAGGAGATAAGTGGAAGAGATTGTGCGAGAACTCTTTAAAGGGAAGAATCTTTTCAGGACTGAGAGTAATGATATTAGTGATTTTGTTAGCAATCAACAGGCCTTGTTATCTGCTCTCATTAAGAAATGCTCTCATTAGTGTCACTTAACAAGCAATGAATGCAATTACACAAGGAGAGCGAAGTAACAGATGCAGTTGTCACAACAGGTCAAATTCATCTGTTGATAAATAGTATGTTAGGGTGATTTAGAGAAAACTGTCCCAGAGTTGAAGCAAGGCATCAGGTGAAATGTTAAAAAGGATTTAAAAGTTGAATTGATTATCACAAATGTCACATATCAATCTACTGATTAATCAAATGTGTTCAGCACTAATCAAATTGTGAATTGAAAAAAAAAAGAAAATCTTTTATAATGTTGTGAATTATATGGTATAATTATATGAAGCAGGGGTTATCTATCAAACAGGGATTATCTACACTGTCTCGAGATTTGACCCAATGTCTGTCTATCAAGATAATGAACTTGTACTGTACGTCATTAAAAGCACATGAGTTGAAGCCGAGGGGAGGATGAATGGCTGATGGGTGCATGTATTAGAGGGCAGGGAGGCTGAGGCACAGAGAGAGTGTGAAGGGGGAGAGAGTCAAAGGAAGCTATAGGGGGCAGATCCCATTTCTGTATGCTTCAGAGACCCCAAGAACTGCAAGACCCAAAGGGCCTTACACCCCCACGCACACACATACACGCACACACGTCTTAACATTGATATTACATATGGAAATGAGTTCCTATTAAAAAGTCACTGAAGTGGTAATGGTTAATATCAGCTGTCAGAGAAGTCAAGGCAGTGGACACACATGCACACGTTTGTACTTGTGATGACCCTCACTGGCATAATGCATTCCCCAGAGCCTTTACTTGCACCCCAACCCTTAAAACCAAGGACCCTCACTCAACCTAAAGTGACGGCTGGCCACAATGTCTGTACATTCTTTCCAAAATTGTCCTCAAGTCCTCAAATTGGTTCTCACAAAGATAGATGTACACATGTACATGTACACAGACACGCACGCACGCACGCACGCACGCACGCACACACACACACACACACACAGTACACTTGTGTCATTAATCAGACATAATAAGGTTTAACTCTTTCTAATTCAAGGCTGTTGACCTAATTTCTTAACGTGCCGTGTGTGTGTGTGTGTGCATGAGAGCACTCTCGCCTGTGTGCTTGCGCGAGCACTAATTTGATAAATAATAATACATCTGGTCAGTATTTATGCTAATGTATTCATGACCCACCAGCAGGCATCATGTTTGTGTTTGTTAATTCACTTAGCGTGTGTGTGTGTGTGTGTGTGTGTGTGTGTGTGCGTGTGTGTGTGTGGAACAAGCTACTGTAGACGAACTTTAAACGCACCCTGCGTGTGTCTGTTAATTAAGTTAGTGACTTTATAGTTTATTGTGTGCGTGTTTCTAACTGTATTTGGAAAATTGCAAATGTAATAACACTTTGTGTGTGTGTGTGTGTGTGTGTGTGTGTGTGTGTGTTAATTTAGTCAGTGGCTCTGTGAACATTATCTTATTATGTAAATATTAGTACTTTTATGTAAACATATGGGATATTTGCTGTATTAAAGCTGGTACTAATGCCTGTGGTTTGTTTACTGAGTGAACAAGCTGAGGAACAGATAGGCCATATGCAGGGCCACTGATCCCGATCTGCCCGTCCTCTCTCTCACCACCAATCGCTGCCATTCCACACAGATACACAAACACTATGATCACTGGTCAATGGTAAAGATGTGATTGGGCTGAGATCTCTACATTGCTGGAGGAGTTATCCCAGATCTTTTAGACTCAAGCGCACTAAACATAACCCATCATTCAAACTGATGCATAAAAGAAGTGGAAAAGAACTGCTTGCCTCAGAAATGGACCAGTGACAGAATCAAGCAGACAAGAATTAGACATTTCATAAACTGCTGTGTTAGAGGAGAGGGAGCAAAGAAAGACAGTTTAAAAACCCAAAGCCTACCAGAGGACCGCATAGTGTATGAGTGGATGAGTAAAAAGCAGAATCAACAAATAAAATACTTGTAGTGCAGCTCAATTATTAATGATTTACAGTTCATCTTCCACACTAATGAATACACAAACATTAATGTGTGGACCATGTTCAGTCACAAATTATGCTACATGGGAACAGAGAGACCCAGATACACAGTACAGTTCCTTATCCTAGGGGGAGTGAGAGGAGGAAAGAGGTGGAGAGAGAGGAGTGAAACTGCAAAGAGAGAAAGTGCTGAACGCTAACAAAAGCTGCTCATGACACTGGTTGATTTATGTCACACACACATAAACACACACACACACACAGACTCGTTTCACTATCCCCATGTGGACGCTCAATTGACATAATGCATTCCCTCATCACAACTGAATGCCTAACCCTAACCTCAATCTAATTGTAACCCTAACCCTAAAACCAAGTCTTAACCCTCAAAAACAGTCTGGACCTCATTTTAGGTTAAAGTCCCAGAAACAGCTTTAGTGAGTGTTTAACAATCCCCCATTCTCTCCCTGTAGGGGAATAAAGGATTTTGGGAGAGGGAGTGCAGGTATGCATGTGTGTTTCAGATGGATCTCTCATGACAGTTAGGGCAACTACTGCACAAACTAAAAGCTGAAGAGCAGAGTAAGGCGCACACACACACACACACACACACACACACACACACACACACACACACAATGGGGGTCGAAGGGAATCAGGCATAGGGTTTTCTGCAAAGTGACAGATGTGGCGACAGGCCGTCCAGTCAGGCAGAAACACTCAGCGGCTTCTTCAGCTGAAGACCTGGAGTGACATTCACTGCGGCTAGAGAGCAAAGTGTCAGCAGAGTCACACACACACACACACACACACACACACACACACACACACTAAAACAGCAAAATATAAATATACAAACTGCTTCAATGGCAAAAACTGTCTTTCCTTGGTCCCTTAAAGAAAAACAGTTGTAAATCAATAATTGTTAATGCACCAATATTCAATCAAAATGTAAAATATCATCAGAGTGCAGCACTCACACTACAGCAGGAGGCAGGCAGAGAGACATGTTGAAGACATGTCCCGACATGTACCAAACATGTACAGACATGTAACCAACTGTGGAGGTAGGTTTGTGTCTTGCTGCACCACGAGATCCTTTTTTTCTCTCTTGTAGATGGAAACATGTTCTGTGCTGTATAACAAGAGTCAGGTTTTATTCTCTATGACCAAGTCTTTTAGAACACTGAATACAGTAAACATGTAAGAGTGAGTGTGTGAGTGTGTGTGTGTGTGTGTGTGTGTGTGTGTTTCTTTTGCATGCTCCTTCTTTTATCATTTTCCTTCTCACTAAACTAAAACTGACTCTTTTCTCTTATTTCTGTTGCACCTCCTTTAATTATCTTCTTTTCATCTTTTCATCTACCACAGTCATTCACTTTCTGTTTTCAGGCTCAGAATTTTTCAGTTTCACTATTTCTCTGCTTTTCTCCATCTGTGAAGTTTCCCATCTGTCTTTACCATCATACCAAAAATATATATTTACCTCACAGACTGGGATTCGAATTACTATCATTATTGTTATTATTTATTTATGTTGTCGTTGTTATTGTTCTGAGGACAGCACAAGCTTCAACAGGTCTTATGTGAGCTGTGTAGTCTTGGTAATTAAATACATTTCCTACACATCGATTGTCATGGCCTCATGCTGTGTCTCATTCTGCCACCTATCAAAGGTGAGATCTATTAAATTTACTTGCTCATCTTCTCTTGTATATTTAAAAATCAGAATGGCAGTTTTTGCATGTTTTATCCCATTTGTTTGGAAAAGGACAAAAAAAATGTACAGAGCTACGATCAGCTGAAACCTGTGCTGTGGTGCATTCATGATGTGGAAATCAACTTCTTAGACTGTATTCACTCCAATCAGACCAATTTGATGGCAGCAACATGTTTCAAACAAGTTGGGACAGGAGCAATAAAAGACTGTGAAAGTTGTGGACTGATTCAAAAACACCTGTTTGGATCATTCCACAGGTAAACAGGTTCATTGGTAACAGGTGATAGTATCATGATTGGATATGAAAGATTCATCCTGGAAAGACTCAGTCGTTCATAAGCGAGGATGGAGAGAGGTTCAACACTTTGTCAAACACATGATTGTAGAAAGGAAGAAACACTTCATAAGACTGTTCATTTGCAAATGCATTTTGATTTTACACAGCGTCCCAACTTTCTTGAAATCAGAGTTGTAGAAACTGTAGGGAAATTTTGAGAGAAAACCTAAAAGAGTTGGGGTTAAAATGCTTTTGTTGTATTTTCATGTTAGTGTTGAATATTCAAATCTTGATTTTTACTTTGTAACTGAAAGTAAGAGTTTAGGCCTGGTAAAATATTTTCCTCTTCTCCATCAATAGAAAAGTAAATCCAGGCTGTAGAGGAGCACATGTGGTAACCCTACACCTGCTGGGTTTGGCTGACAATGCCAGCTCCCCACCCACTTCCTTGATTTGCATATTGTGCATGAACATGCCATCTGATAATACTGCAGACAAAATATACACAATGAGTAAAGATGGATGGTCTCCATTATTTGAATAGCATATTGAATGCAGATCAGTCTGTAATGAAAGGTTTAAATATCAGAGGTCTTAAGAAACAAACTCTACAACTAGACAAACTTTAAAACTAGTACACAGTGTGAAAATGTGAAAACAGTTTGAAGCTGCATGATTGAATGGAATCAATAGTTCAAGTGACATTAACTGCTGTAGAATTTAAGACTTAGAAAACAGGATACAACTATTGGATCTGACTTTTGTGGCATCTACTATTTTGCCACAAAGCAGTGGATTTGAGGCAAGAAGCAACATTCTTGGTGTTCTTGGCTTGTTATTATAGTGTAATGTTGTCCATTTATATAATTGACTTGATAAAAAAAAAGTACATTTAATTCTTAAATTGTTTTTAAAAGAGGGAGATTCAAGGCTTTGGCTACAGAATAACTGATGAATAGTCGGCCTGTTTCCATCTGCCAAATAATTCTGTGTCCACAAGGAAAAGTAATTATATTTTTTCAGTGTAGTCACATAGACTTTCATAACAGATCAGTTCCAAATGAAAACCCATATCCCACAGTTGTTATCATCTCTACACACCTACACACGAAGGAGATTAAATGTGCATTTCAAAGTACATGTTTAGTTGTGTATGTGATGGACAACCATTATTTTTAGACAGCAGTGGGACAAAACAAAGCTTGTTTGTCAAGGGGCAATGCCAAGTACAACCCGAAGCGCAGAGAAAGGGAACATTTACTAGAGGACGAATTCGGCAGTTTCCAGCATTTGCAAAACATTTCTCTGAGCAAGTGTCTGTGTGTATGTGTTTATTTGTGTGTGTGTGCGCATCAGCTGTCCCCCCTGTAGCCCTTTCATGTCACCCAACACCAGGGGCTCGTGGCTGTGGCCACGGGTGGTCCACTATGTGAGAACTGGTTCCTGCAGGGGGTGTGAAGAGACCCCCTGATGGTATCAAAATATATACCACAGGGGGACAAACACACAAACACACACACACAAATGCGGACTAATGCTGGAAATTACACTCAGAGGACGTGGGTGTCTTTTTCTAGATAAACACACTGATATACAAAACGATGGCAGTTTCTTTCTTCAGTTCTTTCATTTCTCTTGCTTCCCAAGACAGGAATGAAAAGGATGGACTGAACAGAACAGAGAGGTAATTAAAAACAAATTTGTAGGAATCGATGGGAATCTCACAACATGACTTTGACTCTTGGTGTCATGATTGGATTCAGAATTGATTCTTGATTCAATAAATAGAAAAGGGGCACTATATTCAGGCTTTTACTCAATTTCACTTTGTGCGAAACTGTTCACTCATGTCTTTAGTCCCCTGAATTGCAATACAGAACAGAGCTGGCGTGAAGCTAACTAGTCTAGATGAAGGTCACAGCCTGACAAATAGAAGAAAGTAGTGTGGGAGTACACAGCTGTATTATCTGAAAAAAGGAAACAGCAATAATTTGGAAACATGTTACAGTCTTTTGTCTGTAATAAAAGTCACTTACTGACCACCACCACTGGCTGGAATGTCTTTTGTGTTTTGTTGTGACTGTTACTAACGTTTTGTCTCGAGCAGCGAGAACATCCCCTCTGTTGTTGCACAATTACCAGAGAAACCCATCGTTATCCACAACGCTAAATGATTGACCAGAGATGTCTGGAAGTTTTGTAAAGTGATGCAGCGTGTTGGTTGGCTACTTTTTGGGTGATGGCGAGTATTCACAAAATACTTCATCTTCGTGCTGAAAAGCAAATTATAAAGCTAAAAAAAAAATCAAAAATGCGGCTTCTGTGAAGAACTAGAAAACTAGTCCGGGTGCCATGTAGTTCCAACTTTTCTATTCCATTAACATTATTAACAATGTACAGAGCAGCGGTTTTACAAATAACATTGTTTTTTGGAATCAAGCCAGAATCGTAAAATCATAAAAATAGAAGGAAATCTAGCTAATAAGCTTTGAAAATTAGACTAGAATCATTTCTTTAGTCCTTTACTGCAATAGTTCAGTGTCAGTCTCTAATCAGGTTGTGCCAAAGAGAGAACTCCACAGTGCTTCTGAAATCCGTCTGGTATAACCTTCTGAATCCGCTGGTCCTGTGAGGTTTCTATGAACTGTTAGATATGAAGAAGGTGCATCGTGTTCCGGTGACTATCTGCCAACCAAAGACTGAACAAGTGGAAAGGGTTGGAAGACACACTAGTAGCAGCAATACCACCTGCTCGAAAGGGTTGTGCTGACCAGTTCCATCACGCTATCCAAATGCTCAAACCCAACCAAATAAGCCTTGGCCAGAACCACAATAGCTCCCAAAAATGACAAGTGAAGTCTACCCCAATTTGCTGTGAAACTATTTCCTTGGTGTTGCTTGACTAGTCCTGCGGGCCAGGCTTAGTAATTAGGTAAAAGTAATAAATGAATGTATAAATATTTGTTTGTGTATTCCAGTGCCTAAAGCTTCTAATAATGAGCCTGGTACGCACATTAGTGTAACAGCACTAAAACAGCGAAAATCACGGTTAATGAATAATTTCTACATATCATGAAATAACTGCAGGGCTAACATTTTGCTGCAGGTTTCCCTCCTCACTCAGCTGAATGGGAGATAAACGAGTTGCCGATGTGTATGCGCCTTGAGGAATGAACCGAGGTTTAGCCTTTTCACAAGCAAACTTTTTTTTATCTGTGCATCTGAGAAGAGATAAGCCAAACGGTGGCTCGACATCAGACGGCAAAATAAGTGAGAAAAAGAAAAAAAAAAAGGAAAGTACAGTGGTTGTTAAAGGACAGGGGAGTAACACACAGCGGGGGGAGAAATCATGTGAGAAAATGTTGGTGAGAGACTAAAAAGGACAGAGATGAGAAAAAGGTGATTAAGTTAGAGAGATGTACACCGAAAAAGAAGGGTGTAGGAAAATTGATTTGAAGCAAAACAGAAAGATGAGAATGCGAGGGAGATGGGATTGATTGGAAATGAGAGAGGATCAAAGAAGGGGAAGCTGTAATGACAGAGGGAGAGGGAGAGAGCAGAATGGGGAAAAGAGAAAGCCGAAGACAGGAGAAGATAGAACCAGCAAGGGGAGTGAAGTGGGAGTGAAGTGATGGAATGGATTCAGACAGGAAAACAGACAAACACCAGAGCAAAAAGTGGGACAGTTGCATAACGTTTCAGATTGAGGAGCAAATAATCTCAATATCTGTTTGACTTTACATTTCCCTGTCTGTCTTCGACGATTATCAAGGGGCTGTGAAAAGCAAAGGCTTGTTCAATAAAGGTAGTACATTTAAAAAAAAGTAAAGATTTGGCCACATGTTGGGACTTAATCGAGATTTTTTTTTTCACTCTCAGTCTCTTTTCTGCACTTTTCAGACTCACTTCTCTGGCTTTCATTAGTCTCCCCCTTTTGATTCCTCTCTCGTTTACAGGTAATGAGTTGTGTTGATCACAACATTGATGTTAGGTTCAAGTTAATTACAGGTAGAGTAACCAATTAATTGCATTGTGTGTGTTAAGTGGGTGTACATGTGATGTGTGTGTGTGCTAAAAGATAGGAGGCCAGTACCTTATAAAACTTAAGAATGGAGCGAATGACTTCACCTTTTGCTTGCATGTCAGTCTGTTATTAAAGGGATCAAATTTAAATGAATGGTCCAAATGTATGTGATTATAAATGTATCAAACCAGAGTCAGGATGTTAATACTTATAGTGTGCTGAGGCGGTGGAAAGTGGAAACAGAAATGAAGGGGTTTCCCCATAAAGGCAACTGGTTTTACAAACATGTTGAAATCACTGTTCATTGTTTAATAGGTATAATGTGTGAAAAGTAGATCTATGAATGTAGTTGACACAAAATTTAACCTCTAACTGAATCAACAAATTTCAAGAAACTGATACAACAGTAGTCCATTGTAGAAACCAGTCAACCACCAGTCAACACCAGGACTCACTAATCAATATAGTCATATTAGCCATTGATCAAACGACTGTGTGTGATGTGAATGGGGTTGCTTGTAGTGAAGCATTTTAGTGTTGGACAGCTTATTGCTTTGTTTTTGTTTTTTGACATGTGACTGTTTTGATTCACTTTCACTGCTCTAATCTTTACAGATGCAGTCGGTAGCTGTTTTCAGCTACATGTTTTGTAAGCTGCCCATCACCAAACAGCAGGCAGACAAGGATGATGAGCATAGTGGATCATTTACCGGCTGAAAATCCAGATATTTACCTCAGAGGTTGGTGGAGACCAAAAATAAAGCTAAACAGAGAGCAAATATTGAGCTCAGATTCAAGAAAAAAGTAAGCGTTATAAGGGTTAGCTGTTCTGTAATGACGGACATATAGGTTTCTTTTACATTGTATTGTGATAAATCTAAGCAGACACGACCAGAAAAGTGTGCAAATGAAACATACAGATGAATGGAAAGAGATCTGTAGAGAGGTCACAAAGTGCAGATATGTTTATTGCCTCCACAAACACACTCAGTAAGTCATTATACTGTGCTACTATAAGCCACTGAACTCCCTACTTTTATCATCCACCTCTGACTGATCTGCAGCAGTCTTTGCGGAAATCCACATGACACAAATATGCCACATGGCAGAAACTTTAATCCCTGCAGGTATCTAAAGGGCTTTTGTTTTGTGACGCTGCCAAAAAGCTGAAAGGGTTCAAACAAGGGACTGTGTAGATTAAACGGTCCAATTAATCTCTCCTTCTCCAGTCTCCCAAGCTCAAAGTCTAGACTTCAAAGCAGACACAAACTTAAGGACTTGAGCCACTTCAGCCCCCCCCCCTTTACACTGGTCTGTGTATCATGACTCACTGGAAACAACCTTGTAGTCATGTAGTCAATAGTAGAATGACTGGTTTTGAATGAGGCAGAGTAGAGAGCAGAGGCTTACTTGTGTTCCTGGAAGATATAACTATACATGTGAAAACAAAGAAATTAAAGCTCAAGTGAAACGATGTAAGTTTTCTTACTCTCGTAAAGAAACTTGGAGGAAACAGGACCTGTTGCAAGGACTCTTATATTAATATGCTCTATTAGAGAGAAAGATATGAGGTAACTGAACTTTGAATAGTAAAAAGCAATTCAAGATACAGTGCAGTAAGACAGGGAAGATTGAGGAGGACAGGAAAAAAGGATTAAGAACTTATACTGATATACAGAAAAAACAATGGTTGCTTTACACCACTTATACTTAAATCAACATATTAAGGTTTCATCTGCCCCTCAGTCTTTAGCGAATATGATGTAACAATATGCTACAAAAATCTGTATGTCTGTATTATTTTGTTTGTTTGTTTCCCTCTAATAGTATTTTTAACACAAATAAAAAGCTCACAGGGGAATCGAACAGGGGGGACTATCCCAAAATATTTGTTTCTCTGAGTGGGCAATCATTACTAATATTTACAAGGCTACAGTAACAACGAAGAGGGTGTCATTTATTTTTTATCTTTTGTGACTCGCATGGACTAACAAGGAGGAAGTTGGTATGTAAACAACAGTGCAGTAGTGTGCTTAACAGCTTGGGAAAGGGAACACGCACGCATACACATATACACACACACACACACTTACACACAGAGAAGCGTTTTGGGAGGAAGAACTAAAAGCCAAATGTGAGTCAGAGGACTTACAGCAGCTAAACATTTTAACAGGCAAAAGCCTACTCTTGGTGTGTGTGTGTGTGTGTGTGTGTGTGTGTGTGTGTGTGTGTGTGTATGTGTGTGTGTGTGTGTGTGTGTGTGTGTGTCAAGCCATACAGACAATAACAAGGCCAGTGAGTCGAGCACATGGTCCGGGTGTGAATGTAAGTGTCCTACTGCCACCTATTGACTGAATGAGGAACTGCCCTCCCCTCCCCCACACAGGGTTGAGCAGCAGGAAAATACAGTAGCACATGCAGCCTTTATGTGAGAGAAAAGGGGAAAAAACAGATGAAGATGGGGCATGAGAAGAAGAAAATATGTCATGCGTGGAAAGAGAAGTGAGAAAAGGTAACAGATAGAAAAACTGAAATTAAGACTCCTGGTTGTCTTTTTTGTGACTCCTGAAAAATCTGCTCTCCTTGAAATCTGTAATATATCTTCATCTGTTGCTCAGACGTCCATTTTTGCTGCCCTACAGCTGTTTGAACTTCATGTGCCTTCATGTTATGACTTTCCCATGATGCATTTGGCATCTTTGCATAACTCTAATAAGCACAAACTACTTACAAAACTATTTATCCTACAGTGAAAAATAAACTGATACAATACGATTATATTCAAACACAAATATATATACTATCACTATTTCGTAGTAAAGTATGGGTATAGATTCAGTATAGGATTATTCCACACTAACACAGGAACAGTACAGTAAAGAGTACAGGGTAGTACAATTGTGTATTGCAGCAAAGTGAATGGATGTTAGTATGGATGTGGGAGTATAACAGAATGTAAAAGATTTAGTAGATATATAGACCAATACAGGGAAAATACTGTAGTACTATGAAGTATAGTGTGTATCAAAGCCTTTACAATATTTTGATATAGTGAAGTGGAGCAGGGAGAGAGGAGAGGTGTGGATACAAGTTCACAGAGGACAGAGCAGATGGTGTCTGCTGGACTTACACAATCTCACACACATACACACACACACACACTGGTGACATAATAGCAGCATGCCAGGTGTGCAGTTGGTGGCCTGCAGTCTGGCATTGACTGCGACTTGTGCGTGTGTGTTTGTGTGTATCCTGTGCTCTCTTTGTGTGAAAGGGGCCCCCTATTCACTAGTCTCTGCTGCCAGCTTGGCACTAAATCACAGGACAAGACGGGACACGCGCACAAACACACACGCATGCATGCGCATTCACACACACACACAAACACACACACCGCCCTCTGTTGTCTTTTTGTCCGGACTACGGAGGGACTGAAAAGAGGTCAAACAAGAAGACAGAGGCAGAGAAGCAAATGAAGGACGACGGCAGTTTAGCTGAACTTTAAGAGCAACAGACATAGAAAAGGTACTTAATATGGTACAAGAAGAAGAAAAATAGAAAATAACTTCTTCAGTGTCTCTCATCCTCAACAGTGAGCTGGCTCAAACCAGGAACACACACACACACACACACACACACACACACACACACACACACACACACAATCAGCATCATGGCCATGCATAATGAGGAGTGGTAGAGGTGAGACTGCAGCTGGGTTGTCTGCACGTTGCCTGAAGAGACTGCCTGAGGAAACAGTGTGCGTGTGTGTGTGTATGTGTGTACATTTCATATTCTTGTGCATAGCGTGACTGAGTGTGTGTTTAAAGCCAGATGAGTAGCAGCTACCAAACAGCCAAGAGTCTGCTCTGTATCAAACTAGTGACAATAATGATAGAGCCAATGAAATATTTACACAGAAAAGAGGAGCGAGAGTAAGACAGATATCAGACACAAGCAGTAACAAGCAGACCGAGAGGTGGAGAACGGCACCAACCAACAGTCCTCTACTCCATCTCCACTGTGGCTACCTTGAACGAGAAACGTAAATTGTACAACGGGTTTTCAATCAGTCCCCTGTAACTCACCATGGCAGCAGCACGACGGACCTGCTGTGCTAACGTGTGTCACCTCGACAGAAAAAAAAAACCTGGCAGTTCAGCTACCTGTTGATGAATATTACACGGCTGCAACAAGCCGGCGCACAGACCAAAAAAATCATCAGACCAAGTTGTGAGCTTTATTGGCCCTTCTATTTCTATCCTGACAGTAAAATAAATTAAATGACAAAACACCTTTGTTGAGGATATTAAGGAATATAACAGAAAAGCACAGGTAAAACTTATGATAGCAATGGCTCAGTTCCATTTCGGTGTGTCATGCACAACGCAGGGAGCAGGAGTTGAATGCAGCCACGATTAGTGTTATTACTTAGACCTGTGTTTTAAGTCGAAATTGAATTGACTGATTGGTGAACCAACGCAAAGACTGTACTGATTTTCACGATGATTAGGTCATTTATTTTGAAACAACCATTGGTATCAACATTGTCATTTATTTATAGACAATAATTGGTGTGAACAAATACGACAAATGCTATAATCACAAAACAAATCTACACAAACTAATTAGATTCACACTGTTCATTCTAAAAAAGACAGTCATTTCAAAATCTAATTAATACTCTTTGCCAAAGAAAACAGTAAAGTATTAGACACCAACAACAGACTGATGCACATCTGCTTCTTAACTACAGATAATATTCATAATTCATAAAAATTAATACCATAACCACAAAAGTACTACAAAGCTTTTCTGATTCTGTTGAACGCTGTTTTCACATGCTGCCGGCACAAGCCTGTCTTTTGTACAGACTATTAATTTGGATGCTTAACAAAATATATGACTTGGATCGGAGGCTTTCTGCAAACTCATTTGAAGTTTGGATTGTACAAGTGGGGAAAAAAAAAAATCGTTAACCATTTTAGTGCTGAGCTATACTGACAGCTGAATCCCTCCCCTGCTCAACGCATGAAACTACACAGCCGTACTTCAATTAAGTGAAGAAATGTTAGGACTTGTTATGATATCTCGAGGCTTCGCTCGTGGTGACACGCGTTTGAACTCTGGCGTGTGTATGTGCGACTGAAGTCTGTTTTGAGTTTATTGGCTACACAACGGCCAGATTATGAAAAACTGTTCCTGGAGTCTGAAACAATTTCTCAGGGCAGAAGAGCACACCTGGAGAAACTTCTGTGTGAAAAATATCAGCAGCTTATCAGCCTGGAAGAGATTCAGAAAAATCCATTTTTAGCTTCTCCAAGAGAGCTTTCCCAGAGGATAATAAATTTGACTGCTTGCACACACACACACACACACAGGAAATTTGTATTAGTGCTTGCATGCTCAGCAGCTTTCCACATGGCCTTTCCAATAGACGGCACTTTGATGGTGGTGACTCAACTATGATCAATGTGCTCCTATCAATATTTCAGTCTCTCTGCTCGTCTGCCTCCGTGTCTCTATTTGCACTCTTGCTCATCTCTCAGTCAATAAGAGACAAATTAGAGGCGAGCTTTCTTTTAATCTTCTTACCTCCATCTTTTCAACCCGAATGAATGCCAGAAGTACAAGAATGCATACAGATGTGTACCTAATACCTAAGAAAAAAAAATTAATAGCTACAGAGCAAGCACACCCTCACATCTGGTCTGACCCTGTAAATCTGTGAAATGGCACTGTTCTTTCTATTTCCTGCCCATCTCTCAACAATCCACAGCCTTGTTCTCCGTAAGTCAAATGCAGCCACTACATTTTACTTGAACGCCCAACCTGGAGGAAATACTGACCCATAGAGGATCATTCCTGGCAAACTTTGGCAGCCTCGTCTGTCCATGTGTCACTAGGCTGCAGCGGCAGAGGTAAACAGGAGCTGACACCTGTCACAGATGTTGGAGCTAGCCAACAAGCTAGCCCACATACTACAGTATCTGTCTATCTGCAGCTATCTGTCATGTGTCATCAAGTTAGAGCCAGGACACTAAGCAGTGTCATTTCTGCTAATATCTGTGTTTGACACTGATGCCGTCAGTCATGTGGAAACGAGATGAAAAGCAGATGATATGAGTGAATATTAGAGGCTCTGTTGGTTATCATAAAAAAAGCACTTGTGATAAGTAAAAAAAGATAAATCTAAAAATGTGATTATATTGTCAGCTTCATAAAAACGGTAGCTCATTTTCCATATTGAAATCCAGGCATTACATTGCATTTTCTGTGGTTTTGCTTAGAATCTAGTGCAAACATTTTTTATATGAAGCAGAAAAACACCACCTGTCAGGTTTAGCAAAAAGCAATACTGGTGATACGAGGTTTCAGTGGTGCATTGTCATTATGCCAACACTCGCTAGAGCCCCAAATTCAAGCTGTGTCGCGATTGCTAAGGCGCGTGTCGCACACTAATGTAGTGTGTCATATGGGAGTGATAGCAGCGTGTCTGGATCTCTGAAGCGTCACGTCCTGTTTTGGACAGGGCCGTTTCAAAAACACAGCTACTGACAGTTTAAAATGACAAGACGTCAGCTGCAGTGGGTGTTTGCAGACCACAACAAAAATAGAGTTCACTGGAACACAGCCCTGGCACCCGGCCCCGTGTCTCCTGTCACGTTCCTGAGGGGCAGCCACTGTGCAGGTTTCAGAGGGTGAGGCCTTTTTTAAGATGCTTTTAATGCGGACTTCAGTGTGAGAGGGGAAAGCAGCCAAGTTCTCAATAAACAAACATAATAAAATCTATTTCAATAGAGAAAGCGACATAATTATTTTTTTTAGATGAGATAGCCAAAAAATTCAATATTATAGTTAAGTCTGGTTCTGCAATGTCATGGCTGCTCCGTGATGGAGAGCAGACGCTTCTCATGAGTCGGATTTATATTTATTTTGGAACTGAATATTTGTCATAGCAAGTCCCCAGACAGACACACACCCACACTTAATTATAGGCCTGGTCACACATCATCATCCATCATCACAGGCAGCATTTGGTTTATTTTAGTTACTGTTATGCTCACAATTTAAAATGACCCCTCTCCTGTGATGAGCAAAAATGTGTGAGGCCTTGTGCTGCCCTACAGATGCAGAGGGACTGATTTGATGGCAGACAGGACTATCACAGTGTCAACCCCGTCAGTTCAGCTAATGCACTGACAAGGGGACTGAGCTGGGGGTTTTAGAAACACAAGGTCACAAAAAGATCCACTGAAAGAGTAAAAACAAATTGCAATCAAACACAAAACCCATATTGGTTCAACATACTGAACAATAAAGTTGTATATAATTTCCATGTTAGGGAAATAGGAACCAAATATTTTTGTGTATGAAGCTGCATAATTTGAAGATTCAGTAGCTAATACTGCTTTTTCTAATATTTTATAGATCGGTTGCCATAATATGACATACAGTTTAAAATAAAGTCTCCTGATTGCCACTATGAGAATGGAAGAGACAGTAAACAGAGGGGAACAGAGATGGAGTGAGCTAGGGCCAGCCAAGTAATCAAATTGTATTTTTATTGATGATTTAGGCTTCCAACAATTATCAAAATAAGATAATGGAGATAATACGATTGTTGGGCCGCATTCCATTTCGCAATAATGCTCTCACTTTGTGTTGTGTTATAAAGCCAACGCACCTCTTTCCTTCATAGCAGTTCCCTTTTGTGGGATGATCAGTTAAGCTAAAGCCAAGGTGTTCAGCTGTTAGACAGACACACACACACACACACATAGTGAACTTGTGTTAGGAGAGCAGGCAGGGATGGTCCTTAGACACTGCAGCAGTCCCCAAAAACCCATACAAATATATTAGCAGAGAGCAGCTCTACAGTGAGGACTGAAAAGGGCAATGACAGAGAGACATGCAGGTGTAGACACAGAAGAGCAACAGGAAGGAGAGTGACAGGAGAGAAGATGAAGGCAGGAAATGTTTAGAGGACAAGAGAAAAGCAAGGAGGAGAAGAGTTAGTGGTGTGTTGGCAGGCTGCTTGTGAATGGAGGTTCTTCACCTTCTATCTACTGGCCTCACCTCGTGGAGAATACAACCATCTCCAGAACTGCTCACCCAGAGAGGAACATGGTTAAATATTTCTCTACCTCTGGCTGTTTCACACACACACCTAAGGAAACACACTTTTGCGCCAACACACACACACACACACCAACCCACACTCAATCACTGTTTCCCAGCATGTTTCTGTCACACACAAAACTACGCCTATGAACTCCCACACATTCCCCACCCATACACTCACATCCACAACCTTGTCATTTCCAATGACATCCCCGGCCTCCATTACCTGCATACATTAACAAACCTCTCTGATGTTAAAAATTATACATTCATACATTTGAATAATTCAGATTATTTTAAAAGCTGTGCACTCACTCACTCTCTTTTTTTCCAGATGGAAAGAGAGCTATTTACCTCAAATCGCATTTGAATAAATCCCATAAATCCTTTCAAAGTTCCCTGGGATAAACCAATCAAATACCCCCAAAGCTGGCTGACTGGCCCAATCAAAATTAGTATTCATACTTGCAGCCTTTTTTTATTCAAAAGACATCAAATAGCAAATCGAATTGCAGCCTATTTGTGAGGCTCAATTTGTTCGAGATAAGAAAAAGGTGGTTAATAGAGTGAGAGTGAGAAAGGAAAAGGGGCATTGCTGCAGTGCCATAATGTCATTCCAAGCCTAACAAAAATATTTGATGGAGTAAACAGTGTGCCTTTGGTTCATAAATGTGGTAGATGATGCTATTTGTTCAACAAAAGCGAAATATATTATATGTGACAGACAAAATATACATTAGATGGCCAAAGGGTGGGGACGCTCAATTATTCCTGAGATGAAACCTGCTTATCACACACGCCAGCAAGCGTGTGTGTGTGTTTGTGTGTGTGGGTGTGTGTGTGAGAAACAATTACAACATGGTCAAGCAGAATCAGGAAACTGGCAAACTGTGTGTCTTACTGTATTTTCATTGGGCACCAAACATGCATGTGTGGGTGTGTGTTTCTGTGTGACGGTAGAGTACAAGAAACAAAAAGACAAGGACAGAAAAGAATGTTTGTGAACGTGAGTGGAGCAACAACGAGCTACAGGTGACCAGCAAGAAGACAATATTTGAAGGGTTTGATTCTGGCTGTATCCAGCACAGAGAACAGTGGATAGATAGTAAAACATCATCTTGCTCCTCTCTCATTACTCATCTCTGTCGTTCTGTCTTATTCCAACTGTCTATAAATCATGACAGGCGCCAACCTCCAGCTTCCTCTTTCTCTGTTTTGAAAACAACAACTAACCGTCTCTGACACTTGTGTTTCCTGAGTTTTAACGGATTACATACACACTCACACGCACACACACACAGGCCCATTATATCTGACCTCCAAACTGAAGTTCCTGCTTTGTGTCCTACAACTATGGTTAAGCAAATATCAAGTCTATGACACGTTTGTATTGCTTTGTAACTAGTGGTTTAATTGATTCAATTATTTATTCATTCATTCATGTAATGGATTCTGTCTGCGATTGTCATTGAGGCTGTAACTGAATTTTACTACAATCAGTATTTGTGGCACTGTGAGCCTTCCCAAAATATCAATATGGTCTGGATACTTTAACCTCTGTCAAACAAGTGTAAAGGGGATGTGTATCTTCACCCTGCACTGTCACCCACATCTCACATGTGCACAAACATCAAGGTTCAAGCAGCTGGTGAGTTTGCCCTTGACTGCCCACCCCCAGGCACTGCAGTGGCATGGATGCAGCTGTTTTAAAGAGTTCTGGATGGGATTTAGAAAGCAATGTCCTTGTCAAGGGTATATGGGTATGTTCTGTTTTTTCATTACCCAGATATAAGCTCACTGCTTCAAAAATTCCTTATTCATGTCAATGAGACCACTGTGTTGATCTTCACAGTCAAACGTCCTGTAGCAACTCTCTATATTCTCTGATCCAATATGTAAAAGCATCCATACTGGCGAGAATACCTGGTACCAAATAGCATTGTGCTAATTCATCCTCTACACATCTGTTGAACACTTTCATGTTAAGATCATACCTTCTTATTGGTATCTGTATTAAAGGCCTCCACAGGAACAGTAACTACATCATGACCACAAGTCATATCAATCGTGACTTTTAAAGGTTTTTTAAAAAATTGTAACTGTGTCAGTGGGGTGTTCTTGCCCACTGCCTCAAAGCATTGCCTTCAAAATTTCAGAAAATCTGATTCCTATCAAAACAATTATGTAAACTGCAACTGTAGCATCTGCTATTGAAAAGGCAGTTGACATTTGTTCTTTTTCCTAAAGCACTATGGTACAGAAACAGTCCAACAAAGAAGTTGTAAAAGATGCATGTGTGAAGAAGAAGAAACTTTGTATTCACCATTCTTTAACCAAAAGTATAATAGGACCATGAAGAGCAAGATGGTCAGATGGAGCAGAGATTTAAATACGAAATGTAAGTAGTGTATTTGTTTCTCTTTCGGCTTTTCTACAAGCCTTGCTGTTCTATGAATAAATACATTTGAGTTTCAAAATTTAGAATTAATGAACTTATATCTCCAGATGGGTGAAGCTGAAATAAAGGGTTTTTATAAATGTTCATGTCAGGCCTCAAGAATGAGGTCTTTGTTTGTGCACTGACACTGAAGAACAAGCTGTAGATTTGATCAGGATTTAAAGCTCAGATCCTCCAAAGCGTTCATGGTCAAAGTTCCAGGTTAGGAAATATTTAAACTATGTGCATGAGTAATGAAATGTTAATAGGATGAGACAATTGACCTTAGCTTGTTGTGCAGTACTCCGGGCATGAAGACCCCAAATGCAGCATTTGACATGAATTAGGCTAGGAGCTTTGTAATCCAGTGGAGAGAAGAGGAGGGTGGGAGGGGGGTCATGTGAGTGAGTTGCAAAGAAAACAAACATGGATCTGAGCTCCATTACATATGCTTATTTGTGTATTAGTTTCAGTGTCTGCTTACAAAGCTGTAGTCCAGAGATTTCAGATTCAACACCAGATAAAAAAAAAAAAACCCTTTCAAACATCAAACATAAAATAAATTGTAAATAGTAAAAGCCCACAAAGATGTTGTGTTATCAATGTGCAAGACTTGCCCTTGACTGACCCGCCTGGGGCTCTAATCGAGACATGGCCTGCTGTGCAGTTGGGGATTCTGGGAGTGTACTCTTAAGGAACAGATGTCAGGACACAACAGCTGTTCATCTGGCATCAAACTCTAGTAAAACCTACTCATCCAAAATCAGCACCTTCAGTTATCCAATAGCAGCATTTTCAGTTCAACAGCACATAAATCAAGTATCAGTCAGATATTTGATGACTCTTATTGCTGTTTAATTGGCTCTTTTTTGAAAGAAGATTCTGAAATGATGCAGCATATAAATACCATAATTAAAAGTTGTGATCGTGTGTGAGAGAGGCAATGCACTCACCCTGGAAAGACTGTCTGGCTCTCTCTGCCAGCTCCTCGATGGGATAGCTGGCCAGGTCTCCTCTGGCATGCTTCGTCTTACAGTAGGTACATGCATTCAGACACCTGGACGGACAGACAGAGAGAGAGGAGGAGAAAGAGAAAGGCATGGAGGCTTTAGGTATGGAACGATATTCTTTAGACATTGTCAATGCACTTAGGGTGAGATGCCACAGATGAAAGTAAAAAAACTGCATAAAACTAAGCACAGAAATATGAAAACATTTTCAGTTGTGTTATATGTTGCCCAGAACAAGATTTAAACAAGTGAATAATTTAAAAAAATGTGAAAATTTGGCAATATGGGTGAAATTTGTTGCAATACCCACGAGTTGGAAAATGCTATGAAACAAAACTGTAGTTTAACATTTTTTATTCATAATTCACAAGCTTGAGTCTTGCTCTACACTTTACACGTTAAACTAAGCAACACAATTATTTGTTTGCGATGATTGATTTTACAAATGCAGCATTACAACATAACATCTCAAAATCGACCAATCCAGCCATTAAACAACATTCACTTGTTTCAACTGAACTAAACTGTGGAAAGACTGAGAAGAACATGGTGAGTGTTCGGATAAACAGACAAAACATTCTGATGTTTTGATGAAATCAATTCATGTACACTTTCCCAATAGAGCTGGAGCAGGAGAAGAAAGCAGCGAGTCAAAACTGTCCTTTCTCTCCTAAACTGTTTATAAGGATTCCAGCTAACTCCAAAATAACTGTGGACAGCAGTCTCTCACATCGAGGCAGGCAGTGGAAAGATTAGACTCAATGCAGTGTTTTGTTTAACAGAAAGTAGAAAAAGCTTAATTTAAATTGACCGTGTCAGAGAATGAGTAAGAGCACGAAGAAGAAAAAAATGAAAATAAGAAAAAAATAGAGGGAAAAAAAAGAGAAATACTGCCTCACACAAGACCCAAAAGCATGGCACGGTATCAACTGTAGGGGGGTCTTTGTTGATGAAGAAGAGGTCTTTTATTCCAGTTGTCTCTAAATCACTACTGAAAAGAAGAAGGAAGGCCACTGTTAAAAGTACTTTTTGTATTTCTTTTTTCTATTTAGGATTTCATTTCTGACCTCCAATTTGTCATACTGGGTTAAAAATACACACTGTTACTGTTACCACAGTAGTTTCTTTTCACTCACAATTTCACCGTTGGCTTAAATTTCTGGCAACAGCTCCAGTTAGTTGCAGGAACATGCTGTTGGGTGAACACAAGCTAAACACTATAATTAGTTAAATGTGTGTGTTTGGAGAAAAAAAAAAAAAGCTACTTTCTCTCTCGCAAAAACAGAATAATTTTTCACCCTTAGCCATATGTGTTCGTGCACGGTGCTAAAAAGTGAGATTGGCACCTATATGTTTAGGATGTGGTTCAATTTCCTGCAGTTAGTTGAATCCAACACTGCCACATTTAGAGCTCCGTTCTCAATCCAGTTGCCAAGTGTGTACTAACAGTGATGTGAAGTTCAAAAAACATCAATGCAGCATGTCAAAATAACCATAGTGTGACTAATATTCGACTACAGTCCAGCTGCTCATGAAGAAAACAAGACCATCTATTAACACAACGCTACTGATGCAAGCTTGTGACACAGAAAGAAGATTAAAAGCTCCAGCTCCTCTTTCATAAAAGTGTCTCAATGTTAAAATTGGTTTGCTGTGGGATTTATACACTCCAGTGTGATGGTAACAACATCTTACAAGTCATTAATAACCGTCAAATGTTGCGGTGTACGGCAGCTGGTACGACACTAAGAAGTCAGACTGTTGTAGATAACAAGCGTAAAGCCTGTATCTGTTTGTGAGAGACTCATGGAGAAATAAAAGGGATTTCTCTGAAGCTCCACACAAGCAGGCCAACAACACACAACTCCTGGTGGACCGAACAAACTGTTGATTGTTGTGTTTGTAAGTTGGCCTGTATGGATTCCATATTATTTCAGAGGAGCATTTTGCCAAATTCTAATTTCATCGTAATTACTAGTTAAAGTTGTTAACAGTGACAGATCGTGCCGGGGGAATGGAAAGAGTGTGTTTCCACTCCATGCTCTGGGCAGGGTGAGACACTACAGCTGAGTTGAGACAGACGTTTTAGAGAAAATTACTTCCCAGAATGTGCAAAGGTATTACAGCTCACAGACAGCGTTATTAAGTCCACATACAAAAAATGGCGTTAAAGTTTCATTTAGAATCTCTCAAAGGAAAAGTTACTTGAGACGGCATGGGCTTCTACTATTGGTTCACACTGGGGCACTTCTGCACAAGTTTTACCACAGTCCACTACTGTTGGCTACTGAGCAGATCAATTACTACAAGCCTGATGAGCAGCATTGCAAAAATAATTAAAATAAGCCATCCTGATAATGAACCTCTATTTCCTGCATTTACCTTCATAAGTGCCCACTGAAATACAATATTCTTATAATCGTTCTAAAATACGATGAAAATGCTACGACCATTTCTTTAATGTCACTATGAAAAAAAAAACAGAAAAACAAAAGAGAATATAGTTATCCATCCATCTATCCATCCATCTCTCCCTCTCAGGGTATTGCTTATCCTAGTTGAGGGCACTAAAGATGGCAGCTAGGTCACAGGACCTCGCAGTGGAGAAAACACAGACAGATGGGGCCCTGCATGCACGCGCATACACACACACACATATACACACACACCACCAGGGGGTCCATCCATCTTAATGTGATCAGGCCCAGCTGAGTGGATCACACCAACATTAATCTCAAGAGACAGCCAGTGGCCTGCTTGAGTGTGTGTGTGTTTGCATCAATTATGTGTATGTGTGTTCGTGTGCCTGTGTGAGTCTGCCGCTGCTGAACATTTGTCCAGTATCACAACAACGCATTAGCGGTTTCGACCTCTCCATCAGCCTAAACACACTGCGACAACTAGTCAGCACCCTGAGACCGACAGTGACTGAAGGAGAGGAGCAGTGTCACTCACTCTGAGACACATCAACACACACACGCACGCTGTGCATGAGAAGAGAAGAGAAGAGAAGAGAAGAGATTTCTATTACAGTTTTATTCTGTTCTACCTGGGGACAAGAACTTTTCCAGATTGAATTTACACAATGGTTTCACATTACTTTTACTGTTCATGGAAACGAACTAAACAGCAACATCAACAACCATCCAGGGGTGAAAGGGAGCAACACGTCTAGAATTAAAACAAAATAGTTCTCTTCCTTATCAAGCCTCCATCCTTTCCCGCCTTTGTTTCTGTCCTCTCCCCCTTCTGTTTCGTCCCAGTTAATTAAACCACAGAGGTAGCTGTTGTACCTGACAACAGTGTAGTTCATCAATGTGTTACAATGAGAGAGACTACCTCCCCTGTGTGTGTGTGTGTGTGTGTGTGTGAGTGTGAGAGAGAGAGAGAGAGAGAGAGAGAGCGAGAGAGAGAGAGAGAGAGAGAGAGACTATTGTGTGGTTGCAGCCTTGAAAAGGTAACAAAGAAAGGAAAGCTCTGAGGTTCCTCTATACATTAGTAAAGCTCCCTCGACACACACACAAAGAAACACACACACAAACATACACAGTGTTGGATCGGCTCCTATGTGCAGCATGCTAAAGATACTGACTGGGAGAGAACTGAGCAGGAAAAGGTTTTCTCAACGATAAGCATTTAGGGCCTACACATTAATTAGAAAACTGCTCTGTGCATAAACAAATTGGGCTTTGTGTGCATCTACTTGTGCGTATGTGTGTGTGTGTTTATGGGGGTTCATATTGTATCACGAGCTTGAAGATGCAATTATGAAAACAAAGCTTAAACTGTGAGGGGAAGTCTGAGCACTTTGCAAATTATGAAGGAGGATTATTCATTGCACTTACTGTTGAGACTGGGAGAGGGGTGGAGTGGGTGTGTGAGCAAACAAAATCTTAAAACTGCTATTATATGAGCGAACAAAGCCTCGGGCCTGTAAGTTTACTGTTAGTGTCATCTCAAAGTCAAAGTGGAGGTTGCAAAATAATGTGGAGCAAAGGAACAAAGGCTGCTGACACAATGGAGTTAAGACCTATTAGGAGCAATGAATAGAGGATGATTAGTTATTCATAAAAAAGGTTGGCAGCTAAACCTTATTTACCCATGATACACTGCCATGAGTAAGAGACAGTGGCATTCAAGTTGTATGGGAAGTTTGCATGCACCCAATGAGCTTAGTGTGACTGATGGAGACAATATACCTCAAATCTTAATAGGTTCTTTAATCTTAAACCATGATCAGGATTTGGGATGAAACAAATATTGAAGTGCTTATCGCTTGTTGTGGGGCTTAATCTTCTTGGCTCACTTTTAAGCAAACAAATGTTGTTTATTAAGTGAAGACACTGCTGCACCATAGTAAATAAAAAGCAAAGAATTTCAACTATGTAGGCATGTCAGCATGTTTTGTCACTGCCTGCTGGATTCTGCAAAATTCCCAAATTGGGCATCTGAATGGGTCTTATTACACAAAACAACAGCATAGCAGCAGTAGCAGCAGAAAACTGATAATAAACTGATGATTAGGATTTTAGAGTTTTAACTTATTTGTGAATGCAGCATTTTTCAGCAAAGAAAAGAAGAGGAATCAGTTAAGACTACAAAACAAAGGAATTTACTCAAGTGTGTGAAACCTTTTACAGTCAGGAGTTCAAGTTGAGAAACTGTAGAAGAGTTAACTTGTCCTGGACTTGTTTTTGGTCCTGGTCATATCTGCGGTCAGGCTGAGAAATAAATAAACAGCACGTTTTCTCACCACCACTATCTCACATAATATTGTTTTGGCATTTGCGTGTGTGTGTTTCTTTTCATCTGTGTAGACCAGTGTGTGTATGAATGTGTGTCCTGGGGCGGGGGGGGGCGGCGCGTTGTTCCTCTCAGTGTTCAATCCAAGCTGTGTGCCTGACCTCTTCAATTCTGTTATTTAGTCTCGTGCTCCCAAATGCCGCACACTGAAACAGCTCTGTGTGTGTGTGTGTTTCATAAAATATGTCACATGCTGACCTTGGATTTCTAACAACTACTACAGCAGCCTCGCTTGTTGTTTTGACTGGAGAGAAACAGCACGTGCATGTGTGAGAGAGCTTGTGCGTGTGTGTGAAACCACAACCCCCTGTCTGTATAGGAACTGTTGAGTCCCAACTTCTTGTTTTGTCTATAGACGGACCTCCAGACAGTATTTGTGCTAGATCAGTCGGCCCATTGTTACTGGACAAGAATGGTATGGTGTTCGTTTATTATGAACCACCAAACACACTGATAAGGTCAACTGGTACGAGATCTGATCTGAAGTCTGAAGTGCAGGCCGGATTCACTGCTTAACCAGCTTATTATCTGACTTGTTGCCTGTCTGCTGTACTGACCACTCTACTGCCTAACTGACTGACTGATCCAATCACCTGAAGTTATCAATCTGTCTTAATGACATGGCAGACTTTACTGATGCATTCACAGATGACTGTCTCACTGACTGACTACTTTGCCGGCCAAGTAGTCAAGTGACGAAACCAGGATATCTGCAGGTATCAGAGAAATGAATTCAAGGATTATTTGGACCTTTTACATTGTACTTGGTGACAAATTTTGATGTTTCATTAATCTGTAAAATCTCTGTGATCTCTAAACACATGCCTCTATACATGATCAGCGGTCTGTACTCCCCTGTAGGGTGGGGGCATAAAGTCCAGTGGCAAGGTGTAGCATCGGTTTCACTAAGAAAAGAGAAGGAAACTGCCACTGCCAAGGCTCTGTATGATTTTACAGCAGGAACCTGGGACCTCTGGGAAAGACAGAATGAGACTTTTTGTCAATCAACAGTTTCATGGAACATCACAATCAGCGGTCGTCAGACTGGGCGTCAAGAGGGTCTCGACTTGTGACCTGACATGCTAGTCTTTCATGTTAAAATCCAATACAGTGGCACAGAAAATGTGTCATTGTCCAAATCTACACACGTACACAGACCCTAACAGACAAAATGACGTGCTTCACGTTTGAGTCGTAGAAAGAAAGCCTAATCTTTAGGTTGATGATGCCATCTTGATGATGATGGACCATTTACCTCTTGGAAGAAAACATGTAGGAAACTGGTTTGTGCAAATAGTCTGTAAGACGATCAGTTGTGTGGGTGTGTGTTTGCGCGTAAACCGTGTTTGCCTGTGACATACTGGGCTAATTCAGTTACTCAGGGGTTCTGTAGTGTAATGCCTTGTAATGACACACAATCTCATTTTGTCCAAGGAGACACATCAATCTTTCGGATTTGCTGCGGGGAGCAGAGTCTCTCCTGGTGAGTGAGTAGGACGAACAGTGGATGGAGTGTGTGCATGTGTGTGTGTGTCAGGCATGTATTTGTGTGTTTGTGTGTTAAGCAGTGGGGAAGAGGGAAATGGAATAATATGTTCAGACCAGTGGAGCTGAAAACTACCCATACATTGGTTTGATAAACAGCAGGAAAAGGCCACCATGGTACATAGCTAGACGAGGTGTGGGTATGCTTGTGTGGGTGTGTGTGTTTGTGTGAGTGAGTAGGAACATGTCTGCATAAGATCATGTGTGTGTCGGGAACGAAATAGAAAAAGAAAATGGGAATTCCTTTGTGGAGGTGTGTGTGTGTGTGTGTTTGCATGCGTGCTAAAATCAAAAGAGATGGCGTGTGTATATTGTGCATCCATGCATTCCCACAATCCTACACACATATGTATGTGATCAGACACCCCTGTGTAAACACCCTTCACTCCTCTGTAAGTCTACTTTTCTGAAGCACATCAGCACATTTTCTCCCTCTTTTGTTGCTGCTTCACATGAGACGTTTTCACTCCTTCGCTCCTCGGGGAGAAAAACAACAGAGAAAAGAAAAGATGAGATCATTGACCGACGAACAACAAAATGAAAACGCAGTCAAGTAGAGCACTGTAACGTGGATTGTGTATTTGCTTTAAAGACGAATGAGAGATATGGACAAATTATCTGCGGTGACTATCGCATGAAGCCCAGTGGTGGTGATATTACAGTGTGAATGGGAGTCTCAAGCTGGAGCAGAGATACCTGCTTCGATTGTTGGGTGAAGAGTGTGTGTAGGAGAGAGAGGAAAGAAAGACACTCCTTCTGAGTCTCTCTGTGGTATCTCAGGCAAAAACTGGCTCCTCACTCTCCCTGGCCCTCTACATTCCTCCGCTGTAATTGCCAGAGAAATTCAAATTACAAAAGAGCACATAGGCATGGTTCAATTCCCTTTTAACTCGGCTAATAAGCCCCTCCTGTTTTCTCTGTCTCTCTGTACTTTCCCTTTCTCTTCCACTTTTATCTGCAAAAACGTCTCCTCTTTTCTTACAGTGACTCTTCTATTCTTTAGTCTTTATTAGGAAGTATGTCACCAATGAGCTGTGCTGTGTCTTTCTTACCCCGCCACGTCAAGGCCTCTGGCATCAAAACTGCACAATGTGCTGAGTTCAACTGATCTCACAACAGAAAGTGTCACGAGGAGGGCTAAGAAAAGACTCGAGCGACGGCGGTGGGAGCTCTGAGGCGTGCTGATCGGGACAGACAAAGTGGAGCTCCACTATCAGGTGCTGAAGCCTGCCATTCCGTGTGCTCCAAAGAATGGAAAGAGTGCTGGTATGATAATAGCCAATGTTGAGGAAAGTGAGCATCGAACATTGCTCATGAAGTGGAAACTTAAGTGCATGCTACAGTTGGGATATGCAGAAAAAAGTATTTGGCGCCGTGAAGAGATTTCTGACGTCAGTTCAAGAGGAGCTTATGTTTGCATCACATGATACAAGAGACAAAGATTTGATTTTTCTGTAGTGAATAGAAGGCTGTCAGACAGATACAGATACAGTGCAGAGAAGGGATAGGAAGGCCAGTGTGTGCTGTACATGTTTGCTGGTTTACTGAAGAAACTGAAGAAGCAAAAGAACTGCTCTCCTGAACCAATGTCTTCTTGCTTTTTCATTAAGTCATAGTGTGTTGAATGAAATTGTGTCTGGTAGCATTAGACTTTTGTCATAATACAATTTGGACTGAAAAAAAAAAACCTGCTTATTTTGCTTTATACTGCTTTTTTGAATCACCTTTATGAAATGATTTCAGGAAAATAAAACTGTGCTGCAGTTGTTTGTGAGCACGAATGAGATGTGACAGGCTGACCTTGATGACTCAATGACACACATAATACACACATGAGTTGCACCACTTCTGATGTGCTGTGTTCCACTATCCGGCAGCAAACACATTCGTACACAAACGCATCCACTTACGGGATACATACACTTTTCAGTAACGCCTTATCCAAGTAGTTAAAAACAAATCTGATCAACCATGGCCACAAACAGGAAATGTTGTTGATGGTAATGAAGCCCAAATGTGCTTAGAGCAGCAGATGCACTGCAGAAAACATGTTTTACATATTATACTAGCCCTGTTCTACTCCACTGCTGATTAGTGTAATACCTTTCGAGGCTGTTTAGGAGCTTTTAATATTACCCAGATATCCTAAAATGTTGCGCGAGGACATACAAACGCACATGAACACAATTAATCTGTCATTTGTGTTGGCTGTGCTGTACTGTTTAACAACAGATCTGTACATTAGTTCCCTGTTGGAAAAACACACCTGACTTTTCTGGTTAACTCAAAGAATGACCTTAAACACAGCTTATTTGAAGCCTTGCTAAAGCACAGTTTCATGTGGGAAAGTCGAATAAACAAAGAGTATAAAAGGGAAAAGAAAAACACTCTGACCAGTCCAACATTATGTAAAATACAGGTTGTGTCATCACATTGTTTCAAAAACTTAATAATAGTGGGAAAACATGGAAAAACACACAGTTTTATGTAAAACTGTGTCCTCAACTCTTCTCTTACTACCCTGGGTGACCTGGGAGAATTCATGCAGCAAGCAGAAAAGCAGCTCACCATCCCTCCAGGTTGTGAGGTCATTAGAACTAAAATCAATTAAATACCTCATTTCTGTCAGCATTTAGCTTTCCTCCTCAACAATCTGGATGTTCCTTCTGGCTCTGTCATGTCACTTAGGGACACATCAGGCCAGGAACAAGGGCAACAAAATATTGTTTCGTCTTTAAGGCCTCACAGCCGAACCCTGGCCCTGCCTGTTCTTATTGAGGCTTATTGTTTTTCTTCTCTCCATCTAGACATCTGTGACCCCAAATTTACTTCTCCCTCAGCTGGCAAAAGCCCCGATCGTTACACCTTGGTCACAATGGTTAACACAAATCTATGTAAAGGTCAGGAGCAAGGTTGATAAGACCCATTATTCCACTGTGTCGGTGTGGAAAGTGGATGGATGAAGTTGTGGCAGCCAGGCACAAATCACAGGAAGCAAGCAGCTAACTCACTGGGGGCCCATAAGCTAACACAAACATATTCACAATGCACGCTAATGCACAAGCACCAAGACACTTCTCACTCCGTCTCTGTCGGCTTTGTTTACACTGTGTGTGTGTGTGTGTGTGTGTGTGTGTGTGTGTGTGTGTGTGTGTGTGCGTGTGTGTGTGTGTGTGTTTTGCTATGGTGATTATTAGTGATTGTAGAAATCAAGGATTTGGCAGGGATGAAGTCCTTCATGATTGTAGCCAACCACAGAAATGAGTAGAATAGAAAAATGACTGAAAAAAAAAAATTAGAGATTAATACCCTGTAGCTTAAGTAAAGCGACCTATACTTTCATGTTTAAAAGGTATTAAATATCTATTCAAACCCTAACAATGCCGTCATGCAATTGTCAACATGGCTTAATGGACAGATTAAATTAGCTTTAGCAGATAAATATGTTACTATTGGTGTCAGAGGTGAAAGAAAAAGGGAAAATGAATAGCGGGAGCTGAACAAACAAAAACAGGATTTCCACTGGTAACGTTTTACCACGGCAGCTTTTTATATCGCCTACACTTCCGTCCATACTCACGTGCTGCCTCTCTCCCTCCACACGAGCGCCCTATCCCCCTCTTTCTACAGCACACTTAAACATTATTAAATAAGTGTTCAAAAATATTCAAGAGCTTTAAACAAACCACACGGTCTATTGTACAAAATTACCCACAAGTGTCACTGCACACTGGTGGTGATAGCTGTTACCTTTATGTACTCTACAGCTGACTGGAATGAACTCTCTCCACACGTCTGTCTGACAGGATGATTAGAGGATTCAGTTTTAACTTAGTTAATCAGTTGATGATTTTTATATTATCTGGTTTTAGGAGGTGCTGCAACCCCCTCAGCACCCCTACTTCCTACATCCAGCATGGAAATAAACAATGTCTTCATTATTTTCAGTAACATATTCCTTTGCAAATTTCCCCGCTGTGGGACGAATAAAGGTTTATCTTATCTTATCTTTCAAGTCATAAAAAATTACCTTTTAAACAGTGTGCAGTATAAATATTTCTTAACCCCCGTAACATTGGGCCCAGAGCAAACCTCTCATTCCACAGGAAACACTGATGAAATACTTTACAGGCTCCAAGGTTATCTTTTATACTCCCTGGATAGGTGAGGCCAGCAAATCAGGGACTAAGAAATTTCTCCAGTAACAAACAACAGGACTGCAGATTTTTTTTTTTTTTTATGTTTTAAATCCTTCAGCAGTTGCTTCTATTCAAGAGCTGACAGACCTGTTGTAAGCTTAACCCTGCAAGTATGTGAAGGACAACGATGTGCAGGAGGTGGCTGAGGAAAACATTAACCTAAAAGAAGCACCGGATATTTTCACAATATAATAACGCTTAGAGTAATGACATTTTCATAGGTAGGAATCAAAAATACCTGTGCTACACATGAGCACAGACGTTAAACATAACTTTGAATATGGTGTAATATTTACACAGGTTTATAAGAGTGCCGCAGACCTCCATATTAGCATTAATTCAACTTCTAACTACATGTGGGAAATATGATCTGCCAGCAGAGAAATCAAAGATCAAGGCAGCAGTCAGCCTGCCAGCAATACTTTGCTCATGTTTGAGAGAGCTCTGAAACGACAAGACTGCTTATTCCCCCTGTGTCATCCTGTCTACCTGCCTGCCTGCAGGACACGAGTGATGAAGTTGGTTATTGGTGTGGGGTTAGAGCAGAGGATCATTAACACCTGACTTTTAGCACATTGCAATAACAATGACAGATATTATGACTGCCAAAAATGTGACTAAATAGAGTACAGGGAAGAGGTGGATAATGAAATGAAATGAGCTGTAACTGTGGAACAAAGGTTTTTTTTTTAAACGCCTGGAGTCTAAAGGCAATGGTTCACACAAACAGCAACAAATGCACACACAAGTTTAATGACCCATTCTCACTGAGTGGTTGTAAATTCCTTGTTTATGACGCTGAGCATCACGATTCTACTTGCTCACAAAGGGGCTTTCACTGCTGCTGACAACGCATACACACATATATAGATATACAAAGAGCAAGAGGGGACCGTTAGTGTAGCCTTGGGCAAAACACACACATATACACGCACCAGCATCCTAATAGTATCAAGCGTGCTAAAACTGGAACACAAAACAGAGCATTAGAAAGACATAGTGAAGTCTTTTTCCCGTCTGGGGCTGTATGAAAAATGAACTCTGCCCTCAGGCTTATCTGTTTGCATAAAGAAGCTATGGAAGAAATAACAAGGAACAATCCAAAACTAAATGCTGGCGACTGGAACGCAAGCCAATTAAAGAATACAAGCCCAACATTATCTGCTGGAGTAAACAACAGAAGCACGAGCAGGGTGGAGTTCAAAGGAAGCACGTCGGATTCAATCCCACGTTGAAAAACATCAACTGTGTGTACTACCACTATTTCTCTTTTATTCATCTCATTCATGAACTACTATTCCCTCCACTGCTTCGCTGCTCTCAGACCTTTCAATGTACATTCACAGCCGGTGAAAAAGATTTCTGTTGTATTGTTGCAAAGCCAAACTTTGGAGGTTTACAGGTTTACTTTTATCAAAAGCCGTTTCAAATCAAAGTAGATAACTTCCTGTAACCTTGGCTGTGAGCACCTTTTGTGCCACTTCGTCTTCAGAAGCCTGTAAAGTTTCCAGATACTTAAGGTCCCTGGTTGGATGGTGTGATTATGCTGTTTTGATGTCTATTCATCGCAGTATTAAAAAAAAAAAGAATGAAAAGAAGAAAATTGTGATCTATTCAAAAACAGCTGCATGGAAGGCAGTGCATATCTGAGGCCAAATTTCATTATAAAACTGGAGTCTTCTAAAATTCAGTACGGAGTAAATTTTAAGGCTTTTTAAATTCTGTATATATTTGCAATAAAACCTAACTCAGTATTTCACATCTATAAACTGTTGATAATACTCATTGTGAATGAAAGAGTATGAAAATGCATTGAAACAAAACTGTTGACAATTGATGTTAACAATACAACTGGTGCAGCACTGCTGCTTTCGGACTGAGCCTTCCAAGAAATAATTAGGCCTCATTAATGTGTCAAGTAAAGATGACTCAAAATAATTGTGCTAATGGCCCAGGAGAAACCTGACAATGTTCCTTTAATACAGAGCCAGAGGGCATTTGAGGACTAGCTGGACTATGTTGAATTTATTTTCTGATGGGGATAAAATTAACTTGGTGGGAAAAAAGCCAATCTAATTTGGATTTAATGGGTGCAAATGAATTAATATGCAACTTAATGAAACTAATATTGTGAATCAATTTGAACAGGAAATTAAATTTTCATAGGTAGTCCCAGGTGAAACTCCACACCCAGGCTGTTGTGAGGATTTGCACTAATAAAGTAAAGGGGATGTGGTACAGTAGGTTCATCTGTCAGATCCACACTAAAATTACTCTATGGAATAATTTGAAGTGAGTAAATGGGTTTTGAATATGAATCCTCACAGACAAAAAGTGGGTGAAGGTTTTGTTCTGTATAAAACTGCACTTTGTGGTATCTGGGACACTTAGAGGATTTCTACAGGTAGTTTTACCAAGAGGCAGCAGCATGGCTACTGTTTCACCTTGTCTATCAAGATCCCACCACCATACGCATGTGAGTGCGCTGACCTGCACCACTGAGAGCACGATCCCTGACTGGCTTCCCATCCATTCATTTACCCCCATTTATATTCAATTGATAACTCAGCATAGTCAAAAACATTTAGTGTTAAGCAAGTGTTTAGATTTCCCTCGGTTGCTGGCAATTTTTATGACTTAAATTTAATCCTGTTCTGCTTTCAGTGTTGATCTATTAGACTGAATATTACTAAAATCAGCGACATTATTGGTGACATTATACTTCACTTAATAAAGCAGCGGTAATACTGAAACAAGGCTCAGAGTCTGCAGCCGTGCGAGCCACTCTGTGAGGCTGTGCTTGAGTTATATGCTCACATCAGCATACAATGATAAGGCTAGCATGTTAGCATGTTGATGTTGATGTATCTATCGACTGCAAGATAATTTTATGCCCTAAAATTATTGAAGACTCCAGATTTTTCAAGGACCTACAGACACTCTGTGGAAGCCCTCTGCAGCATGACTTCAACTTGACCTGTGGTTAGAAAACGAAGGGAAGGACAGAGGGTGACCTTAAATGAATGCATCCCTCCATGTCCATACACAAAGACAAACTGGCAACAAACTGGAGACATTAAAGGCCACACAAAGACACACACAGAGACAGACACACACACAGACTTCAGATTAATAGTTTCAAATGTTCCCTTCTGACGCAGAGGCAGTTTGGAGAGCAACTGATGTTGTGCATGTGTGTGTCTGTGTGGCGGACAAAGATCCCTCTGTTTCATCAGTTGACAAATGTCACCAATGATGTCACTACTACCTCAGCGCAATATTTAAAACAGATCATCTAAAAACGACACACATAAAGAGCACATTCTCTCTTTTCCTGAGTGTGCACGCACACGCACACTCGCATTAAGAAAACCATGACACCAATTACTGACCAACTCATACAAAAGCACATATTAAGCTTGGATTTTCAGTAACACCAGTGTTATTTGGGAGAGATTTGTCAACAGCTGAATCACCCAGTCAACATATTCGTGTAATCCCCCTGCCCCCTAAAAGAGTTCCAGTTAAAAGAGTAAAAACAAGGGGATTTAGCCAGCCTAACCCTCTTGAAAAACAACAGTCAACCGAGTTCATCTGGATCAGAAACAGACCCCCTGCTGGAGGGAGGCTGGCAAGGGACTGACATCTGGACACACATACCACAACGCACAAAAAACTCACAAAATGAGAGACACATTCCACAATCACACAGACAGAGAAATGGCCAGACAGGCAGGTACACAAGCACATAAACCAGGCAATGCAGATGGTTCACACTGTTGTGATTTGATAGTGGCCAAGACAGACTGAGAAGAAGAAGTGAGGGAGACTGAGATCCATTTATCAGTTATCAAACAGTAACAGTAATATAACAGTTATCAAAAAGACACACCGAGGTTGTCAAGAACCAAAAAGAGCATAACAGCATAACAACAAAACCAGGAGTAAACCAATCATACAACACCAATGGAGACTTAAAAAAAAAAAAAAGGCATGTGCTGACCAACCTGGACGGAGTAAGTATCATAAAGAACATGAACTCAGGTGTAATTCTTTTTGATATGTATATGACAAGTGAACACATTTCAGTAAACAAAGACAAATTTGTACAGTATATTCATTCTTTTATCTCAAGTGTAATGGAAATTGGTTCAAGAACGATTTGGCGTCAGTTCCATTTTATCTGTACACAACAAGTGAATCTGACACAAAAAAACATCGATAATACATTATAAACAATAACAACGATGTATTACATATAAGTGATGTGATTCTGATAAACGATGAAAAATGCATTCCATGCTTGCCATGCTATTAAATTTCCCTACCCCTCTCCCCTCTCCCCTCCTGTCTCAAATCCTCCTACCTGCCACTTCCCCCCACATGATGAAATATCCAAAGCCGCCCATTATCAGAGATAGTATCACTGCTGTTTGTGATGGTGTTTTATTAAATTATGGGATTCCACATATTTGTCTGTTGTGCCTAAACAGAGCGTGAGAGACACTGGCTGACACACAGGCAGGAGAGAAGACCCTAATGACAGATCAACAGACAAAGCAATGTTCCTTTTTAACTTCAGCCAAAAAGATTTTATTTCCTTTTAATCGCAAAACTCCCATTTTGCCCTTTAAACATGCCAAATTTAGTACTGGCTACAAGTGGCTGTTTGTCTAATAACTAGAGCTGAACCAGTTGGATTTACAGTTTTTCTAGTCATATTAGATTAAGTGTGCTCTAAGAAGCTTTAGTCAAGAACAAAGGCCACTGAGCTCTGCAGACTACAAACATCTATGACACAGTCAACTCTAGGGAAACACTAAGTGGATTTTTGAACTGATGCGTCTTTGAATTTAGACTTGGAGTATCATGAGTTTGGAATATAATCATTGCACGATGTTGTTCAGCACGTAAGGTCGACACAAATATAATGAAGAAGCTTGTTTTTGCTTAAGATGGACTTCCATGATGGCTATTGCAAACAACAATCCTCCTATAACAAGTACAAACATATAAACGGATGACACTTATTGCGACAATGTTGACGTATGGTTATGTTTTCAGCACAAAACATCACAATCTACTGCATCACTATCACTCCCAAATAATCATAAAAACGTCTTCTGTGGTAATAAAACAGTAATAACAAATAGGTCAAGACCCACAAAACAGGTCACAGCCTTCTTGTTTGTGGATCTCAATGTTACATAGACAAGAGTGTTCTTACAAATAGCCCAGAAGGTTCAAGGACGCGGTTAGAAATTGAAGTAAATGTGGTAGTAGAAGTAAGTCAAAACTTGAAAGCCTCTACTGACAGTAACAATCGTGTACACAACAGGCTGCAACAAAGAGATGATGTAATGTTGCTCATGTGATGTCTACAACTTTGAGGTTGTTTACTTGGCAGCTTGTGAAAAGCCGAAGGACTTGAACAAATCAGAGCGAGAACAAAAAAGTATCTATTCAAACCAAGAAAGCTCAAGTCTCACAGAACACTAGCGCTGTGTCTACAAGCTATCGACTTCCTCGCTTTGTGAGTCGAGCCATTAGTGTATAGGCGCTGAGGGCGTGCAGGAGGATGATTGATGGATTATCATCAGTGGAGGCCGAGCACAGTGGAATTAGTCTGTCGTAACCCTTTTTAACTAGCCCGCTGAGAATACAGCACATGCGTTAGTAGAGACTCACGGATCTGTAAACAACATGAAATTAGCCCATAAAAATGTGGGTGTACATGTGAGTGTAGGGGTCTGTGCTTGTGCATCCACACACAGGCAAGTGGTCAAGGCTATCTACCTGTCCATCCATCTAATCACAACATTTGTCTACAATATGTACATTTATTTATTCACCTACACTTTGAAATTTTAAACCCACAGCAGAAGCAATTTACAATGTCAAAGCCAGTGACCTAACAGGCAAAAGAACATAAAGAGGACAAAATAATAGAGAAGATCACAGCCATGGAAAAAGGTGACAAAGGACCATCTATGTAACTATGTCTGTTTTTTTGTCTGCTGTTATGATAGTAGTCAAATGGGGGCAGAGACAAAAGACGAGACACCTGTTGGGTTTCTATTACGTTTACATTTAAAGAGCAGCACTATATGCACATGCACGTACAAACAGCCTGCTACACACAAACTCCAAGCAAACCATGTGAAATTTATAAAATTAGAAGCACAGAGGGGCTCTGTTTAAGTGGCTATGCAAAGAGATAGAGAGCGCACACACATACACACACATACACTATAAACCGAATGGCAGGGAAGCAGTGAAATTGAATTCACAGTTAAAGCTGAATATTTTATGAGCCACGTTCTCGGTTTGTGTGTCTGTATCCTACCCAGTGTTAATGGAGATGATTTCAATGAGGGGGTTCTTCCTGATCTTCGGCAGGTCCAGTCGAGCTCCTCCGAGCCTCCGGCCTCCATCTTTCTTCTGACCCAGCAGACGAACTGAGTGGCCTGAAAACAACAAACGAAACCTCACAACCCATTCCTTTTCAAAGTGAAACATTTACTACCAGTTTTCCTGTAGTGTATTTGTCATAGTTGGAGGCATTCCCATATTAAAAATGAAGACATTCAATTTTAATGTATTATTGTCCTGTTTAAACTGCAAATATCTAAATTCTTTTCTTAACAAAGCAGATGCAGAGATTATTCATGTTCATGGTTATACAAATAGAAGACAGAAAAAAGACAAGTTCATTGTTTGTATGGCAGCTAATTCCTCACACTATAGTCTGTTTCCACACACACACACACAGCACAAACACACACTCACATACCCAAATACATTTACATATAACCTTTAACCCACAAACACCACACCAAATTGAAATCCATCTTTCAACCATTCCAGCTTTCAAACTGTTTATGACCCTATAGATTGCCAAATAAAAAGCCTTCATTAAACTTATCTCATCTATTCAGATCAAGAACGGGCAGAGCAGCACATCAGAGCAAACACAATGAGGTACAGGTACGGTCAAAGGAGACAAATAAACTGGCCTCGGTGGGCAGGAAATGGCATAATCACAACTGGGGGTATTTTAAATCAATTAGGAATGAATGTGAAAACACAAAGGGGGAAGCAGGAGAAGAGCATGATGCAAGATGCAAACAATGAAAGGAAAAAAAGAATGGTCAAAATAAAGAGGGCTATTGCAGATCCTTTACCAAGTAGATATCACAGTGTGTTACAGAAAGAGCAAATGAAAATATCCATAGCTGCGTCTAATAGCTAATAGCAAGTGATGTCTAGCCTTTGGTGTGCAGAAATGAGACGCAGCACTCTCCAACCGTCTAATAGGCTACCAGCTAGAAGGTGCGCGAGATGGAGGCGCTGAGGGATGGAATTGTCTTCCTGTTTTCATCCTCTTTACATGGGTCTCCTGGGAGGGTGGGCTCAGGGCAGGAAGCATGGCTATCAATTGGTAGATAAAAATGACAATCTGCCCCAGAGGAGGACAAAGAGCCAATCGGTGAGGCGTGACTGGCCGTAATATCCCAGAACAAGCAAGGAAATTAAAAAACTTCCCTCGTGGAAAACAGCTGGGACTTGCAGCACGTTCTGCCATGCTTTCTGCTCACTGGCTGTCTGTGTGTGTGGTCACCTTTGGTCATGAAACATGGATTTGTAATTAATGCACGTTGAAATATTCTTCCTTCCGTAACTGTTGTCCGTTTTGTTGACCGATTGATTAATTTCATCTAATACATGAATTCTTCCTTTAACAGCCAAATTTCAGTTTCACCTGCTCTTCATCTGCTGCTTTTAACACTTCATTAAAAGATTTTTCAATTCAACAAATAACTGAGAAAGAGAAGAAAGTTAAAGAAAAAGTGAAGAAAATGTTTCAAGGCCTAAAGTTCAAACTCATTCAACTGCATTCTCTTTTACAAAGTGTTTTGTTTGAACCTTGATGACTTAGGAAAAGAAAAACATGGAACATTTGATTCCATAAAAAAAATTCAACCCCAAATAATTTCAGAGGGCATGTGAACCCGACCTATCTGCTGTGAATAATAACAAAATGACACAATCTAACAAACATCACACCAATCATACTGGATGTTTTAAAAATAAAAGATTCCAAAGCACAAAGCGGCAGGCTATCACAGAACAAGCTAAACCATAACAGCTAGCATGTTGAAGATCAACAATGGGAATTCCAACTGTTTTTTACAGATTGTTGACATACATTTGTTTCTGATGATTTTTGCTGTGGGAAAATAGAACTTTGATTCCAAAAACATTGGGACATTAAGTCAAACAGATAAAAAAAGAATGCAATGATTTGCAAATCCTTTTAAACCCACGTTCAACTGAATGCAGTACAAAGATGAGATGCTTAATTTCCAAAGTGATAATCTTCATTGTTTTTTGTAAATATACACTTTTTCAAACACATTTCAAACAAGTTGGGACAGGAGCAACAAAAGACTGTGAAAGTTGTGGACTGATCCAAAACACCAGTTTGGATCATTCCACAGGTAAACAGGTTCATTGGTAACAGGTGATAGTATCATGATTGGATATGAAAGATTCATCCTGGAAAGACTCAGTCGTTCACAAGCGAGGATGGAGAGAGGTTCAACACTTTGTCAAACACATGGTTGTATATGGAGATTACTGCATGGGCTCAGGACTCTCTCAGGAGACTTTGAAAACTATTGACGGTAAACACAGGTTGTTGCTTCATCTACAAATGTAATGCAAGACTGTACCAGGGAACGTCAAAAACTTCTATAAAGTCCAGAAACACCATTGACTTATCTGGGCCTGAGCTCATCTGACATGGACTGATACAAAGTGGAAAGGTGTGCTGTTGTCTGATGAGACCACATTTCAAATTGTTTTTGGAAATCATGGACGTCATGTCCTTCAGGATAAGGAGGAAAAGGACCATCCAGATTGTTGCCAGCACATAGTTCAAAAGCCAGCATTTGTGATGGTATGGAGGTGTGTTGGTGCCCATGGCATGGGTAACCAGCGCATGTGTGAAGACACCATGAATGCAGAAATGTACATACAAGTTTTTGGAACCTGATACAGGCATCAAATATATAATATAATTTTATATTTTAAAAAAATGTTTATTAGTTTGAACATTAAATATCTCATCTTTGTCCTGCATTCAACTGAATACAGATCAAACAAGATTTGCAAATTGCTGCCTTCTGTTTTTATTTAAGTTTTACACAGCCAACATTTTTGCAGTTGTAGTTATAAAGTTACCAGTACCCAACTGCATACACAAACTTGTCAGGCGGAAGCAATTACCAGTGTGATGCTGGATTCCCAGATGTTTTTCCCAAATTATGAGATCATCCCTTTGTATAAAACTTGAAATTGTCATTCCCCAGTTATTCGTTTTTTGCCTCTAATACTGCACAGGAGCCCTGTCAATGTCAATGCCACCAACGCCTCAAAAAATAATCTCACTACCAGCATGGAATCACTCCAGGGGTGTGCCCAAAGCCAAATTCAATTTCAAGGCCTCAGGGACCATGAATGGGAAGCAAGAGATACAATAGCTAACATGAGTTGCTGAAGAAAACCGAAGAATGCTGCTGCCCTATTTGTCATCTCAATTACAGAGGTTAGAGAGGCCAACTGCTGTGATGGGCAACCCCGCAAAGACAGACACACACATCACCCTATACTACATTTTCTAGTTACTGACTGTCCTCCTATTTCTATCCTGCTTTTTTTCTCCAATCTCTCTCTCCTTTGTTCTTTTCTCTACTTCATAAATACGAACAGACGTAAATCCTTCTGTCCGCTCATAACAGCCCATTATAACATAGTAGGGAAAGGAAGGAAGGCAAGGCAAGGGTAGACGGATGGATGGATGGATGGTTGGGTGGTGACAGAGAAAAATACATCACAGATGAAAGATGTACAGGTTAGCCAGATGGATGGTTGGATCAGAGAGGTACGGAGCTAAAAGATTGACCTGTTGACCTGTGTCTGATGTCTCATAAGTGGTGGGTCTTGTTGTGCTCCCTGGTTTGATTGTAAAGCAGCAGGCAGGATTGGGGGATGGGGGCACATTGGGATGGAGGGACAAAGGTGGCAGATGAGGAGGGCAGGAGGGGTGTAATGCTTGTCATTTATCCTCCCGATATAGCAGGTTATTAGATATGTACATCTGTCTTTGAAAAAGCTGTTTATTTTCTAGCCAAATGTTGTTGCATCAAATTTGACAGTAAATGTCTAAGATGCACATTAGATATATTCAGTTCCTCACTGTGCCTTAATGCAAACATTTCAAAAGAGCACTTCCTTTAAAAAGCCAGACAGGAAGCTTTGATGTTTGATGATGACAGGCTCCTCCACAGAGCTCGCTTTTGTCACCGTCATATGGGAGGTCAGTGAGTATTAAAAAAAACATCAGAATACCTTCAGATGACTTAAAATATATATGAACGCATCAACTTGTCTCTTTGTACCTGCTCTTCCTCCCCTCGCTCTCCTGTCTGTCTCCTCCTATTCAGCCATGTCTTCATACGCCCGCTTTATTGTTTCAGCACCGAAACACGCAAACAGTTTATTTATCCCGGTGAAATCAGGATCAGGAGGTTATATGGATGCCATATAGCCTCTGATCTGTAGCTAAGTAGATACATTAGCCCGGGTAACCTTTTCTGCCCCCTGCTTCTATGTCACACACAAACACACACACTAAATCTAAACGGGTTCCAAAAGATAAAAGAATATCATATGGAATGGTATGATCCCAGGCCATCATTTCAGTGAGGGAAGATCAATAATAGGAGGCCAATAAAGAAACAAAGACATCAAAACGGCCCTATTAAGAAAGAGGTGCAGCAGTTATTTATTAATGGTGCAAAGATCAGACTACAGTGGAAGTGTGTGTTCCTTTAGGAGTAAAAACATAAATAAAACATACTGTCGAGCCTCTGTGTGGGCTTCTGTATGTTTTTTCACTCTTCAAATAACCAATTGTTCTCGTGTTTTTGTTTGTTGAGAATCACTAAGAGACATTAAATCTGGCTAGATGCCCTTGCAAAAAAATGTGTATCCATGGGTGTCATTAATTATTATTTTTTTTATAGATGTGCCAGTGGGCTTGGAATACAAGATAAATCCAAAGATGTGTTTGTTGTTAGCAAGAAAATCAACATCTGGCACAGTTAGAAAAAATAATTGATTTGGATAAGCAAGCTTGTGACCACACTAACAACACTACCCACCAAATCACTGACGCTGCACGGTGTCAAGCACCACAAGACTCGGCAGTAGTTGTAATGCGTGCGACTGTGTAAATGTTAAGTACTGTGTGCATGCTCAGCAACCTAACATGATAAGTAAAAGATAAAAATGCTTGGCTGTTTACAGCAGGTAGTAACCTGAGCTTTATGTTAGGTAGGTGCACTATGATTAAAAGCAGTATGGTTGTAGTGATGTATCCTTATGGAGTGGCCGTTTTTAAGTTTTTCTGAACCTGGATCCAAACTGAATAGATCGTCTCACACCTCAAGGACTGAGCTCATAAAAAGCATGCCAGTACTCTTGTCATGTGGAAAACAGACCTGCAAGCAATTTTGGTGCAGCACAGAACAGCGTCTATTAGCAGTTCATTGAAGTAAGTATTTTAGTAGCCATTACCAAAGGCAAATCCCCTCGCTTAAAGGTTTATGCCCAGGCCTCCGAGCTGAAATAACAGCTCTCAGTTTATACGAGGTCATAAAGAACTGTAATGATACTGGGGAAATTAGTTTCTATGGAAGGGGTGAACGAGGAGGGGGGGGGGGGGGGGGTAGAAGGGAACCGGGCAGTGAGAGGTGGAAGAAAGGAGGGGAAGATCAAAAGATGCTGAGGAACGGGAGGAAGAAGGGAAAGGGAAAGAATGAGCAAATCATAGAGAAGAAAGGAGGAACGAAAGTCACGGTGTGTGAATGTGAACGTGTGTATGTGTAGCCAGAGGATTTAGGGTTGATGACACATTGTAAAATTAAGCCTCAGTTCAGCTGTCCTTCATTAGAGTGAGGCCTGCAGTGCAAACTCGTCACACACACACACATGCACACGCAGTGTAAACTCAATCTGTTCTTTATTAGAGAACAGCTGGGGGTGTATGACAGCTTGACTGGACACTCTTACACTGTAAACTCTGCCTGACCTTCATTAAACAGTTAAGTGCGGTGGTTCACTAACAGTTTAAATGGATGACCTAATCACTGCCATCTGAGTCTGTCTCGTTGTCAGTGAGCTCCTCAGACAGAGAAGACCACTTAACAAGCCACTCAGACAGCGAGACAGACAGGATCTGAAAGCAAGACTGATCGCTTGGCTTTTAAATACAAGATGTCAATCTAAACCATTAATCTTACTGAGCAATGATGTCAAAATTAAGTTTTGTATGCACTTCGTTTCAGGGCGTTTTCAATCTTCCAAACCCTGAAAAAGCAGTAAATTAACTCACTCTGCTCTTGAACATGTCATTTTAACACAAAGACCAAACTCCTCTACATACTGAATTTTCTAATACTAACACACTAGCTTATTATTGACAAATTTTTTTCCCTTAATGAAATGTTTTAAAATGTTAATTGTGCGAGTACAGACCGAATAATTCAAAGCCATGATTATGTGATTATGTGCTCTTCTACAGGAAAGTGATGTATTTTCACTCGTGACTGTCGAGCCATTGTCAGTCCTTGTACTCTGTCAATAAATGGACAAACTACTTTACTGAAAATCATTTATACACGGAGCGGAAGCTCAAAAACCTCATTTCCTATTCCAACAATGAAAGAACTCTCATTCATTCATTCATCAGATGATCAATGCATTGCTACTTATTCTCTCATACAATGAGGGCTTTTGTGTGGGTGTGTGTTAAAATACCTTTAACAGCCTCGTCCACTACTTCCACCACTCGATCAATCTGCTGGACCTGAAATACGGACAGACACACATGGGAAAAGTTTATTGATGCTGACAAACCAAGTCTGCGCGGTCAAACAAGCGCCTGATATTGACAAACACACATATACTGATCCGCATTTACACAAGGTGGACATGCAAATGTACACAAAGGCAATATGCAGCAGGCACACAGACAAACAAGTCCGAACAGATACAATCACACCAAGTTTTCTCCAGCCAGGATTAAGTGATATAGATTTCCTAAATGCCACTTGGTGTCTACGTAGCTGTGACACCAATGTATTGACTGAGACACAGTCTGGCGGTAGGATTTCATGGAGGAGAAACAGAAAGCGGCAGAAAGGGTGTCAGACAGATGATTATACAGGTAATAAACAGAATCATGTTATGGCCCAGCGAGAGAGTATTGCTCTCATTGGAGAAAATCCTGCAGATCTGCTGAGGGGAACTGTGAAACGTCGCCAATTCATTGGGAGAAAATAGGCAAGACCAGACGATCAGGAGGTTTGAGCTGGATACTGAAAGTGTCAGAAAATTCTACAGAGAAGATTTCACAAATCTTCCGTACTTCTACTTGTCATCTGGAGAGGAAAGGAAGGACAGTGAAAGAGACATATAGGAATAAAGAGATAAGGCAGTGGGGAAGGAAAAAAATAATTTCTCCCTTCCACCTCTAATTCACTCACTTTCTCTATTCTTGTAGGTCTATGCTTGAGCCCCTGGCAATGACTCTGAATGTCTCCAGGCCCACTACCCAGACTAACCCTTCTTTCAAACAGACTCACACTGTTCATTCCAGGCACCAGTTATATGCATGTTACACACACTGAGATTAAACCTTATTTCTTCTAATGGCCAGGTGATTTTGGTTCATTCAGAGCAGCAGCAGCAGATGCCCCAACTCACTGTATGGGTCAGATATAGTTTACATTTTAAAGATGAATTCAGAGCTCACTCTTCAGTGTCGCTTCTTATCAAATCCTGCTTTATTCAGCTGGATTGTTTGAATAAGAAAAAAAAAACATGTTGAAAAATACACCTCTAATTCCAGTAGATGCAGGCTTCTACAGAAAGTCAGTGTTGAAAAACAGCCAGATTATTGTATTTTTCTAAGTTAGGAGTTTAAAAAAAGGAAAATGCAATTCACACGTTGAATGTTTGCCAAAAAGCACCGTTAGATTGTGTAAGTGTTTCAACAGCTGGCCTGCCAAGAGCAAACACTATCAGTGAGCGAGATTTCTGGCGGATGGATGAAAAATATGAAAGAAAATATGAAAGTGAAAAAGCTTTCAGGATTTAAGTTCCAAAAAATCTAATAAATCAAAGTTATCCAGGTTATTTTTTTTATTTGAGGTTGTATAACATTACACTTACAATGAGCAGTATGTGAAGTGTATGTTTTGACTAATTGGACTGTAACATTAGACAAAGAACAAAAACTGGACTCCATTATTGACTAATGTGGCCGACCAAAGGCATACACACATACTGTATGCTGAGAAGACTGATGTGCTTCTCGTGTTTACAACATTGCTTACCCACTGTAATCCTCTGATTACCTAGCCAGCACTGTATATGTGTGGACGTACGTGATGTGTCTCAGCTACAGGATGTGACATGTCTAGTTCAGAGATGGGAAACACTGTAGGCTTGCGTGACTGTCTGTGTACTTTACACACAATACACACAATCATTTCACAGCAGCTTCAGACAGGAAAACACAACAGAAATGCACATAAAAGGTGACACACAGGTCGAAGAAGCTGAATGAACAGGAAGCCACTTTTTTTTTTTTTTAACTATACCCCTTATCTAGCCGTTAGTGCAATCAGTACATACAAATTCAGGACTGGTTATTTGCATCTAATTTGCATAACCCACCAACTGTCACTGTCATTGTGTGGTTGATTGTAACAACCCAGGATGCACAGGGGGAGTGTGTGCATACTCATATACCTCTGTCTGATTTTGTGTGCCTGCTTATGCATGCGTCCATCAGTTTGTGTGTGTGTGTGTGTGTGTGTGTGNGTGAATGTCAAGGGGACAGCATTGGAAACTTTATAGATGTATAATAAAAATCATGTAACGTAAAGACTTTCTAGTTCATATCAGTCTTCTCATTTAGCATTAAAACATTATTCACCTGAAGCACTAAGGTTAATGATTGGAGTTAATTCTTGTGTCTAAACTCTTATTAACCAATAAGAATGATGCTATAAATGCTATTTGTGTCACTGTTACATTGTCTGTCCGCTTATTTTCTTTCAAATATACCACACCTTCCTTCAATCATGTCAAGCTCCGTCCCCTTCTCCTCCTCCTCCCTTTCTGTCACACATACTTTTCTCCCCACTTCGATCATATAGTCTTCTGCCTTTTCTACTTCCCACCATGTTCATCTTAGTCTTGCTCTCGTCTCCTTGGGAGGTCTATTGATCCATCAAGCAGCAGGGAGGCCAGAATAGAAGAGACACAGCAGGTTGGCAACCAGGTGAATGACAGGTCAAACTGTCTGTATCTGTGTGTGTGTGTGTGTGTGTGTGTGTGTGCGTGTGTCTGTCTGTACTCCTCCAAGGTTGTCCATTAGACACATGGTACATGATGTATGGACACATCCCTAATACCCCTTTCATATATGTAAGGGTTAGGGCTAGACACATACCCCAATGATGCTGAGTCCTTTCAGGTAGTCCATCCGTGGCTGAGCCTGGGGAACACAACCTGCTACTACGACCTTTTTCTGCTGGTCCTGGGCTTTTCTGTACAAAAAATACAAAGACACAGAACAGAAAAATTACATTAGTTCATAATAATATTAGATGAAATGTTTTTAACTTAAAGTGAAAAATATGATGTTACAAACAAAGAGCACCACATCAGCTCATTGCTGTCTAAAAAACTTTAGGTCAACCCTAAATTCTATTGCTGCTGAAGGGGACAAATGCAATACACCATGCAACTATGTGTTTGTATGTAAAACAAACATTTCATTATAACATTTCTGACATATTCCAAGTGCAATATTCAATGACAGTAAAGCCAGAAGCTTTCAAACTTAAACTACTTTATCTGAGACAAACACTCAAAAGGTACTTGAAAACCTATTTTCCTGAACCCATGAATGAAGCTATACTGACTTGACAGGGCTGAAATGCACACATACACACACACACACACACACACTGTTAATTAATTAATCAATAGCCTTCAATGACAGACTGCATCCTGTAAAAAATACATGAAAATACCTAAGAAGGAATATTTATCAGGAGAGGCTGACTCCATTTGCTATTATCTGTATTAAAAGGAAACGAGTTGGAGGACATCACTCTGAAGTGTGCTGTTTACAATTTCACAAGGCACAGGGCCAGCTGGTTGCACATCACGTAGTAGACATGTCTATGTCAGCAGTGGTCTGTGTGACAGAGACACACCATGTTACCTGTCTGTGCAAGTTTCCAAATACAAGGACTTTATTTTGTTTTGTTTTTCCAGGTAACGTGTGAGCTATCCCGCCCAGAGAGTCCACAAGAGAATGGAGAATCTACTCACGGTAACTGCCATAGTGCACATTTGATTATGTCGGCTAAATCAAACAGAGGTAGGGCAGGACTTCTTCTAAATTTTGGATTAAGATGAAAGCCATTCATTCTGTCATGGTAAATGAATTACATGTGTGCTGATTGAATTTATATAAATTGTTGTCTTTCTGTCTCATTTTTGGTCCCTTTGAACCACAAATTTGAAATAACGCCATTATCCATCAGCTCAAACTTCTCTAGAATTTAATCCATTCTACTCTGTCGTGTTTTTGCTAGAAGACTCAGAGCCAAAGTGAACTTGAACAGATGGTCAGGTGGGTTTTTGAATTAGCATAGTGTGGCAAATAGGAAGTAATCGTTAACAAGTTGCGTGAGAGAGGAAGTTGAAGGTCAGCGGAGAAGGTGTCTGTCACATCTTTGCAATTCCATAAAATGTAATCATCGAAAAAACAAATGTGCAAATGTCGAACAATGGGTTCTAGAGAAAAAGTTTACTATACTATGCATGGTGTAATTAATACATACTGTTCAATCTTTGGAGAATACACCATGCACCAGTGTGTATGCAAGTGGAAAGGAGAGAGCGAGAGTGAGAGAAAGAGTGTGAGACTACTGTGACAAGAATGATTGTGAAACAGTGCAGCCCTTGTCTGCTAAAAGAATCTGTAAAACATGAAACATGGAATTCATGACAAAAAAAATGAGCTGATGACAAAAAAAAACACAACCAAGCCAAAACTGGAGATTTATAACACCATGGTGAGTGTCAAATATTTACAACATTCATGGATCATCTTGGACACTGCCAAGAGAGTAAACACTGATAAGGCATTTTACAATGACTTATTCTTAGAAATAAAAAGTAGCACTAAGAATCCCATTTTGAAGATGATGCAAATTTGAAAAAAAAAAAAAGCTGGACAGATAGTGTCACAAATCACAAGGAGAGAGTGTGTGTGTGTGTGTGTGTGTGTGTGTGTGTGTGTGTGTGTGTGTGTTCGACTGTGTGCATGTGGATCTTTGTGAGTCTTTATGTCACCTCCAGTTAGTGACAGTGAGATTTGAAACACTCGGTCTGTCTGACAAAAGGCTCTTGGAAGAGCTGCCCAGACTCCGGCATGAATCTTTAATAATGAAGCCTCCTGACAGCTGGAGCAAGGGAAGGAGGGAGGGATGGAAGAGGGGGGGAGCACGTAAGTGAGGGAGGAATCGTGGGTGGAGGACAGAGGAGGAGCAATGAAACTGGATGCAAACTGTCAGTTGTGTTTTAATTCAGACTACGTATTCTTCAGCAAAACAAAGCGAGGGAGTGATGGAAGTGGAGGGGGCGTGTGACCGAGCAGAGTGAGGAGAGAAAGAGAAAGGTGAAGGTAGACAACTCAATTCAAAGTCAGCTTACATTGTCATGTGAATGAGGAAGGGAGGGACAGATGAAAGCTGAAGTCGGTGAGAGAGAGTGGAACAACGAAAGGAAGACAGATGAAGGCAGAAAGGAAAAGTGTTTTTTATGATTATTTGAGCTGTTTGTATTATTCAGGGCTTCTCATTGTCACTTCTCAATCTAACTGTTTATTGGCATACAAGTGTTGAGCACGTAACAAATTACTTAAGATGTCAAAAAAGATGAAACATGAAGAAAGAAAAAAAAGCCTGTTTTAACAGGACATTCAGAGAAACTGCACTTTTCTATTGATCTTCAACAAAGCACATTTTACTGTGCATATACTTCACTGGGTTTATCCACTAACCTTTTACCTTTATTATAAAAGGTAACAAACAATATCCACACCACTGCGACTGTCTTTTCTGGTGTAAACAGACCTTGAAAACAGTCAGAGGCAGAGGGAGGATGCAGCAGAAGAATAACATGATGCCAGTACAAAATGAAAGGTGGATAGAGGTAAACTTTCAAGACTGGGTGAAGTAAGACAGGAAGACAAAAAAAAGGGGGATATTGTCTGCTTAGAGTAGCTTGTTCTCCCCACACGGTTCCTCATGAAGGACTCACACTGGCATCACTGCACACACACACACACACACACACACACACACACACACACACACACAGACACACACACACACAGACACACAGACACACAGACACACACACACACACAGTAGGGGTGCGTCTGCATAATTCACACCGTCTCCTGCCAAAATGCACCAAACGTTCCTTTAATGCGCTACTCGCTCCCCCGCCCACAGACTCAGAGCCATAGCTGACACAGAGAGTAAGCAGACAGCGCCTGAGCCATCGCCTCTGCGCCCCAGGGGGAACAGGCCAATCACGTCGCACACAGTTTGTGGATGGGATGAGATGAAATGGGATTATGCGATGCGGTTGCTGTGGTGATACTTTCGAGCCCGACCGAGCGCTCGCTGCCAGTGACCCGGACCAGAGCAGATGCCCCCCGAGATCAGAGGACGAGGTGTGTGTGTAAGTGTGTAAGTGTGCAAGTGTGTGTGTGTGTGTGTGTGTGTGTGTGTGTGTGTGTGGGTGTGAGTGTGTGCACACGTGTTTCCTTGGCTTCCTTGGCACCTCGCCCTAAATCTCTCCGGCCCCCTGTCAACTCTGTGTTACTGCTCATAGCCTCGAGACCACACATACGCACCCACACAAAGGGTCCGAACACCCACATGCTCTCAACATACTGCGCATACACATACCAATGGTCACGGATGGCAATGGCACAAGCCTGCAGTAGTCTATGCATACATGTATGACCTCTGTTGTATGTATGTACGGTAGCGAGGGCTGTGCTGTACATACTGGTTTTTAACAGCTCAGTGGGCACAGTGAATCAGTCAAATTAGACCAGACTAAATGTCCAACTGAATTGATCAGGTTGACTTGGAGAAGCCCCTTGCTGCAAATATGACATTAAAATAACTCTAGGCATTAAGACGTACCACACTGCGTGACCTATATAAGGGGCTCTTCAACTTTCTCACAACAAAACTTGAAGTGAAAGAGAAAGCTCCTCCATTGTGGATTATAGTGGTATTCTATAGAGCTGAACTGAAAAGTAGAGACATCATCATATAAATGAGCCGCAATGTCGATGTTCTCACAGCTGCCACAAACGCCTCTCATCTAAAAAAACAGTCTTTATCAGTGTAATAAAATATGCCCAGCTTTATTCTTTCTTATTAAACTTTTGTCCTGAAGTACTGTTTTACATAATTTGATTTCTTTATGTAATGCAAGTCCTGATTAATTTTGCCACTGTGTTCAAGGTGCTGGGTCTTTCCAGGAAAGGTAACTATATTATCATAAATAATAACCAGTAACTCAACATCTGATATGTCTTTTTACACTGTGCAGAAACTAGAACAAACTTTTGAGACACAATGACCTGGAACCTCATCTCATAAAGAAGATTTTTTATTTTTTTTTTTGTCATTTTTGGGTGGAGAAAGAGCCAATACAGGTTAGCAGCTGTGATCTGTGTGTGTGTGTGTGTGTGTGTGTGTGTGTGTGTGTGTGTCCTCTCAATGACTCTTCCTGCTGGTAAACACCCTCAACCCTATACTGATAGCTACATAGGGGGGAAGAGGATGAGCTCATCACACACACACACACACACACACACACACACACACACTAAACACACACAGAGCTAGCCATATGCTGCTTAACAAACATGTTGCTTAAAGGATGAGGTCATACTGCTAAGAGTGGTGAGGAAAGATTGTGTAACTGAGATGTACATATCTGCATCGTGATTCTCTCTCTCTCTCTCTCTCTCTCTCTCTCTCTGACACATCCTGTCATGAAAATGTGTTTGAATACCAACTATTTTGATTTTGCTCATCTCAATTCAATTGAACTTTTTTTTGTTCTACAGCAAAGAGCACATTCAAATGTAATCTCGTATAACTGATGCATTTATATTACATCCCCACTTTCTCTTTCCCCATATTTCCCCTGTCCTTGCTCCTCAGTCTCATCTCCTCCCTCATCCTCTCATCTGCACTCCGACAGTTTTCTGGCTGAGTTGACAGCGAGCCAGCCAATCAGCACACTCCTGACCTCTCCACATTAGCATAAGCAGCAAGGGGCAAGGTTAAGTACCCATCAAGCCTCAGTAATTAAGATGTGAGCTGGTGTGTGCATGAGTGTGTGTGAGCGTGATAAAGCAACTGAGAGAGAGAGACCAAATGTATTTAATCTGCCACTTCACAGATTTTCCACTTCCACAAACTTCTCCTACTTATACAACAATGCAGTCTTGGGATTGGTCACTGTCCCAACTTTAATTCCACAATGTCTATTACAATGCATTACAGTGCTTTAACTTACTTACTTTTGATCTACTGATGGGACTATATATATGTTTATTTGTTAATGTTTTATTCATTTTTCCATATCTATTTTCCTGTGTGTTTTCTCTAACAGCAAGAGATGTATCTCCATCACTGAGTGACAGCCAGGCCTGGATGAATGAGGAGAAGATACACTTTGTTAGAGACTGCAGCATCTCCTCTGTGAATAAGTGTACTGGCAAAGTTTGCTAAAATAACTGTCAAAATACAAACAGTATAAATAAAATAGCAGCTAACTCTGGGCCGATGGGATCTGACTGCAGACAAACTAAACTAAATGAAAGCTGTTAATGTGCAAGACCGGGGGCCTCTAGGAGCTGTGAGAGAAGAGGAAGAGGGAGGAATGTGTGTGAGTGATTGACAGGAAACTGTCAGAAGAACATCTTTATAAACATGAAAAAAGGGAGAGTGAGGAGGAAATGATACAGGTGAGTGTGAAACAGGAAAGAGCTGATGGCTGAAGGAGATAAAAGGCAGGAAAACATGACAGATGAAGCGGAGCGAGAGTCAGTGAAGTGCTGCATCAATCCAACTGTATGTTAACCGACCGTTTAAACAGTGACCTTCTAATGTGCCACTCGTGTCCTGTTACTTATCTAATGCAGTTGAGATCTCCAGAACCACACAAACAATTTATTCTGTGGTCTAACAACCACCTTACTGAAGCTAACTGATAACGCCAATGTCTGTCTAACTGAATATGCATCATTTTCATTTTTTCGATTTCTCCAAGGAAAAAAAACACATTTGGTCTCAGTCGCTGCCCACTCACATATAGTACATTTTCACCCATGCTCGTAGCCCTAGCTATGAATTTCTAAACATATTTTCTAACCAGTTACACAACTTTTTTTGTGGGAAACCTGCCGGGTATCCAACCCAGGAGTGATGTTCAGTACATCATTAACTGGCTTTCATTGGGACATACGGTCTCAAATTAAGTTTGTTTGGAAAATATTCATTGACTGACTTCTCTTTGGAAATACTCGTGGTTTTAAATATGACCACAATTTTCATGTTATTATTTTATAAGATTATGATAAATCAGAGTATCTCTGCTAGCTTTGCTGATTCAATCAAATGTAATATCCCCAGTCATTTGAAATGTTTAACCAAACAACAATCACTAGACTGTAAGGGGAAAATAATGTGATTAGAGTAACAAATGCTCTTAGTTTAGAACCTCAAACTCCTTTAAGTGGATTACTATTAATGATTAATATATTACTTATTTAGCTAAACAAATCCAGCCCTGTTGGATGCCAATGGACAAAAAATCCCTTGTGGTTAAAATGCAGCCACTTTTTATGTCCTATATTGTTTTGCTTTTTTAATATATCTATATACAGTGCAGATTAAGCAACATTGATATTTTGAAAACGTTGATGTAAATGTGCTGGAAATAAACACTAATTGGTATCTATGTCAAAAAAGATTGATATAAGAATATACAAAGACAAAAGTCAAAATGTGGCAAGCATTCAGCTTTTTTAAATCTAAATAGAGAGGGAGGGGAATATGTCAGGAGGGAAGGAGAAACAAGGGAATGAGGAGGAAGCGGGGGAAAAAAACAAACTGCCAAAGAGAACATCTTCATCATCAAGTGGGAAGAGGGAGAAAAAGGATGACAACAGGACTCAAAAAGAAATGAAGGGGGAGGACGAGAGCTCGGAGGCTGTAAAGGAGGATTGTGATTGAGGGATGAGAGAGGGGTTTGAGAGGTAAAGCTGCAGAATCCCCCTGGATCTCTCTCTTTCTCATTCACACACACGCACACGCACACGCACACGCGCACACACACACACACACACACACACGTTGGGTTTCATAGGATAGCAGGAGTTGACACTGAATAGGAGAAAAACTGCTATTAAAGAAAAGAAAAAAGAAAGAGCAAAAGAAATGAAAGCGACAGAGAATTCAAGAAAAAGGATGTCAAATTGAATCAATACATGATGATTACATGAAAGCAGCTCTATAAAAGTGAGTTGTGGTAAGTGATGTTAAAGACAATATAGATTTAGGCAGCCTAAGCACCTAAGACAAGTTGCAAATGCCTGATTGTGTGTCTTGAAACCTTGTGTTCAATCTACATATTTAAGGGCTTTGATAATAGCAGGAAGATGGAGATTAATCTTGGTTACCACAACCATAATCACGCCTCGAACTGTTTATAACACAACCGTAAAGGAGGGGGAAAAAAACTTGTCTTGCTTTCAGTTTTCCACATTTATTACCAATGTGGTTAATAAAGGCATTCATGTTAGAGCTGCATTTTACAGGATAGAGGCAATCTGTTGACCAATCAATACACATATAACATGGCTAGTTTATGGCTAGCTCACATGGCCTTCGGGCATATCAGAGATAGGATGCAGCCCAATTGTCGACATGGGCCTAGTAAAGGCAAGTAAGAGGAAATGCAAGGCTTTCAGATTATGGCCTTTTAAAAAAAAAATGCCTCACACACCTGCCCAGTGCTGTGAAATGGATGACATCTGTCTTGTAAAAATGAGCTGAATGTGTGATAAATATTGCATTACGGAAAATGAGTTGTATTCGCTGCTTGAATGGTTCATAATATAGAAAATGCTCGTAAAAAAAAAAAAAGCAGGAGTAAAGGCAAAGGCCCACACAACATTCAGATGCACATATGTGCAGGGAATTGCATTAGAGATGAGATCAGCAGTGAAAGAGGGGAAGCCCAAAGCTAAATCCTGGAGGGTCCCACGAGTCCCATTTCTAATGCAAAGTCCTACTTTCTATAGAAGAGGCTGTTATGGGACAGTGATATGGGAGCAAACCCTCAGCCTGAGGCTGGTGTGGAGAGACAACGACTGGATTCAGACTTAAGGATGGGAAAGCAAACACACGCATAAAGATATAGAGCCAAATGTTCAGTGTCAAGCTGTTACAAGAAAGTTTGTGTTTTCAAGGAACCACAAATTATTTTCCAAAACGGAAACATGTTCTTATTAGAATGTCAGTAGGAACACTATGTACAGATGAAAGCTAGTAAACATAAAGAGGAAGGAACAAAGTGCTCAGTACATCAGTGATCAGGCTTATGTGTCAACTTGTTGATTACAGAGGGTTTGTGCTGCAAACAAACCACCTAAATGAGGATATTTGAGTTTTCTCATCTATTTAACGTAAAGGGATAAAACACACACGTAGCTGGTGTATGGAACAATGGCAGTTGTGTGTTTGTGTGGCAGGAGTCTCAGACTAAAGAGGTCAGGTCACAGGGCACACGCAGGCATTTATCATTCAGAGCCTCAGCCACTCCCCATGAGGCCTTTTGCTTCTGTGTGAACCAATCTGAAAACGTATGAGCATACAAGCATTTTCCTGCCTGCGTGTATACATGATTGCATGTGTATGTATAGCTGTGTGTGTATATGGGCGTGTGACTTGTATATGCATGTGCTGGTGTGCATCTGTACAATTATTGTGATCCACAAGAGGAGACATGGGAGAAATCCTTGCTAGGCTGACAGAGGTGAAAGGACCTTCTTGGTTGAATGAATCCACACAAAATTAGTCCAAGCATAAACAATCATGATTGGTTTCAAGGTCATAAATTATTACAACCAAGGGTTTGGAAAAGTGGAACGGCACATGCTCAGTGACCTGGAATGCATCAACAATCTTTGCAAATCAACATTCTTTATTTCCAGCCAACACAAAGATAAAGTGATTATACTGTTCTCACAAGCAGGGATTATAAAGCAGTAGCCAATCTCAACGTGTAAAACTGTTCATTTCTCCCAAAAACTCCCCAAAACTGTGATTTCTGCAACTTCTGATGATTCTGCAGTAGTTGGTAAGATTAACATGAATATTACTGACATCGAAGAGACTACCTCAAGGGCAGCGAGCACCTCAAGTGTCTGAAGTTATAGTAAAATAACTGGTGTTAATGTCCATATTGGAATACATACAGGGGCACACAATGCTGGGATATGTATGCCCAGTTATTTTTCAGACCGACCTCATTGAATCTGAAGGACGGTGCTGTAGTGTGAGGCAAGGCTCGAAACAATATCACAAAGTACATGGTTACAATGTACTGTATGTAATGACATCTGTATACAAAACCCTACAGATCTATGGTTTGCTTTAGCTGTATATCATTCATTCCCAGCATGCACTCACAACAGGAGGCTTCAGCATTGGCCTGTGACATAATGGCTCAGTCTCACAGCAGCACCAAACCGCAATACCCTGCGCACATAACTGAGGTGTGCTTTCACACACTGGACTCATGTTTGTCCGGTGGAATGACAACAAAATATTATTCGCAATAGAATTACTGTTGTGGTTACAGGGATATCGACACATAGTCAACACGTATACCCTCTGATGACACGTATACCCTCTGATGACACAAATTTACATCACATGGACACTCGGCTTCACTACAGTATTTCTGTTCTAAAAATAAAGTTGAGATATTTCAGTACAAATGATGAATATGAAGCTGGACTGGGCAAGCAAGGTAAATTATGAAAGTATCCAACTGAAAAAAAATCTCATTCCTTTCCTTCAGGCCTTCAAAAGTACCAAAACACATGAACATGCACTGCCTGACTACAGCTGGAAGACGAGTCCATGAGAGAGCGTTGGCAAGAGGAGCTAAGCAAATCACTGTCATCGCCAACTGTATCCAAATACCTCATGTCACATTCACATGTAAGGAAACACCAAGTATCATAATGAACGGACACAAAAAGGATAAGCCAATGGGATGGACTTATTACAGGCCTGCGACAGGCAGAGGTAGAAGATTTTTTTTTTCTTGTCAGCATTTGATTTATTGTAAATGTAAAGACATTTTCGCCTAGCTTCATGAACTGTCTTTGTACAAAATTTGCGTATTATGTATGCATTTCCTAACGTGTGCCTGTGTTTGTTCCTTTGTACTTGCATGCATGTGTATTGCATATATGTATTTTAAACATCTGTTTATGTGAATCGATGCACTGTGAGTTATTTATGCTATGTGAGCATGCATGTGAAAGCAGATATGGGAGTGCATGTACAGTACACGCTTCAGGGGACTATGCAGACTATGGGAGTCTCATTATAGAGCTAAAAAGTCTAAGCATCTATTCAGCCTGTTAATTTCCCTGGCTGATATCTTCTCTCCTGTGCAGCCAGAAGTGGCTCCATGGTGGCTCATCAGTCCCTCTAAAAGGCCTCCTCATTTAACCACAGTGCATTATTTATTCTAAATAACATTCCTTTAAAAGCCAAGGATGCATCGTGCACAAAGCAACTGTCTGAATAAATTGCTATGCAGGACCTCCTTACTTGGTAAAAATTAATTTATGGAATGTTTAAAAAGGTATTTTTTTTCCCTTCACGCGCACTCTTCTCGTCTGAGTCGACACCAATTAAAAGGAAGGTTCAAGGCAAGGTTCATTACCATTAGAAAAGAGAAGAGAGAAGGGGAGGGGTTGTTGGAAGAAAAAAAGGCTTTACAGAATGAGGAGGTGATTTTTAAAATACATTTGGCTTGTTAGAAGGATGGCGAATATTTTTCTCGTTGCAGATGAATAGGCCTGCCTTTACCTCTTTTGTTGAACCACATTTGTCACATCTCTCTCCCTCTCTCCTTTTCACACTTTCAATCAGTAAAGATCATGTTCAGTAAAGATCCAGGTTCTGTGGTATACAACTCCCATAAAATGCCTTTTTACATCTTAGTACTAAAGTCACATTAATGACACATAATACATTAGATCAAAATGGACCAGAGGTTTTAACTGAAGACTGACCATCTGGTTTCTGTTTGAGCCACAGTGTGATATATAATAAAATCTACTCACGGCAAAAGAAATCAGATTTCATGCCTGAAATTCTTTAACATTACATCCAATACTGAATTAATGCTATTTATACCTCAAGAATCAGTATTTTAATAGGTTTTAGAAAAAAAAAAAAAAAAAAAAAAGTAGATAGCTATCATTATTATCATAAAATTTGAACAACTCATTCTGGAAAAATACCTAATACAGGGCAACAGTTGTAAAGATATTTTTATTCCGTGAAAGTGATGTCTAGACTAATTAATGAATCATAGATACTGCATAATACTGCAAACGATAAGGATACAGACAACACTGATATAATGCTTGGTCACAGTAGTTTAATAAATGTTCATTTCAAGAGCTAACCAACAGCTGGATGCAAGATACATTTGATGAGGGGAACTGTACATGTTGTAGTTGATAGGTTTTTGCCATCTGCCCAAGTCTGCAAGGGTCAGGTCAGGGTGTGGACATCCATGTGGAGCCTCAACTGTCCTCACTATAGTTGCACATGCGCTACAACAGTAAAGTGGACACTGGTTTCATGCAGTGTATTCACCATCCTTAGCCCTATTCTTACCAAGCAGTCACACACACACTGTCTTCTAAATATAAAACTTGAGGCTGACTCTGAATACACATTAAGCAAAACACAGGATAAAAACTATACTCTAAAACAAAGTTTGCAGCACATGCCTAAATGGCACAGAGAGAATGCATTGTGTTACCTTATCTGAGAGGAACAGTGCACAACAATTTAATCACAAGTCACTGCTAAACCACAGTGATATTCAGGCAGCCAGGGAATGCACACTAGCTTATATGCCACATGTGGCCTGATTCCCCACAGCAATATTCCTTCCTTCCATATCCAGCTATCTGTCTGTTTGTTTACAGCACCTCAGAGGTTAAGGACTGCCGCGGGTATATTAAGGCACCGACCCACCGACCACATCCCTTACAGAGGTTGGCATCTTGCTGTGTATGTTTCTGTGCATCCATCATCCTTTGCTTATATATACCTATGGCCAAGTTATAAGCCTTGGGCTTGTGTCACTCCAAATATTGTTTGGTGAAATTGCTTCTTGGCTAGTTTGCAGAACCCTGTCCATCTGCTGATTAAGTAAAATTAGAAACAAGCCCCCGTAAAGTACAAGACACACTGATGACAACATCTTCAAGGCACGCACGCACACACCCGCACAGATATTGCAGATATAAATCCACAAAGATAGCTGCATACATTGCATGCATTCATATATAAACTCTAATGTACATCCATTGTTTTACATGAGGTTGCGAGTGTATACTTCACCTACAATTTCACAGTCATATGATATTGATTGTGACCTCTATATGTTACTTCCATCATCCTCAAATCATTGCAGTTTTGGTTTGTAGTTTCTCTGTTTCCGCTGCATCTTTCTCTCTCTCAAAGTTGATCAACCCTTCATGCTGTCATCTGTTTCCTACTCCAATCCGCTCTCTTCCATCTAAAATTTCCCCTCGGGGGTTCAAGCATAAGGCACGCAAAGGTCAAAACTTCTTGCTGTCATCTTGCATGACTTAATGTATATCAAGCCCGTCTCTATACTTTAACATATGGAACGTGGACGTGACATCCATTGAGAGAGACTTTACAGGAGTGTTTGTATCTTCACTTGCCACCCTGAAGGTGAGTGGAGAATGAACACGCACTTTTTCAGAGGAAGAGGATGTCATCTTTTATAACTTGCAGTCTGTATAAAGTATCTCAGTAGCTCAGTAATTTCCAGGTCAGTGACTGTTTAGCTAACACCGGCTGAAAAAGCCTCTGGGATCATTCGCTCAAAAAACAAGACCACAGCTCAACAGGGAAAATGCCAACAGCTTACAGGTGCTCCTCAGGAGAACACACACACATAGACATGCACACACACACCTCTTTCCTGCTGTTGCCTTTTTGCTCTTACAATTGAATATTATTAATAATTGATCAAGCTTGTAAGAACAGAGTGCTGAAATAGACGTTAAAGAATTTCTACAGAGTGTGGGTCTGTTCATGAGTACATGGTGAATATGCATCTATGTAGTTTGTGTGTATGCCCAGGTTTGTTGTGTCCACAGTGTATTTGACTGTTGGTGAATAGATCCAGGCTGATCGCGTTTCAGAGGCACAGGGTTTGGTTCAGTGGCAAATCCCTCCCTGTGTAACTAAAGATACTTGATAGAGAACACGGCAGCTGGTATGCTGGCTGTTATGCGCGCACACACACACACACACACACCTGTCACCTGAGTCTGTCAGTCTCTCAGGCTATCTCTTCACCTTACACACACAATCAATCAGTACATCAGAGGCTACATTATTTCAAAGGAAAAGTGAGTCAAACTAGTCCAAAAACCAAAGGCAAATATGGACAAGCCCGAACTGGAAAAACAAAGCTATAGTAAGGGAAAAAGTAAGAGTAAATACTCTATATACTCTAGCATTACTGTTGTTGTCTTTCATGTCACTGAGGCAGTTTGACTGAAATCGAGAGAGAGCGAGCGACAGGGAGAGAGGGAGCGAGCAGCAGGTGTTGTGTGTGTGTGTGAGCTTGTGTCAGTACAGGTGAACAAGAGTTCAGTGAAGTACTCTCCATATGCCATCTGTCAGATCAGCTAACATCTCACACTGACATTTCCCCAAATTCAGTATAGAATATCGCAAAGAATACAGAATATTTACTGTGAATGTTTATTAATAAGATGCTTATCAAAATCTTCAATAGACCCTCGTCATCACAGAGCTGGTCCTTGATCAATCAAAATGTGCATCAAAACGTTTCTACTGCAAGCTGAAAACACACCAAAACCACATCATGAAACAGACATCACATCAGATCTTCCAACATTAGCTCATTTAAGCAACAAGACAAACGAGTTCAGTTCAACCCTGAACCGAGCTTTACTCCCTTCATTTGTGTGTCTCCCAATCTTTTTCTCCCCCTTCCCATCGCTCTCTCTCTCCCACTGTTGCAATGCAAGTCTTAATGAGGTGCTAATGAGATTCACAGTGCTCTTCTGAATCAGATTACGGTGAATTATGTATAAAGTCTTTAAATCACTGCTTTAAAATTACACATGTGGCCTATGTAGCAACATGACACCCTCGTGCTTTTACAAACCGACGGCAGTGACGGTGCTGATTTTGTTTTACAGACAAGAAGGCTGTTACTGTAAAAACAGGAAATACAATGTAATACAGATACTTGTCAAACTGTAGGTGTAAAAATGTTTTGTTTGTTTGCATGTAATACTCTAATGAAACGCTAGAGTTTAACTTTAATTTGGGGTTTGGACCAAAAAAAATGAAGGTGAGAGTCTGAAAAATTAGTCACCAAACCCAAACTGGGATTTGAGTGAGGGTACAAACGCGAAGAGAAGATAAGTGAGAGAGGGAATGATGGACAGAGAGAGGTAATGGTGTGACCTTGTGAGAGCCTGTCATCACCTGCTGGGAGAAAGATTACCAGCTGGAGCACCTGAGAACACATCAGCATCCACTTCTCTCCTCCCTCTCACTCCTTCACTACCTCTTTAACTACTCCCAAATGAGGAATATGTTACTTGCTCGAAATAACTAAACTCAATTAGGAAAGAAACGACTCTGGTGGGTGCTCTGCTTTCATTAATTGGGAGCAAAACAACCTCACTCTCGTTTACTGCTGCATTTCATCCATCTTTTTATTTTCCTTTTCTCGCTTCTTCCTTCCTTTCCTCCGCTGCAATTTGTCTTCATCTATCTCACCTTATCTCTTTAGCTGCTAATTGAATTTAATGTGCCTTATTGCAGCAAAACTGACAAAAAGTGTTGCCATGGCATCAAGGTCATCGGTTTGCATTAACTTTGTCTCAAGCTTACGGTGCACCAGCACACTTGGTGCCAAACCTAACAAGACGATTTTAAGTTTTAAAAGTGTGTGTGTAAAAAGCCATTCATAATACATTTTCAAGAAACATAGTGACCTATTATTTTTGCCTAAGTGTAGACATTAAACATCAAAAGGATCATGTCTTAGTTTCACTGAACAATACATTTTATTGAACTTAACGTTCTTTTAGTATATAACAAATCATAAATAGTTTTTCTGTGTCAAGTATAAATATGAAGTGTTGAATTTTGACATGTACTTCCACTCTTTACATGCCACTATTGAGACATATTAATTGGCTTCTTGGGGCTTGCTGAGTAGCACCTTCTATTAAAAACTGATCATTGGATCTTAATGCAGTTTCATACACTCATAGCTGGGACAGCTTTTATGCTTTGTAATTGCTGATTCAAGTTAAAACTGACATCTATACTAAGTTCTTCAGTTGTTTTTTTTGTGGAAAACAGCTCACACTGTAAATCTCAGTGTAGTAGCAGACTCATAGTTTTGGTCTTCTCTCTATTATGAATGCTGTGGCTGGTCATGCCTCACAAGAAGAGCAAGGAAAACCATAGTGGGACTTTTAAATGACTGAAAAAAAAAACATAAAAATGTGTGATATACAATTACCTGTGATGAGCACAGACTGTGTGATCATTGTTGTGCAGGCCTGATAATAACTGACTGAATCTCTATGTGTTTTTCTCTGAGTGTTCTCGATTGTTATCTCCCACTCATATCCTATTGGTGCTCTCTATCAGCACTGTTCATTTTTTTCTACGTTTCCATACCATTAATAAGGTAGGATTGTTGATGTCCAATCCATAGCAGGAAATTAATTTCTCTGACCACTAGTCACAGTACTGGTACTGCTCCACTTACTTTGACCGTTTGACTTACTGTTTGCTTGACTTACTTGACCAAGGGACTGACAGGAGAGTAGCAGGACTCTCCAACAATAGTTGGTTGCCTAAAAAAAAATGTGGCAGAGCAGAAACAACTTAACCACCAAAAAACATTAGCCACCTTTTGGCCGACAGCTGGTTTAATTTCACTCGCTGTGCCCAACACCCACACACATACTGTGGACTTCTTGGAGGTTCTCAAGAAATGAGGTAATGAGGAAAGATAAAATGGTAAAAGGCTGAAGTGAACAGTGGGAGAAAGGAAAGAGTGAAGCAGGTGTTAAAGCAATGAGGTGGGAATTTCTGAATTTAATCAAGCCCAACCATGTGTGTGTGTGTGTGTGTGTGTGTGTCCGTCTTCATTTCTCTCCTGTCACTATAGTGGCATGAAGGGCCCTGGGAGGCTATGATCTGGCCTCCCACATGCCTAAAGGGGAAAACACACACGCACACCGGCGCACAGGCACGGATGCAGGAGGTTATCATGGGAAATAACTTCTTACCAAATGGAGCTTTTCATGTTATTGATCAGGAACGCCCACTTGCTTCAGCTCATATTATTGGAGCACTACACACCTGAAACTCACTGTTATGTTCTCTAAAATGTGTCTTTAAGGCATTCAAATACACAGAAAAAACAGATGGAGCAGAAAAGACCGAAATGCATATTTATGAGGCAACACCAGCATGTATTCTGTAAAATACACAAAACAGGGCAAAATTGCATTACTCTGCCATATTTGCGTTCAAAATTACCTCTAAGTCACCAACAGCAAACAAAGTAAATATATGAAATTATCCCTACATATAAAATGTAACCAAAGAAAAACAAAGCCCAATATGAACACTGTGTGACTTCAAGCACAGATGATGACATATGGACTATATACTAAGTCTCCCTGATCAATGAACTACACACACACATACACACCCATGTGTATATCTGTGTGCATAGCCCCACAGACACAGCCAGGTGATTCATCACTAGCTGAGGAGAGCATGGCCTCCAAAACCTCTTAAGTGACCTCTGACCCTTTCAACATGACCTTTCCAAAGGGTCACTGTAGATTTATCAAACAACATAATGAGCATTACAACCACCATCACTCACTAATGTTCAGCTCTCTCCTAGGAAAAAAACATAATATATAGGCCAAATAAAAACACCACCACCCTGTCAGCTTCCTGCAGAGACCTCCCATCTCAACATATTTCACCATTTTCTTATTACAGCTGACAGCTGACATTGTCTCTCAATCTTGCACTTCTGCCCTGCTGCTTCACTCTTTATGTTTTCCTTTTACCTCCAACTTCAATTCCCCGTCCTCGTCCTTGTCACATATCGTACCGCACACACAAAGTCAGTCACTGATGTCTAATACGACATTGGTGGTGTGATGTAGCCGCCCATGGGTATACTGTATCACTGTGACTTAAATTATCTTGCTGGTGACACAAGAATCTTTGCATCTTATTGACAGACTAACTATGACGGTATTATTGACATCTGTTCTAATTAACAGCCTGAAGGTCTGGAACGACAAACTGATGACAGTGTTGTAATCTTTCCCGTCCTATAGACAGCCTGTTTTAACTGGATCAAGTATGAAATCAAGTGTCACTGATTCAGCTTTTATCTCTTTACTAGGAGGACAGATAGTTGTATTCCTGTGGCTGCAGCTCGGTGGGAACAAACTACCACCTAACACAACCTCACACTATGCACGTTGAAGTCCTAATGTGCTTGAAGTCACACAGAGGGAAGAGCTCAGCATATCGTGGTTAGGTGTATCTACTTTTACACACTCATGTGAAATGCATTTTACGCAAAATAAAAATTGCATACGCAAATGACAGAGTCTTGATTCATTATTCAGGTATCCTACAGTCGCTGTCTTTTGAAATGTAAAGCCTCTTCCATCCTTTTCCAGCTGTTCAATTCGAGTGTCACAGGCATCCTCATCTCTTAATAAGACATCAGTGTTTCCTGAGAAGTGTAAGAGTCGCGTGACAAGTCCATCAAACCCCCCACTGAGGGATTTAGCGCCCCTTCATTCCTTTAAAGCTCGCGCAACATGGAGAGTGATTCGCCAGAAGGAGAGAAAACAGTTAACATGAAACACTGGTAATCCTATCGTATCATAGTGGGCTGATGTACACACTGTGCAATGATATCTTCTTTCTCTGTTTTTCCTGTCAGTCTCAGCTGTATACAGTCTAATACAAGGCGGAAAGTTGGTATTCTAACAATGATACGGCTCATAAATATTACATCAGTTCTGTTATTTATTTAATGGTGCATTGTGCCACTGTTCAGCCAACTATTTTTAGTGCAGTGCCTAAGCAGGAAGATAATAATGACAATATAAAAGACAATAAAATAAATAACAAATAAATAACATTACATTAATTAGCATTAAATTAATTTGTTAAACAGTTTCACGTTTTGCATTTTTACATTTTTTTTGTTTGTTTGTTTTGTTCAATTGAAAAGGTTTTCTCATTGCCCCCAAAAAAATCAATGACAATTTTAAATTCCTTCATCAATAACAGGTAACAGAAATGCACACAAAAAGTGTCTTTTTGAGCTGCACTGGTCTAACCCCTGTACTTTTCATCATTTAAAAACCTCTCTCAGTAAGGAAAATGACCGACATGGTTTGCTCTCACCACTTTTGCACACAATCTTTTACTCTCTTTCCAAGTCAATTATAGATGGCTGGTCCCATTTCCAGACTCATCCTGCAAATGTTTAAAGCCCTAATCTGAGGCAGGATGAGTATGGTAGAAAACATATGGGCTGACAATTTGGCTTTAATTTTAATCTGATTGACTTGATTGTGGCATGAGATTTAAGACATTTTTTCCTCAAAATGACTAAAGCAGACACACTACTTCAGTATAATTCATAAGGCGATGACCTGACTGTCCCGCTTTTCCTGCTCATATATTATTCCCTTCTTTTACCCTTATCTCAATCACAGTCCTATAGAAGTTGAAATAGCCAACATGATCACCCTGTCCTTCGATATGGGAAAAAAAATTTAAAGCCCCTCAACCAAACTTAAACTCAATCCCTGAACAAAATGTGAAATTTAACTTGGGATTCAACTATGGAAACCCAGTTACTTGCAACAGACCAGGGTGAAAGGTCCACCCTTTATCTTCAATCCTATATTAACTTGGCTTCTTACGGCTTAAATCCACAATCGGGGATCAGCGAAAAGGCTGGAGCCCAGTGGGGTGCCTTAAGAGCCCAGCCGTCTGAACGGATAAAAGGCAGGAGTTGTTTGTGATTGCTGTTAAGGAAGATCTCATAAGGACTGCAGCATTGCGACTATGCAGCCATTTATTTAAGGGACCACTCATGCACACACATCCCTAGAGTGTCACAACTAAATGATGACAATAAAGAGTTTGTTTTTTTCTTTCAGGCTTAAGCTTTCATCAATTTGGGGGAAAAAAAGCTCAAGATGCTAAATAGTGCATTTAGGAGTTCCAAATGTAAAATGAGATATATTTCAGACAAGAAAGGCAGCTAAAACCTCACAGACATAAATCCACATTTTTTTTAGATTCATGAATGTTGATCAAATTCATCATTACATGTAAATAGCAACCCTTGCAATCATAGATGGGTGATTAAATTAGTAGGGGAGCAAGGTACCAAAAATGGTAGAAAACATGCCAGAACAGAACCATGGCAGAAGCCAGAGTAACGGCATGTTTAACAAGATCCAGTTAGATGGTGGGAAAGGTTGTTGGCTCAGGCCTTTAGTCACCTACTGTGAGCAGGTCTGCATTTTAGCCACATTCAAACGGATGCGCACACACACGGACACACACTCTGACTTCGATACCAAAGCCCCATACTGTGCTGAGCCCTGCATTCAAACCCACTTTGTAGAGCAGATGTGACAGGTTGTTTGTGAGGGGAATTCAGTAACACACACACACAAAAATCACATACACACATGGTTGAGAAAGCAATACATCACAAAATATATGAGCTGGAGAAGACTCTGGCCTGTCTGAAATAATCACAACAGCAGATCCTGTGCTGGTCTAGAGGTCTGCTGGTCCTCTAATAATCTCCATCACTGGCACCCTCTGACTGCATCTACAGGCAATAAGTGTCCCATTTGCATGTGTGTGTGTGCACTTCTTCCAGGCATATTTAAAAATAGCGTGAAGTCAGGCGGTTAGTCTTAACTAAAAGCATCTCTATGATTTTCAACATGTTGTAAATGTGTTGTTTCCAGCTGACGACGCAGTCACACAAAAACATGTTTACATGCTGTCTTGGGGTTATCTCTTGTCCTGACGCTGGGTTCTTCATCTCACAGTCACAAGCCACGGAGGGCCTGGATTTAACTTATCTGATAGGTTTTTACAAAGGCTGACAGAAAGAGAGCAAAATGTAAGGAAACATGTATGCATCTATTAACTGTACTTGATTTACTACAAATAACTCTGAAGAGCATTTTAAGATCAAAGGTGAAACTGCACTTGCCTCCCTGCAGTAATGCCTAAAAACTTTAATGGCCTGCTCAGACAGAACAAAGATTCCTCTGTACTACTGCTGATATACACAATGCCCACATTACTGCTCTGACTCCCAGTGCTGACCAGATAACAGCCTAACAACCTCTGACTTCACATTTCATTACTAGAGCCGTATAGAATACTTTTCACCTGCTGTGGAAATGAGAGGACATAATAACACGGTCTTTTAAAGCCGATAGAAGCTGATAAAAGTCAAGTCCGTTAGGAACGGGGATTTAAACATTATTAGCCTTTCATCACATTACATTCATCCCTTCTGATGCCTGCTTTGCCTATTACCTTTTCTGATAAACAAGCTTTAAAAAGGTAAGGCTGTTACTTCACTTTCAGCATACCTCGGATAAAATTGGGCCTGACTGTTTGTTGTAGTAGCTGGATGTCTTAGGTTAAGCAGAGGCAAAAGTACAAAAATCTGGCCTGACAGCAGGTAAATGATTTTGAAAGGATGCGTCTGTTGGGTCTGGAACACTAGACACTGACCTGCCTATTACTAAAGGTCCTGTTAACAGGTTCATGCTAATGTGAGTTACATCAAAGTCGCCCATCTACAACTTTCAGCACCCTGATAAGGGGAATTATTCAGGTAAAGGCTCCTGATCCTGTACCTGCAGCTTGAGTGGTTAATGGAGTGCCTTCAAATATTGTTAAAAGCTGTTTAATAAAAATAATTTGACACAGGATGATGCTCACCACAACAACGGTAGCAACGGATTAAATACATAACAAACAGATGTAGATTGTAGTATGGTTCCATAGTGTACAAGGGCATAATTCTGTAATACCTTCTGTGCATTTGTACACAGAGTCAAGCCTCAAGGTTTCACACAATGAATACATCACAGATCTGACATGGTTGTACTGGTGACAACAATGGCAAAGAATGCCCATTTTTGACCATTTACTTTATACTGAGTCGCCAACAATGCAGAGCAGAAAACAACATCTCAAAGTACTGATTGTTTTTTTCTGTTGTAATCATTTATCTGCAAGTGCAAGATTCACTGTCTTCATGCATCTTTCTCATAGGATGTTTTTTCCCTTCACTTTGCATGTCATGGATGTGTTAAGGGTGGAAGAAGCACAATCGGTTTGAAAAGGCACCTGAAGACACACCATCTCGCAGTGTCTGCCACGGTAAATACTAATTATGTGTGTTGATGGATTCGATAATATGCATATATGCTAATTCCACTTTAGGACTACATTTAACGTTAGAAAAGCTCAAAGTTCTTTGCGGATTCAGGGCACGTTAGTGATGAGCTTGACTCGCTCCATTAACAAATTGTTAAATTTAACGGAGCCGAGCTCACAGTAAACATCTATTCCTTCTAAAAGATCATTTATGATTTATTTTGACTCATGAACAGACATTAAATCATTCAGTGAACATTTAACGTAATTCAGTGTTAATTTTAGCTCCCTGTAAAGTACATATGTAATGTACCCCAAATAATGCTTGTCTGCCTCAATGACACATTTTACACATTTTTATAACCGCTGATTTATTAAATCAGATTTCTACTCAGTGAAACATGACACAGAATTTAGGAGGAGAGCTTGGTAATATATTAAAAGTTGTTTTGTCAGGTAATAAACATTATAATAAAGGGATTAGCAGGCGTGACCTTTCCTGTAATTCATCACACAGAGGGAGAGGGCCCCTACACAGGTCGATACATTTATTACTATAACATCTGTAACATTGTTTTGCATAACTAAACATGCAAAGGTTATAAACGATTGTTGTGATATATATGCAGCTTTTTGCTTCCTAGAGCGCCTCAGTCTCAGGCACCTAACTTCCTCAAATTTGTCTCTCTGTCCAGTTCAGCATCCATAATCCAAAATCCATCCAGCATTCAAAAAGATCATGAAAAAACTACTTGTCTCTCAAATTTGTTGAATATCAAGTACATTAAAGGAACAATGGCACTGGACAAAAACAGCTCCACGCCCACCATGTTCCTTAAAAAAGAGATATCTTTCACTGCACACATGTACATCTAGCCTCGCCCCATCCTCTTCTTCTGTGGTGCTGCATTATTATCACCTGCTCGATTGTCCCTTGCCCCATCTTTTCTGTCATTGCCACAGCATGTGTGAAAAGGCACAAGACGAAAATGTTCCTAAATGTAGCTGCATGTATAAATGAAATGAAAATCCCTGAAAGGCTCCATCAGTAATTTACCAGGAACTATGTGTGAAAGAGGCTTAACTATGCAGATGAAGACATGTTAAAGGCAAGGTCACACATGGACCGGCCCCGGCCTCGGTGTAGGTCTCATACAGCCCTGGGCTCACTGAGGCCAACACGTCCTGACGCCTGAACTCGGCTACACTCTCTTTACCTCCCCTCTCTGTCTGTGTCTGTTTTCCCTGTGTGCCTGTCAGTCTGTCTCTCCCTCTCTCTGACTATTTTTGTGTCTGCACGTACCCCAAAATGTAGGCTAATGCCCTGCAGAACTGACAGATTAAATGCCAATCCCTGGGTTGTACCAAAACCAGCCCCGGGCAGTAAGCTCTGTATGTGTATGTGTGTGTGTGTGTGTGTGTCCAGCCAGCTACAAATCCATGCCTGTGTGTCTGCTGGACTGGGTGAACACAGACATAAAACAACTGCCCTTAGTAAACAACTCTAAAGGTCAGTGCAGATTTCAGATTGTTTATACCTCGCTGTCATGTCCTGATGGAAAGGAAACATTTCTGGCCTTAATGTCAGTCACTTTCAGCGTGTCAGTTCATTTAAAACAACATGCTGTACGACCAAAATCAACAGCTCCATGCATTATAAGCTCTGTAAAAAGAAAACACGTCACTTGACCACAAAGCAATGTAAGACTTTTGATTGATTCTTGGAGGAACAAACTAGACTAATATATATTTATGTGCTTGTGTGGGTGAGCAGTGCTCATGGCTTTCTGAGGTCAGTCTCCGATCTATTATTAATGGAGCAGCTCAGGTTTTGTCATTCCAACGATTTGTCATCTGACATATAGCAGCCTCAACGCTCTGGATTCTAGGTTTTTGGAAGGAGTTGTTAATGCTCTAAGACACAGGCTGAAAAATTACAGTTCTGGAATAACATATGTAAATTTTGTTTCAGGGTGGACTTTTCCTTTAATGATTGTATTTGCGGAGCGTGACCTTTGCCTCCGGTAAATGTGAGGTCAGAAATCAATGACATAACATCACTTGCCTAATGTCAGTGGACACCTTTCTAATTAACAGATGCAGCCATGGGGTATAATGTATATTCACCACCTGTAACTTCTCTGTGAATATACATATAGCATTAAATTATATATGGACCTGTGTGCGTTCACCTCGTATCAGTTGCATTCAAAAGTTATATTACAGATCACTCTATTGCCAAAAAACAAATGTATTGACTGAAAATTAATCTTGGCTGTCTGCAGAAAAACTGCATTAGAAAACTGCACTTTAACATTTCTGAAAATAAAATGAAGACTAAATAGTAATCAAGGTTTTTGAAAGAATTGTTTAGAATTTGATCCTGTCCTATGTGACCTGTTCACAAAATCTAGAATTCTTTTTATTCATTCATCCTATTGAAATTATTTGTAGAGAATAGCAACAAAGGACCAAAAAAACTATACATGAACTTATTTTTCTATTCCAGTTTTATTGTGTGGTGTGATATGCAGGCCAATACCCGCTGTGTAAAGCAGCTAACTTAAGATCAGTTCTCTTCTACACTTTTGGCAGCGTGTGGTCTACAATCACTGGCCCTACATTTGCAGACAAACTTCTGCTAAGACCACACTAAGCCAACAATAGACTGTCCTGCTGCCAGGGGCCATAATATATATTCACCACCCAGCCTACACATCTGTTATAAATACACAGTATAAGCACGGCACATACACTTTGGACTTCTTCCAAGAGTTCATTCTGTGTCTTGTGTGTCCCTTTTCAATTAACATTAATGATTTTTCTTTCTTATGGCTGGTTCATGAATATCCAAATTATATTTAAATGAATGTAAATATAATGTGGGAATAGCCGTATTTTGAAAACAGAAGTACAGAACTCCGAGTTGGCTTCTAATTCGTTAAGCATACATTCCCTTGATCATACAAATTACTTGAGACAGCCAAGCGGAGAAATCCAACGCGCGCGCACACACACACACAAATATGCCCACAAACACGGCGGTTTAATTACATGCAGTTGAGCAAGTGTTACTTTAATGCATTCCGCGTTCATTGATTTGAGAGGTCTCTGACATTGAATTACGCTATAGATTTCGGCATTTCAAACGCACACACAGGCACACCCAAATATTCATACTAATTGACTTTTTAGCATTCAGAAGCTGCTCGATCGGCGCTTTATGCTGCTGAGCGAGTTCCTGTTGCAGAAGTCCTGCCGAAGGAGCGAACAGCTGGGCAGAGTGTGCCATCGCTCTAAAAGAGAAGCTGGAGGGAATTCCATCTCCCACACATGTCAACTCAGCCCTGCATGCTGAACAAAATGATACAAGCCAGATTCGTTTCAAAACGCTGAGGGGCAACAGTTTGGAGAGGCAGCACAATGCCACAGACAGGAATTAGGAAGTAAACAAATTAATGTTCTGGGCTTTGATCCCAGGTTAATAATCACAGGTCACAGAGCAAAACTTGACCCTGAACTCTTGAAATCTTGAGCCTCAGTGTCCTTGAGCAAGACACAAATGTTGGGGCTCACTATAGATTCAAACTAAAGCGATGCAAAACTCATGTGTGATTTGTTCTGGGTGCTCACATGAAGAAAAATAGTGCACGGACACACACACAAGCAAACACATACACACAGTTCAGACTGGAAAGTAACCTTAGTTTTCAGCTTCAGGACTAATCAATATTGTTAGGCGGCTGCTCAACACACATGCAGAACATATACGCTCCATATGCATATCTGCTAGCATTCTCTCACAGAGTACACACATACACAAAACACTCTCCCACAAGCTGCCTGGGCATCCATCCACCTGACAAGCCCCCATACAAATACACTAACACACAAACACAACTCCTTATCCCACACACTTGGCATGGATGCCAACGAAGCCCCAGTTCTCCAGAAGTAATAAACCGTCTTTTCACTGCGTCTCTACAAACCATGATAGAAGACTGCTGAAAGCCCCTGTGCTTCCATTTTAAACCCCTCAACTCATTTGCTAGGACACTGATTGTTACTTCTGTGACCACGCATATGTGAGTGTGAGCGTGTGTGTGTGTGTGTGTGCGCGCACGTGTGTTTGCGGTACCAGGAAGTGCAGGCATCACGACCATCGTGTGACTGAGCGCGAGGCAGCCCATGTGCCGGCCTCCTTCCCTCATTTTTTTCTCTCTCTGTCGATCATTTGAAGAGAAGCCAAAGAAATATGAAGGTATGAAAAAAAAGAAAGACTTAAATGGGCATTTGGATTCTCTCTGATCCCATACCCCCTCATTTTGTGTCTCTATCATGTTAGTAGCTAGCGATGAAAGGCAAAAACTTTTCCAATCCTCGTGTATGTGTGTGCGAGCATGCACGTGTGTGTGTGTGTGTGTGTGTCCCTCCCAGTGAATAGAGCATTAATTGCATTAGCATTACAGCTGGGTGATTTCCAGTCAAAGAAAAACTCTGGCATCAACAAGGAAGGCATTTTCAAAGTCTTGAAGTGTGTTATTATTTTGTGCATTTCAATTGAAAAAATCTTTGCGTAAAAATTGGCATGACAGAAAGAGGGAAAGAGAAAGCGAGCACACTGCACTGATCAAGTTGGCAAGTAAAACCGCTCACCCTTGAACCTGTAATATTGCCTTACGATAAGTTACTCCATTCTGACTTTTCAGACATCCAAAACATAAAATGTGACAGATGATAAATTGCCACTTTTTGGCATTTAGCGTAAAATGCAAATCAGAGCCAAGCAACTAAAATGCCTATAATTTGTCCATTCAAACATGTCAGACATCTGTCCTGTTGCGGCTCGAAGGTTACTGAGGCGTAAGGGTTGTTAAAAGGTGTCCAAATGTACACAAAACATGAACTAAATGTTCATTTCTCGGTTTTGCTCAAGGTCAAAACAGCCAGAGCAATGTGCAGTGTGTAATGATTATTTTCATTGTCAATCAACTTGCAGATTTTCTTTATTTATCTGTAATTAATATAATTATTACAATACACATATTTTTACATTCAATTTAAAGCAGGTTTTGCATTTCTGAATTTGATTCTTTCATTATGTTGTGTTGCAGTAGCCACAGCAGATGTTAATATGTAGTTCCTCTAGTGTCCCCCTAGGGACAGGCTCAAGTGAATTATTTGGATTTTTCGGACTTTAACAATGTTTATTAAAATTTGACAGGAGAATACGTCTGCTTTTCTACTTCATACAGTTCTGAAGAGTTTAAATACATCTGTTAACAGTCATTATGATCACTTAAAATTATTACTCTTATTTGATGGCATCTAATTTCTGCCCACAGTCCACAAAGATTCGGAGATTGGAGTTGAAGTGAATCTCACACACTTCTCTTTTTTTTTCCAAAATCCTGATTTTTACACAGTCACCCAGTGATTCAGTTCTCTCTCACTCCCACAAACGCACACAACCGCCAGGTGTGTGTGCCCCTGATGGATGAAAATTAATCGAAATGCAAAACAGTTTCTGGCTTAATTTCTCTGTTTATGCAAATATGTGTGTTTCTCTCTCTCACTCTCTCTCTCTCTGCTTCTCTCTCTCTCTCTGTCTCTCTCTCTGAGAGCGAGTAGGTGGAAACTGACATGAGGCAACAAGCTGAAAGCATGTAACACATACACACATATATGCACCAGAAAATACTAATTGTCTAGCAAAATCTGGATGAAAACAGCAAATATTAAAAAGCATTATAAATACTTCTCAGCTAGCTATATTGGTTGTTTGTTATTGGCAATAAAGAGAATTCTTAAATAACTGATGACCTAAGTCACTTTTGTCTTGTATTCGTTATTTGTAGATGGGCATAGGTATGTAGGAATGTATGTAATTATTCTATTTGGTGTCTGATTGTTTCAAGACAAGAATTTTAAATTCTGCTTAAATAATTTTATCTCATACAAAGTGACACAGACGGACTCAAATGGTTGTGCATCTTGATGGAACTTATTTTCAGTTCTTGAAGGCTTTTCATTATTATTATTACTGCTTTGCTGTGATTCCCAATAGTTCTAATTTTAGCAGCCAATCAGTCTGGTCCTGATATTCCTTTATTCCACCACAATATATGCTTAAAAATGTTTTAAATAGCTGCTTATTTTTCCAATTCCATTGAAAAACCAAATGCTCTTTTCCACTGACTACATAAAAAATAGGACACAAATTGTTTGTGTGTGTATTTTGTGTTTTTCAGTACTTGATTGAGTTTCGGAAGTGGTCCTCTGCAGGGTTTTTCACAGTGCAGCTGTTGAGCAACCACAGGTCTGCTTCTGTTGGGTCATCTATGGAAAGAGAGAAAGTCAATTGATTTTAGCAGAACATAATCACAAGCCACAAGTTAAGGATCTTCACAGTCCTTGAAAGATGCATAATGAGTTCAATGTATCGTATAAATAGCTAAACATGTATCATTTAATAAATCTACTTCAATGTTCATATGTGCTTGTTTGTGTCACTCGCCCCTGGCTTGCCTGCAGCTAAGCCAGAATACTGAAGCCAGGTTTCTGAGTGCCAGATGAACAGGAGACCAGATTTCATCTGTACTGGCTTCATTTTGTGGGTAACCAGAGTTGATGTTAAGGTTTGTTTGTTTGTTTGTTCATAAGACTTTCAATGGTTTGGCACTTTCCTATGCCTTGGCAGAAATTAACTGAAATTAAAAATAGTTCTGGTATATTCCGGTTGGTAACTTAAAATAAAAAAAACACTGTTGCAATGCCAGCTGTTTTTAATGTGCTCTCTAAATAAAGTTGTTATTAGTATGGAGACCTTAAAGATAGCAACTGGATGGCATTGGAACCAGTATCTGGTGCAAAACATTAAATGTACAATTTTGACTCAAAGTTCCACTTACTAGCTTTTGTTCAACTTTCCATAGCATCTCACAGTCTTGCATTAACAGTTGACTATCCACCTAGATTTACTGAGTACTGAAAATCATTTAACTCATTTGTACTCACAAAAAAAGTGATTGTCTAACATAGTGGCCACAATTTTCTAAAATAACTTCTAAGAAAAACAGATGTTCACAATAATTGACAACAGGCCTATGCTGACATAATGAGTGACTTAAACTAAGATGATGATGGCCAAAATATTAGTTTAATCCTTGTATACACACACACACACACACACACACACACACACGTGTTTGTATCACTATCCTGTGGGACACTACATTGACATAATGCAGTCCCCAGGCCCTTACCCTAAACTTAACCAAAATAACTGAATGCCCAACCCTAACCCTAAAATTAAGCCTTAACCTTCAAAAAGCACTCTGGACCAGTGGGGACCTCCATTTTGTCCCCACAGTGACAGGAAGTCCCCATGGGTTGGTGTGCAGACAGGTTAAAGTCCCCAGTAGGATAGAAAAACAGAAAACCTCACACCCACCCACACATACACACACACACACACAGCGGCGTGTTGCTCCTTGTGATGTTAAGCTCGGCTGCTGCTCAAGACGATGGTGGCAGGCTTTGCATGGCACTGCCAGGAGAGCTGTCACACACAAAGACACACATACTCGAGGGGATATGGCACAGCGGTGGTGGGGAGCTAGAAGCTTGCTCCTTTACGCCACGTTGAACCAGATATTTCACTTAGAATCCACTTCGCTGCTGCAGTCAAGCATACACACACCCCACCCACACTGTATTTCCTGCATTAGTTAATTCGATACACACCCGCAGTACTTTTCTGTAACACACACAGCAGGTCCCAGGATGTGGAGAATGGGGAGATTACCAACCGAACCACACCTTGCCTCAGGTAAACTCTCCCTCTCAATCCCTCACGCTCAACAAAACACACACACACACACACATACACAGAGGACAAGGACCAAGGACAAACTACGAAGGTACAACAGCATTCATGGAACAATGAGACACAAATAAATTTAAAGGTGTATTCACTATCAGTCCAACTGAATAATCTATATCTTAGCTGCACATGCAGAAAAACAACAATGAAAGAAATATTATCAGGGTGTTTTCAAGTTTCAAGAAGTTATATTGAAAGCCTTTATAATGCCAGTTTGACAAAGAGTTTGAAATAAGCCTGACAAGGAAAACACATCGATAAGAGAAAAAGCCCTTTCACAACGTTTAATTAATGATGTTTGGTACTTTTTAAAAACATTTAAGCTCATATTGCAGGTTTTAATATTGTAGGACTTTTCAGCACCTGTGGATGACGTGGCTATAGAAACCACCAAATCCAATAAAATGTAAAAAGTACAGCAGTGTGAGCCTTGAGGTGTGTTAGCTGACTTTATCAGACAGTAAGCAAGACTTAATGAAGTCTCATAAAAACAGTAGGACAGCTGCACGTCTTGCAAAAGCACAAAAATAATGTGAGTCACACTGTTCATGTGGACATGAATCATGCGTTGGGTTTGGGTTTGTTTGTTTGGGTCTTTGTGTGTTGTGGGGAATCAATTTCTTTTGGGACAGGACTATAAATAGAAAGGCCAAAAATACTGGGAAGTTCTACATCTACAAACAAAAAAACTATTAAATGTATATGCATGTATGTATGATGAGAAATACTTGAGAATTAATTAATGCTCAAGAGAGACAGAGAGACACAGAGAGAGTAAGTTCAGCTGGCAAAGGGTGCCCATTATGCCTACCTTTATTTGTCTTGGCAACCAACACACAGACACACACACACGCACACACACACACAGGACTAGTGGGAGTGGTCTCAGCTGTGTGGTTGCCGTGTCCTCTCTGTCCCGAGGGAGGTTTTCCAGACCAACAATAACAAGCTCTCCATCAATTTAACACACACACACACACACACACACACACATACACACACACACACACACACACACACACACACACACACACGATAGATACAAACATCTGCAAAACAATCCCATCTACAGAGTCAGCACTACTTACCAGTAGACAAACAAAAACTATACAGGAAAAAATGTATGCAAAAAAAACTTGCTGGAGTTGCCCTGCATCAACTCATTGTGTATATATTAAATAATTGTAGCAACAATTGTTTATACATGATTTTTCTTCTTTTTTCTCTTCTTTTTTTCTTAACTGATTAAGTTCAAGTTTGTAAAATGTTCATTATTATGGTGTTACCAAGTTGTTATTTCTTGATCACATTAAACAAAGCTAATCATTGTATTTTTTTGAAGGTGCAAAAAGCAATTTTACTTTGACATTTACTTAAAAGAATGGAAAGTTTAAACTAATACTTAGACGATTAATTAACAATTTCAGCAGTATATAAAATACTAATCCCATCATTTGGTGCAGCATCCACCGTCACAGTGCTTATCAGTGTTATACAACCAGCTCTTGTTCACATGATTTTCAAATCCTTGTTTTTCCATCACTGAAGCAAGGCAGACGTGGACTCCGTCCAAATGCTACAGACTAATTTTCTGGTATTTGTAGCTTTAAACCTCTAAGACCCTTTCAGTCCAGGAAGTGACAACGGCAGCAGCTGTTCTCGATCCAGCATAGGATCAGCATAGCAGATATACACTGCAGCAAGCACAACGGCTCATCCCCATCCAGGGGGAAATGTCGACAGTCAAACTTCAGCAGCAGAAAATGAGAAGATCTGTGAGAGTTCATATTGGTGGCAATCACAGGCACCCTGCGGTGCAACTACTGTTACCAGTGAACTTCGGGTCAAAGGCACCACCAGGCATTGAAATGAAGAATTGCAGCAGCTGCTTCTCCGTCAGATACATACAGATGAAAGAAGCCAATTTCAGCAACTCAATATTTCATCTTGTTTTAGGTATGGGAATTATAGCTTTAATTATTTCTATGTAATCCTAAATTTACTACAAGACAGGAATATATCAGACAGTGTATTACAGTGCTACATTCAAGACCCCGGGGCCACAGCTAGGGTACAATGCTATCTCCAGTTGATTGTGTTTGTTCGCTGTTGGTGTACACTCAAAGAGACAAAGATGATTCTACAAGAAATGTTCTAAGTTTGATGGTAAATGGCTGTGTGGTGTGGGTGATACTTTCCCACGTTTACTGTCACAAGGACACCAAGTGGCAAAAGAGACAATGGGAATATTAAGACACTGACAACACTAAACAATACCTTGATTTACATGCAAGCAAGACCTGGTTTAAGTAAGAGAGATCGAAAGTTAAAGGGCAGAATTAAAATAACCCTTAGAGAATAATTAATGATGATATAAACGGAATATTAAAACACAATTTCCTATCTAATGTTTCAATGTAACAGCAAAGCCCTTGCACAGTCTGAAGCCACTGTAAATACTGTAAGTCAGCCTAGTCAAAGAGAATGCTCAACCTACCAGATACAGAGCCTTCCTTTGAGTCTTATGTTCATTTGTATGTTGTAAAATATTATCAAGCTGCATCACTTTGCCTCTGTGAACATAAACATCCCTGCAAATTTTGTCCAAACTGCAAAAAAAGAGGCTAGATGTAGTAGAGAGGTGGTTATGATCTCAGTGATGACTCTGAATCTAGAAGATGCAAGATTGCGTACTTCTAAAATTCAGATATGCAAAAGGTGATATATTGAATATGGTAATAATAAAGTCACCAAAGACAGTATTAAAATTAATGAAAATGTGAAGGAAACATGGTTCAATGTAAAAGAACTTCCTTATTCATGTTTGTCATCTTCTATAATTTCATGGCATCAATGATTGTAATCGATGATGTTAACATTGTTTTTCAAGCACACATAAGAGGAGGAAGTAAAAACTGGATTCTTTTTCTTTGGAACCAACAGTACAAAGTCAGATCACTGATCATTTTCTGTGACAAATACCGTCCACTGTCAAGCTTACTCTTTAACTCTTAAGAGGAAAACATTAAGCCATACAGAGCACTGTACTTTATACTGAGGGTCTGTAGTTGATTTACTTTAGGGAACATGTTAAGTTATTAATTCATGGGCCCCAACATGTGTGGTTTTCTGTTCATCTCTGCATCGGTGTGGGAAAGTAGCCTGGGGTATGACTCAGCTTTTAAGTGCACATAAATTCCTACCACACAAAGACAGGCTGCTATTGGGAAATCTCTGGAAAGTTACATTTGCATAAGATTTGCATAGGTATGGTGGTGCAGCCAATGACAGCGGGGTGATTTGGTTATTTTTGCATATCATGGCCATCAGGCAATTATGTGAGAAGTTGTTAGTACAAAATGTGCACAAAAAACTGTTGACTAATCTTTTATCTGATGAAGAAAAGACCCGGAGGGTAAGACAAACATTCTGGTATGTGTGTGAGGGTTATGTGTGTCTGTGTGAGTGAGAGGGTAAATGCCTGAGTGTGTGTGTGTGTGTGTTTGATTTCATATCCTGGTGGGGACTTTAACCTGCACACCAACCCATGGGAACTTCTGGTCACAGTGGGAATAAAACTGAGGCCCCTGCTGGCCCATGCTGCTTAGGCGAGGGTAAGCATTAGGGCTATGCTTGTGAGTCTACATATGCCTTGTATTCAACATGCAAACTGTCTTGAAGTCATAGTTTTGAATGGTGTGTGACACCAAGGCTGAGAACATCCCTGAATTGAGATCAGTATTACAAAAGCAAAATCCGACTTTTGATATTGTGCACTTAGATTTAGACTCATCTAAATGCACGCACAAAGGTATATAATCCCTCTTTGACTCTCTTGGTCCAGTTCACTATCTACAGGTTAATTAGAAACTAAACAGATTTTACCAGATCCCCCTAATGTGTGATCAATAACTGCTTATGACTACACAATTACTGCCTTGAACTATTGAAAGACTTCTCAAACAGAAACAATGTAAGGAGGCTCATTCTATTATAAGTCTATTTTTTGTATTAGTTGTTCAACTGAGAAATACATTTATAACTATAAATGTATCGCTCTCTGACAGACAGATAACTGTAATAATGACACTATTTCACCAAGTCTGGAGCCCAGTGGTGAAAAGCCTGCTTTATATTTTATCCAATATCAGAAATATATTTCATTTGACCACAACAGCTGACCTCCAAAATAAATTGTTTTGTGTGTGCATGTGTGTGTGTGTGTGTGTGCGTGCATGTGGAGATGCAGCATTCTTTTAAAACATTCCCACCAACGGACCCCAATGACTAAATCTAATCCATGAGGCTTATTCCTGTGTGAGTGTGCATGTGGGTTTTTGTGTGATATTCACCCTAAATTCAACCAAATCATACGAGAGAGACTGGGATATTGGAAAGGCAAGACCTGGGGTCAGTGTGTGTGTGTGTTTGTGTAGACATATACACAAGGTCATGCGTAACACATTTCAATCCCACTACTCCATATGGAGATGAGGAGAAAGGCTTATGGGAGCAGGTGCATGCACCAAATAAGTGTGGTTGGAAAGATGGACAAAAGAAGGAAGGAGAGAGAGCGAGGATCAGATGGCTCCTAGTGCACGTAAGAAGAAAGAATACAGATAGGATTAAAGGAATAGGTAGGACAGACATGGAAGAGGGTCACCATGAGGGAGGAATATAAAAGGGAAAAATGAGTGTGAAGTGGAGGCAGGTGATAGTCAATATCCAAATGGGAAGGATGACCAACCATGTGAGCAAATACGAGTATGAGGGGAAACAGAGGCAGAGCAAAAAAACAGGATGTGTAATGAGGAAGGAAGAGAGAGAACGAGTGGTGGAGATGAAAGTAGAAAACACAGGGAGTGAATAGAGGAGGTTGAAGAGAGAGGACAGGACAAAACCACCTGGAAAGAGAAGTGGGTGAGTGTCATCATAACATCTGAAACACTTGTTTCATAAACAGCATGAAAAACATACATTTTATGGGTAGCATGTTTTAATACACACACTAGGTTTGTGTGTGTGTTCATCTTTGAAATTACATTAAATATTTTGTTTCATACGTAATTATGTATTCTGCTTTATTTGCACATTATGTCTGTTGGCCAATTTACCCACAGGTGTGTGCAGCACCCCACAGAGAAACAGAGATGAGGCTCAGCTGCAGGGTCAGAAAGCAGAGAAACACACAAACAATAACAGGCAGAATGGGAATAAGGTAATTTCTCTGAACGCCCTTGTTCCCACTGTATGCAGATGTGCCAAATGAAAACTGTAAATTCAACTCTGTTATTTACTGTAAACAAACAAAACAACTATATTAACAAGTTAAGTGAATTTGTCCACAAAAGCAGATTATTAAAACTGTGATATTTATTGATTGGCTACATTTTACCTTGAACAATTTCAACTGTTTACAGGCTGTTGCTACAAAAGAACAGAACATATACTCTATGTCACCTCCTGTATACATGTAGCATAGTCCTGTCAACAGGATTATACAGCATAATAACATAATATAAAGTTATTTTGCAGTGCTCACCAGGAAGCAGTGCTCTTTGTATTGTTATTTTTATATGATTCCTGACTTTAAAAGCCTCATCTTTCAGCTATGGCTCAATAGCATGTTTTTTTTTTTTTTTTTTCATAATTGCTTGCCAGGAATGTGCATCTTAAATCAACAACATAGAAAGGGTCACACTCTTGACTCCACGTCCACCAAGATGTGGTATCAGGTGTGAACAGCCAAGGTAACATACATGGGACGGCTTTTACCTCAACACTGAGTTTATCCTTGTCCACTGTGGCACTCGGACAAAACTACGGAACAACAAGTGCTATTGCTTAACGAGAAGAGGTCAAAGTGAATGAGCTAGCATGTGCCAAGCCAGCGAGAGCGAATAATTAGCTGTTTTTCGAGCACATTGATGCTGGAAAATAGTCTGTTATCTTCTTTGTCACTGCTGGGATATGGTGTTTACAGAAAATAGAACGTACAGCTCAAAAGAAAGGCTGGACTCCACAACCTAGCTGGGGCCTCTCCGTGTGAAGTTCACATGTTCTCCCTGTGTCTGCAAGAGTTCCCCCCCCCCCAGTCCAGAGACATGCAGGTTATGTGACCTGGAGATTCAATTACTGACTGGTGTGAATGTGAGTGTGTGTATGCAAGTGTAAATGAGTGTTTGTCTAAATGGCTTGGCCTAGTAAATAGCAAAATAAAATCATCTAATTCTCAGTTTCAAACATTGATTGATGGACAGTCCAGCACAGGTAACTAAATATCTGACCTCTTGAGTGATCATGATTTGACATGAAGCCTAGGAGATACACAATCTATGAAGCTCTCTGTAGTGGAATAATGAAGGGTGGAAAGTAAAACTAACTGCAGAGCAAACCAGAACATTTAATCATATGCTGCTACTTCATGCTCCATACAACACAAAGTAAATCAAGCCATAATAGTTTCAATATTAAATCAATGGCCAGAAGCAGGGCTATAACAACATACATTACATTCTGTAGAGTAGTAATGCAGGAACCTTACTGTTGTCTTTCTGACCAATGAAGGACTGCTGTGAGCATTTTTCTCAACATCAAATATTGGCTTCCTGTAAGTGCTTTATTTTTTTGTACAATATTATTTAGGGCTCAGCTATCTAAAGCAAGGCACAGACTTGCCAGAGGCTGATTCACAGAGTCAACCAAGGACAGAATTGCACTTTTTTTTTGCTGAAAATGAATGAAATAAGTTTTCAAAGCTATAACCTGAAGGGAGTGAATGATGGTTTTCAGAGTTGTTTCAAATAACAGTATTTTACTGAGTGTAAAAATAAGTCATGGACACGGTGGGAGGTAAGAAGAGATGGGTGTAATTCATACTGTGTTGATAAGCTCCTATCAGCATGCACATACCTGATACTTTACCACAACATCCTAAAACCACCATCATTCTTGAACTCCCTCTTTTACCCCATGTGACTTCTTGCTTTAATCTATTCTCTTTTCCCTACATTACCCAAGCTCTATATTTCCTCCTCTCCCCTGTCTCATTCAACCATATTACATCCACTTACTTTTGCTCCTTTCCTCCAGCTTTCTCATGTCCTTTGCGAATCCCTAGTTTTTCTTCCACATATCAAAGTTTTTTTCTACTTTCTTGCCTTATTCATTTTTTCACTGCACCATCTAACCCCAATATTAACCTCAGATGTTTCTCCATTTTCATTTTCCCTAGCTGATTAAAAAGATAACTTTTTTCAACAAGTAAAAAATGATGAGGTATAAATATTGTCGAACATCTTATAGAGAGATAATGCTTAATGCTGATTTCTCTGTGGGATTTTGCAGTGGAAAACGTCCACAATTCAAATGATCCTCTTGTGTGCTAGATAAAATTTAAGGTGAAAGTAATAATAAGTCTTTCCTAAAGCAATCAACTAGTCCCATAATTTATCCAGTTCATTTGCAGAGAAGGACAAATATTTGCTTGATGGTTTCATTTAGCATGAACAGTACAATGTGTTTACTTGTCATATATTAAAGGCATCTAAATGAAAGCATGGATAATTAATGATTGTTTTAGTGTCAGCCCCATCCACAATAATTACTTGCTGTGAAAGTTTAAAAATCAGTTATTATCTGGGCAATTATAGTATGTCACACAACCAGTTTGTTTTCAGTACTGCAACAAGGCTATATGTACAAAAACTAGGCTTACAGTAGCACATTCCTTTCAGTAATTGGCACTGTGATCTAAATAATTAAAGACTTTTGTGTTGATATGATTGCAATCTAAAATGAAACAGCAATCTTGCTTTCTAGCACTATGGAGCCCCTGTGGTGATTACTCTGCAAACAGATTTGTTTTCTCCCCGTCAGGAGAGTACTTTGCACTTTTCTCTCTCACTGATTATAAAGCATCCTGCTCAGGTTTTTCAGGCGGTTCAGGAGAGTTCACTGCAGTCGGATCTTGTATATTTATGTAGGAAAAAGAGCTCTGGAGACTTTCTGCTTTCCAAGCACCATAAACCTTTCATACAGGCTCCTTTAATTCTCTCTCTCGATGATAGATATATATCATACATAACCCCACGTTCACTGCTATCACTGAGGCTACGGGATCATATTTTCCATTTCAGACAAACCTACTTAGCAAGTTTCCAAACTTTCTCTGACATTCCCTTGCTAGCTGTACAGACACTGTGTAAGTTATATCCGTCTCTAGTGGAGACTTGCAGGTAAAGTTAAGCTATAAAAGCATGTTTAAGTGTATAGAAGAACAAGGTGACATGACAGAATGGAAATGGTTGTTTGCACTCGCTGTCTTTGCCGTACACTTGTTCTCAATCAAAATTTGAATAAAAAATTTCCATACTGTTCGAGTCCATTCAGTCATTTCCCCTGACTGTGCACACTAAAACAAAGTATCTGAGAGACTGAGATGTGCAGATTTTCCAGACCAAAGAAACACATCTATGCTGTCTCTGATTTCCCTCTGGTCTTCAGCCCTGGTAGATGATATATGAGGGCAAAAACAGAGACGTCTGAGAGTGTGTGTGTATATGTATGTGTGTGTGTGTGTGTGTGTGTGTGTGTGTGTGTGCAGTGTGGATGTGTGCGAGTGTGAGTGAGAGAGAGAAGAGGCAGACAGCAGCCCTAGGGGTCAATATGATGCTCCTGGTGCTTCACACACAGACCACACCATGACCCACTTTCCATCCCCATCCCACACACATCCCCATACACTCCCACGTGCACAAATGCCTGCATGCACACACACACTTAGACATCTCTCCCTTGTTATTTCTGTCTTCTGCCCTCCATCCATTCCACCCTCCATCTCAAACACATCATCTTTCCTCCTCCTCCACCCCCCCACCTCTCATCTTACACACACACATATACACACAGGACATGCTGACCTTGGGATACAGTGCAGTGGTGGTTTATAGGGGTAAGTATGCTGGGGCAAAGGGGTGGCTTTGGGGTGAATGGATACACTTGACTGAGCTAACAAGGCCTGTCTGGCTGTATTGGCTGATTGGCTGACTGGACAGCTGGATGCCAGGCTGACTGGCTGGGTGGACAGGTGGACTGGAAGGCAGGGTGGGGCAGTGATCAACTCAACAGTGCTGTGCATCACAATCAATTCATATCTCATCAGGTCTCTGGCCTGGCTTGAAAATACCATGATGCGACCAAATTCTGTGCTGCTATGTCAAAGGGACAAGGATTAATCACCAACTTAAGCTCAGTGACAGAAGTGAGTAGTTAATAGAAACAGCAGCAGCATCACAAACAAGTAAGTTGATCTTTGTGGTAATCCACATTAAAGATGGCTGTTAATTTTACAATTCAACATCAATTCTTGGGGAGTATAGATATGTATCTTCCTGAATGACTGAGCAATCTTTACAGATGCATCAATACATGACATGAAGCAAAGACAGTATTGGAGGATTTAGTGCGCAATTTGAGAATTTATTATGCCTAACAAAGTCCATGATGATGAGTCACATAGGGCACTAATAAAATAGCTCAAATGTAACGGCTACACACACGTACACATACACACTCACACTCCCAAAGCATGTGTGTGAGAGTGGGTTTTTTTGAGGAGTGACAAGCTGGCCATGTCTGATTGGGACAACAAGAGATTCCCAGCTGACAACATTTCTGTCTAAAAGGTTCCCTCTCCTCTGGGAGTGTGTGTATGTGTGTGCGCAAAGCTGTGTGTATCTTGTGCACGTGTGTTTGTGTGTGTATCTGTACGTTTGCGTCACTGACGTGGCAAATTGTGAATGGGCCTTAGAGGACTTACGAGTTTCACCTCCAATCACATTTTACAAGTGAGCACTTGCACAGTCACATACTCACAAACACCAAGTCTCACACACACACACACATACGTACATATACACACACACAGAGGGGCCTTGGGGTTTTGGCGGTTGGTCTATCCGTCTAGCAGGGTGAGCAACCACTCAGCCGTGGATGATAATGCAATCAACTGTCATTAGAGGGATGCTGGCTGGCTGGCTATACACACACACACACACACACACACACACACACACACACACACACACANACACACACACACACACACACACACACACACACACACACACACACACACACACACACACAGTACAGCTACCCACAATACACAAACACCTGGCAGTTACAAGTGCAAAACTGCACACACTGCTATACTAAGACAATATTAGTACAAATCCACTGACTACATGACAAGCTCCTCATATTTAGGCCATATAAGGTGAGGGAAACATGAAAACATAATAATTATGGCTGAAACGATTAGCCAATTTATCAATTAGTCAGTCTGAAAAATAATCTTCAAATCTTTGGATAAATCGTTGAAGTCAATTTTCAAGCAAACGTAAAAAAGTAGCTCCTCCAATGTGTGAATTTGTTACTTCTTTGTCATAAGTCATTGTAAAATGTCTTTTTAGGTCAAACAAAACAAGACCTGAAAAATTAATATATCAATCAATAATGAATATAACCTTAAGTTGTAGCCCTAAACATATTTGTGTAAATATCCAGTAACATGAAAACAAAGAAGCAGGAAAACACCAAAAAACAAAAAAACCCACAAACAAGCACAAACATCTTCTATTCTCATCGGTAGTTAATCTTCTGATGCAACCACAGAGCAACACAGACCTAGATGCCTCAGTGACCCAGTATTACTGCAGGTTGGTGTGACGGTTCTGTCCTGTTGCTGTTTTCATTTTCTTTTACTCCTTGCAGGTGACATACAGGTAGAGTTGGGAGGCTCATCAGACCTAATGTCATGCACCTGGGTTGGCTGGACAGAGGATGTTGAAGAGGATACTGGTCCACTTTCTGTATTTTCACTTCATTACTACAAACTCATTTACCATAATAACTTTGGTTTAAAAAGCAGGGGTTCATTACAATCTACAGCCTACATCTCATTAGAAGAAGAAGTTAAAGATTGCACAGCACCCTGCAACAGGAATTAACCAGCCCCAGGCTACTTAATGCATCTAACCAAATATGTTCTGCTGAAGATGAAGGTCGCTCCATGTTTCATTAAGCACAGGATGATTCAGCTGTTTTTAAGACGCATTTAAATTTGGTCCAAACACATCATTAATGGAAATGTAGAAATTCAAAAAATGATGAAAACAAAACAGTCAAATGAAAAGTACACAGATGCTATTATTGATAAGAAAATGCACAAATAGTTTGGGGGTTCATTAAGCTGATAGAGGAACAGAAGTTAATTGAGTATAAGAAAGAAGTGGCGGGTGAAGTGAAGACTAAAGCAGAGAGTCAGAGGAGACAGTGAAAGGCTGGGGAAAAAAAGGGGAATGAATCATCTACACTAGTGTCAATACTAATATGAAAAGTCTGAAAATGTTGATTTTATGTCAAGTAAGATTCCTAGTATACAAACATTTTTATACCACTTTGACTTGAAATATATGCAAAAAGTAAAGAAGCTATTCTAATCTACAATCTTTACAAACTGTATCTTCTAATTTCTAATGCATTTTTTTTACTCACATAGACATCTGACTGCATTTACAGCACGGGCACTGAGCGATTGGTAATACTGACATTCGAAATGAGCAACCACAAAGACTTCATATAGTGACAGACAGTAAAGGCCTCTTTACATTGCATTAAAATTTGTCAAGTCTGGACAGTCTTTTCAAAAAGCTTAGTTTTCAGGAGTGGAAAATGCCAACTTAATACAGATATAAGCCCAAAGTAGACAGAAAAGGATGTATTTTCAAATGCATCCGCATTAGTGCGGACATTATCTCAGCTATCATTTTTTTTACAGCTCCTTTATTTCTCTCTTCGTCTTTCTGCCTCTCTCACACACACACCCTCACCAAGTACACCAGACTGCAGTCCTCTCAAACTCACTGGGGGCCTTGACGGCAACTTTCCCATATATCAGCTTAGTTAAGTGGCAGAAATTCACAGCAATGGTTCTTGTAGCATGTGCATAATCTACTGTCTCCTCTCAGAGACAGATATGTGTGTGAGTGTCGCTGTGTGTCAGTGTGCACTAAGAAGCAGGAAGGGTATGCCAAGTTAGGCACAGCAGGGGCCCACTATAGCACTCATGCCAACAGTTTGACAACATCTTAGAAACATCTATTCACTTGGGATTTCTCTCCTGTCCTTAACAACGCTGAGTCCATTACTGCTGGAGAGGGAGAGTCAGCCTGACAGACAGAGGCAGAGAGAGGGACAGAAAGGAGATGGATGGAGGGCTGAGAGAGAGGGAAGGATTCAAGAGAAACAAATTGAGAAACAAGACAAAAGGAGGTAGAGAGTTGGAGGCTGAGTGTGAGGAAAGAAAAGGGAAGGAGGAGCATGGGACAAAAATGATGAAAATGCAGAGGAAAAGACAGAAAGAGAACAAAATAACGAGGGTGAGCAAAGGAGAGACCGAGCATTAGAAGAATAAGTGGGGGTATCTCAGTGAAAAATAGCAGAGAAGCTCAGCTGAAAGTGGAGCAGGAATGATGAATGCTGTGAGGCAAAGCAACCACTAATTTGGATGGCAGGAGTTTGCTTCTGCAGGCCAAGGGGCTGGAGTCAATCTGTCTCTCTTACATCTGATCATAGAGACACAGTGGGTGCACCTGGGTCCAGACAAGGGCCCCTCTCTTAGACTAAAAATAGTGGAAACAACTCCTGAACTGGTAATACAAACAGCAAATTACAAATCTTCCTACACTGAGCAACATTAAAGGCACATTTTTTTTACAAGTGTGTATAATATACCAGAGGGGGGTCAATATATAGGTAAAACCAGAGAGTGGCAGTTCTGTAATTAAAGGTGGTAGGAGGTGTGAAAGATGTGCATGTCGACTGGAGAAATAAATACTTTTTGAGCTGTTTCAAAGCAATCACTGCTGAAGAAGATAAGAGGGCTTGTAGGGCACATGTCGGTTGTATAAGGAAAAAATACAGCAGAGGAAAGTAATGATAAACATCTGGCAATGGATTCCCTGTGATTTTAAATGTGCATTAAGAGTGATTTATTGAGGTTCATAGAGGCAGGGGATGGAAACCAGGCCTAAATAGATTTTTGCCATTACACGTCTCACCTTGCATAGATAGGATGATTTGAAGCCTCAGGTTCATGCAGTAATTGGGGCCAATCACTAGTCTGCAGCTCAGACAGAAAACCATTATGATCATCAGTGCAGGCATGAAAAGATATTTCACACAGCCAGAGAGGGATTATTAGAGTCAAGGGCACAAAAGTCAGTGTGTCTGGGAGAAAGAAGGGCCTGGAAGGTTACTGACTGACAGGGTAAAATACCAATGATTTCACTTTTACCACACACCTTAGAGTGAAACATGGCAGACTCTTTCACTTTCTAGATGGAGGCCAGTGTAATTGCCTTCTCATTATCAACACGATTTGGCTGTCCACATANGTGTGTGTGTGTGTGTGTGTGTGTGTGTGTGTGTGTGTGTGTGTGTGTGTGTGTTTGTGTGCATGCTGAATTTTAAGTTAAAAAATAGGCCAAGGGAAGAACACGCATCAATTTGCTGTGTAAACAAAAGAATGTGTTAGCAGATTGTGGGTGATCCTGTGCGTGTGTGTTTTCATTCTACTTCTCCCGCCTGTCACCTGGACGGAAAGAAAGAGACTGAAAGGTAAAGAAAAAAGTTGGAGCCACCTGTATGTAAAAGCTCACCTGTCGCTGGGGAAAAAAAACACAAATGAATGTGAACTGAGACAGATGGAGCTTTAACCCTAATAAAAGTGGAGGTGGTGGCTGAGATCAAGGAAACCATACCAAAGCAGGACCACTGGTTGTTTTTTAGGTTATGCTGCTTAATGAACAAGGTTGGACAAACATTTCCATGTCCCATCCCGTCTTTTACTTTGTCATACGCATCGGCCCAAACTTGATATGTAACATATGTGTGTACAGATATAACTAAAAACACGGTAGGGCAAAGACAGTTCGTCTCAGTGTCATAAGCTGATGCCTCTATCAAAAGACGATGACATCACATAACAGTACGGTGTGTGAAAACACTGAACTGACTAACTATAGTCATTTGCTCAATCAAAACTCAAACAGGTAGAAAAGCAGGTGTGTACAACAACAAGCGAGGGTGGACTGAAAGATTAAGAACCATGTGTGGGACTGTGCAAAAAATCTGAATGTGTAAGAGACGATGATGGAGATAATACATTTATTACAATGATCTTAGACGGCAGTACAAGACGTGCCTTTAATCTCTCTCTGTGTGTTTTTTTTTCCCCCCTCTCTCTGCATGTTTTACCTTGAGCAGCTGCAGCTTTTAATCCGTTAATCCAATGGCATTCAATTGAGACTTGTGCCATGTTACGAGGTCCGGCCTAGTAAAATTGCTGTCGTGACTTTTACGTAAATGTGACCCGGGAGCTTATTCAGATGTGAAGGCAACATGTTAAATTGCCATCAGATTAATGTAAAGGGGTGCATGTCTGAAAGGGGCTTAAGCTTTTCTTAAATCCCCTTCACTGTGGGCACCCTGTTCATTATCAGTTTGTTTATCGGCTGAAGGAAAGAAAGAGCCGTTTTAGCGCAGTGAAGAGCACCAATGTTGGTGTTTGACAGAGAGATAAGTATGTAACTCTCACATATACTGCATGTACTGATGAGATCAGTGCAGTGTGCAATAAGTCTGCAAAGCCACAGTCGATTTGTCCACTATCTTATGCACTGTTAATAGCCCAATGCAATGCTGATTAGCATCTATGATTAATTAGGTCTGTAAAGTTGAAATGGATATCTTTGAGGAGTTCAATACAGAACAGTTGTTTGCCCTAAAACAGAGAACCTACAAAACAAAAGGAGCCTTTTGATCAATACTGTTGGGAGAGGAAGTGATGATGCAAGGTGGGAAATCTTGCCAACTGCTCAGCCTCAAGATATGTGACCACAAACACTAACACACACACACACACAATTTTATTATCTCTGTGCTAAAGCATTAAGAAGAAGTTGCCTCAGCTTGCTTTTGCAGCTAATAACCCCTTTCGCATATTTACGCTCCACATGTAAAGCGTCCTAATTCGATTAATAGTAATAATTAGACCTTCCACTGCTTTTTTATTTCTGGGTGGAATTGAAACAATTTAGGTCATCTGGCCCCTTATTCCCAGATCCAAGCTGTGGGACATGCAAATCAGATGCAAATGCCACAGAAAAGTGAAAACTAGTTATGGGCCCGGGTAATAAATACTGAATTTAGCCTCTTGGCATTCCAAAAACAGCCAGTCGGGGTTCATATGCAAATGATATGCAAATAGCCCAGACGCAGGGAGCTTTTATTTTTCTGTTGCAGAGAACATGGTGGGGGGGTTCCTGGTGGCTTAGTAGGCAGAGGCACATAACATGTCCTTATGATGTTGCGGGTTTGAAGCCAGCTCATAGCCATCCCCAGACTCTCATACGTTTATATTCACTCTCCAACTATCACACAGAGAGAGGGTAGGCGACAGGAAAGGAAGACAGAAGAAAAGATGTTCAAGACATTAGACGAGAGGAGGAAACAAGGAGAATGGGAGGCACGGCATGTAATTTCAAAAGTAAACCCCAGCCACTGCTGGCTGCTGATTAGAGGATCAGTGTGGAGATGAAGGAAGAGGGAGAAAGACAAAGACCGTATGAGTAAGAGATGCGTTTCGAATGTGGGAAGGAGACAAGTCAAACAAAGAGAGAGTAAGACTGGACACACATCCAAAAAGATAAAGATACCAAAGAGAAAGAAGAAAGGAGCTCATGACTTTCAGACAGACACGAGTGAAAACCAGGAAAGTTGGAAAGACATCAGAAAGATTCACAGACAGCAACACAGATACAGAGATTGACAGGGACAGAGAGTGATACATAGAAGAGAGAGTCTTTGACAGTGTGAAGAGAAAATGCAAAGAAAAACAGACAGTAGGAAGAGAGGGAAAACTAAGATAAGCAAACACACACATTCAGACAGAGATTGCTGATCTAGCTTGTTCATTAAAAAAAGAGGGGGGCTAGAAAGGCTAGATGTAGCAAATTAATCTGGAAGAAACACATTGTGCACGCGCAACACATGATAAGCTTAGTGGACCACCTTGTTCAATTGGCAATGTCTCCTCAAATTATATGCATCACCGACATGCACGCACACACATACACGCGCGCACACACCGCGCAACGTCTCCACCTGCCGTTCCACCATATTAGAAATAATCACTATAATGCTCTTAATTGAAACCCAGAGTTGCCCTGAACACATCACCTGATCTCTCTACCTGCAATGCCACCACATTCAAATGAACACTGCAAAGCTCTTAATCACAGCCTCCACCCTCCAACACACACACACACACGCACACACACAGACTTGTTACTGATGTGCTTAGCACCGAGTAGTGAAAGGAATGTGGATGTTGGCAGGTAGACTGGTGATTAGAAAGGCTGTTCTGCTGAAAATATGTAGACCTAAACAATTTACACACGTTTACTAGTACAAATTGCTCGTCTAGCTTACAGCCTCTGAATACATTTACATACACACAACTCAATGAGGGTGGTCAGTTTTAGAGCTCCTGCATTTTAAACATCTTGTGTGTTGTTTGCCATAACACTGCTCATCTCTTGTGATTGTGAGATCCCTGAATGCAACACTTGTTAACAAAAAGGATACAGTCAGAGACATAGGAATAAGGATATATCACACAAGGATCGCAAATGTCAAAAATGTACAAATGTCTTATGACTGTAATAGTAAAAGGCTGAAAGCACAACATTGTGGCTATCAATCTGCATTTTACCTACCGATCTGTAAACCCTCACTTTTCTTTCCCATCACTCTTCTATTACTGTAGCACAGTATTTCCACACCACTTCTAAATTGCTGAGTCTCATTAAAAATGCATATTCTCAATCTCGCCGCTTTCAAGCCGGCTTTCTATTTGAACAAGAAAATTGCAGTATTTATTAAAATCTGATTTGTGAGAAATTACAACGGGCATCTCAATGGATAATCCTGTGGAAGTGTGTTTTAATAGCACAAAGCTGCCTACGGCATTTCTGTGTGCGCGTCTGTTTGTGCACGCACACATGCTTGCTTGCGCGTGTGCCTCCGTGCATCCGTACATGAATACATTAGCTAGGTGGGGCGGACATGAAGCCAAATCCCAGAGAATTTGCCTCCTAATTAATAAATCATTACAAAATAGAACAATTTAAAGTGTTTTCCATCATAAATAATTGATGTCTTTGTTCATAGTCAGTGTTAATGACGGCTCTGCTTTTCTCTGGAACAAAAATAAAATGAAAAAAAAAATGGAAATAATAGGACAAAAGGCAGAAAAATTTGCAGTACAAACACAAATAATAGGCCTAAAAAAGCAGCGAGGACATTGATAGAGAGCAGGGGTGTGGGGGCTGCACACATGCAAAAACGCATGCACACACACACACACACACACACTCCCTCTTCCTCTAACAAATTCCATTGAAAACAGATGGCATCAGAATTATCTGATGTCCTGTCACTGTCTTTTTATATGCTAATCCAGCTCCTACACACAACCGAGTCTCTTTAATCAGATATCAGGTCAGAGAAGCTAAATCAAGCTGAGACAATCATGCTGCTAGTGTATTACAATACACTGAGACAGGCAGTCAGGCAGCAATGTATCAATGCACTTAACGCCATGAGACTCAGGCAACGCTGGGAGTTAACATAGCAAGGGTGATGTTGCTTGCAGCACTTCAAGAAGCTGGTAAATTGGAGACAGTGTTTCTGAAACACTGCACCCCACCTGAATTTTCAGCACCATGACAAGCTTTCTTTGCATAACCTTGACTTATTTATCACTATTTGCCAGCAGTCATTCTGTCACTCAAATAGCACTGTCACAGCAGGAGCTCTGTTGTTTTCTGTTCTGCTTAACTCATTTGCTACGTTAGTCTAATATTTATGCATAAAGCTAAAGTTGGTGAAAATTCAATGCTTGCTGCATGTGCTTCACAGTAAGTCTGCTGCAAAGTGAAGGCACTGATAAGTGTGGTGGTTTTTACTATAAGGTCGCCTCAAAGACTGTGACTACCAGAAGAATTAAATTACCGAAAGTTGATCTAAAAGCAGGTATTTTTCTGAACTTGATCACTTTGGTAAACTGCAAAGGACTGAACAGATATTGCATCTCTGATATGGCACAAAGAAGGTGAGCAGAGCAGATAAACAATGACTTAAAATCCTCCATATGTGAATTTCCCCACTGTGGGACGAATAAAGGCTTATCTTATCTTATCTTATATGTAGTAATCAGTTTTGATTTGTGAGTAAGATGAAGTGATGAACTCATTAGATCAAAAAGATACAAAGGCTTTGCACAGTTTCAAACCTAAAATTTTCATTTTTAATTCCAACCAATCAAGACAAACACCTTGCTTCTTGTGTAGATGTCTTATGGACATATACACTGAGGGCAGTTTTTATCTGTCCACTGTGTTAACATGAAACACAGAATAGAGTTAAATGATCAGAAACAAATTTCGATATTTCTCATCTGCTTTAAAAGTTTGCGTTAGGGCTGATAACTCGCTAATCATGTGTGTAAGTCTTTGAGCTGGAGATCAGCTTTCTGGACCTCCCATTCTGTCCCTTCCTTTTCACTAACCCAATGTATAAAGTCAAAGAAGAGTTAAATAGTCACATTATTTCATTTATAAACGCAGGATATTGAAGCGTGACCGATCTGTGACCAATAGCAGGCAAAATAAAGTTCAGAAATATAGGCTTGTCATAACAGTCCAGGTCAACCATTGATCAAGTATCAACCACAGTCTCCTGATGACAGGAGTACAGACGCACTCAAACCGCAACTGTAAAATAAGTTACACACACCAAAAGGCTGAGGAACCATGCACACACACATGTTTCGATCGCTTTAAAAGACATTGAGTTACATTCATTTCCTGGACATTTACCCCGACCCTCACCTAATCCTATGCATTTTGCCCCATAAGGGAGACGAGTCCCCACAATGTGACTGTGTAAACAGATTAATGTCCTCACAATATGAGTAATACACATCACCACACACACACACACACACACACACACACACACACACACACACACACACACACACACACACACACACACACACACACACACTCTGAGCAGGGGACTTCTGACAGATTTATTGAGTTCATCCTTGGAAACCACACACGGATACATGTGCACGCATATACACACACACACACGCATGCATGCACGCACGCATATACACACACACACACAGTAATCATCAGATCAGATCAGATATCAAAAGGCAGTGTCTGTCTGGAAGATTAGAAGAGCCATCTGTCTGCCATGTGGAAAGCCTCGGATTATCAATAAACTTCACACACTTCTGTATGTGCATGTATCTGTGCACTCGTGTGTTTGATCCAGTCACTGGGTATGGAATGCAAATGAGAGAGAAGGAAACAGAAGCACAGAATAAATAGCAATAAAAACAACCATGTTTCTTCTTGGTTGACCTTATTAGTTTATTTTGGGCTAAAATCCACACAGCCTAACGCCGTTCATGGGGGCTTGGTCTAAATACTGCGAAATAATACACCAACACATTTTAGAGACCAAACACTTCCAAAAGCATTTATTTTCAACACAAACAGATGCACACAGACGGCAAGGAAATGACTTGGGCAAACTTAATGCTTAATCAATACACAGTGATCGATCCCTTTCCTGGCTAAACATTCACTGTATTTACTCTGTTAACTTTCCCCGTACAGATCTATACTAATATAACCACAGGAAGAGAGAGGAGAGCAAGGTTGGATGAGAGTGAGAGCCTCAAAGAAAAAAAAGCACAGAAAATAAGAGTGAATTAGAAGAGAATGACGAGATGGAAAGTGGGTAAAAGTTTCGGTGCACGCGCGCACACACACACACACACACACTCACCATCAAGCACATTCAAGCTCAATTATTACTTGTCTACACCCTGCCTTGCACAGTGGATAGAAGAAAAGCTATTAGGCCCATAACCTGTGGATGACCACACACACATACACACACACACACACAGACACACAGAGTTACTTATTTCATTCATTCACTATTTCTCTCTGGTCAAGCAAGGTCCTGCCAATGCTTCCAGTCAAGTCATCTTTTCTGCTTGGTGATCAAGGTTACTTTGTCCGATGATGATTCAAATTAAACCCACTGCTCAAATCATCTCTGGCTTTTAAATCCACTTTATCTAATATCTGTGCTCTCACATGGAAATCTAGCACATAGCCGATTCATTTATATGTATGAAGCAGAGATCAGACAGAGACACATGTGGAATTAATTTATCACAAAAGGACAGAAGTGCACACACACCCAGGCACACCCACACACACTGTCTCGTGTTAAAATACTTGTGAGGACCTCTAAAAGCTTTAACCTATCCCCTTATTCTTCTGTTGGACTTTGTGACTGGTCCTCGCAAACCTCATACATTCACACAACACACAAACACTCGTGCTCACACTTTTCTCTCTTCAATCACAGGTAGCCGGTGCTTTCATTTCAGCAGGTGGCCTCATGTGAAGATCCACACACGATACAGGTCACCCCCGCTTTCCATTTCAGCGCAGTGGTCAGCGAGTAATGGCACTGATGGCTGAACATTGGACACTTAGACAGAAAGCAGGGGTTATCTTCCAAAACAACACCAAAAGGGCCAAAGAGAAGAGCGAGGGAGAGAGAAAAACCTCAAAGGGGGGCCTTGAAAAGTCATTTGCTACATGTCCTTGAATGCCGAACTCTCGATTTCTTTGCTTTTTATTCATATGTCACCCACACACTTTCTCCACCCACACCAACAGCCTGGCATGCCACATTAATTACTAATGTCTTTCATGCCTTCATTTCCTCTTCATGAGAGAAATTACATTTGTTTTTCCTCGTTGAGTCAAGATGACAGGGAAAACAAAGAGGAGAGGACAAATTAGAAGTGAGAAAGACTAAAAAGTCTCTTTCAGCTTGTAAAATAACAGACAAGCTAATTATTCAAAAACAGAGAAAGCGACAATGAGTTGTCAAATGTCAAAGAATATAGATCCTCTTGCTTTGGTCTTTTTAGCTGTACTGTCAAGGAGTCTGACACAATATTGCACTGTTCGTCCTCCAAAAGGAGAAAAGTTAAGTGAGTCCCCGACATCACGCCACTGAACAAATGAAGACAAGTAATTGTATAAAAACACTGACATTTTTGAAATTAGGACAGTTTGCATTGTCAAATTATGTGAATAAAATTCACTTCTGCTGTAACCCTAATTAACACATTGTTTGCTGTCTTCAATCTGTCAGGGCAACTCTCAACGCAACATTCGAGCTCTAGGTTGAACAACGGCTTGAAGAAGGTGTGATAAAAAAACAAAGGTATCTTATTTTGCAGTAAATTAAAGCCATAATGTCACATGCCAAACAAAAAAACAACAGGATAGATTTAGTTTTTTCTTACTGTCAACAAATACAATGAAAAGATCAAAACCAACAATGCAGACAGTGACAACTACAGTGGCTATGTTCATCATAAGGAACGAACATGTCATCCAATACAATGGTGTGGCTTATTGATTGCCTTTCAGTAGCTTCTGGACAACTATGGAGCACTAGCACACAAGGTAAGATATATAAAGCTTTGGCTACACAGACTTTACTCGTTTGTATGAATATACAGTATTTCAACTATCACTGTATCACTGCATCAAAAACACCTTCTTTTTTTAATTTATAGTAACAATATAACTTTAAATATTTTTTTTTTTTTTGCTTATTTTTTTCCTCTTGTTTTTGCTATAAATAGTCACTTGTCTATATACCCATTATATACGACTATGCTCGTGGGACACATGCAATTTTATTAACAAAGCCAAAGTCTAAACTTTGAGGCATCACAGTTCACTCAATATTCATTCCTACTTACAAACATGAACTGGCAAGACAACAGAGGGTGGGTCTCATACACACGACTGGGACCTGCCCAACATATCCACAGGCATGTCGTGTTGCCCACTGAGCAGCTCAAGTTGAGATGCTGGGGGTTAAATGCCTTGTTAAATGGCACCTGATGCAACTTGTTGAAAGGAAAACACTCCTTCAATCTCCTACGCCATGTAGACATTTTGGTCTGAGACCTGAACTGTCTGCAGGCCATCAGCTCCTATTTTTTGCCGTTAGGCCACTTCTTCTGCCATAAAACATCTCACTGCTTTGATTTAAGGCTCAACACTTTGGATGTGAGCAAAACCTGGCTTCACCCCTCATTCGCTTTCCAGACATCCTCCTTGTTTCCGAGTCCCTCCATTCTTCAATCCCCTCCACCCCAAAGCCGTTCCCCTGGCTCTTGCCTTATCCCATTACTCACATCCCCTCCATGATATTCCCATTATATCCCTTCAGGGTATTCCCAATCCCTGTGGAATGCGGGCGGTATTCCTGGGATAACAGGAGGTTGACTGGCTGGCTGGCTTCTGCTGGGAATAGGGAATATGCTTCCTTTCTCTGGAAGGAAGCAGCTCCTATCCAGCTTCTCCCTTCATTTATCTGTAGCTTTCTTCATCAGAGAAATGAATGTGCGTGTGAACAAATGAATGGACAGAGGAAAGACTGGAACTCTGATTTTTGATTCCATTATTCTTCCTCTCCTACTGTTCCTGCTTCTTTCTGGTTTGAGAAACAAGGGTGAGATATCACCACCCTTTGGGGAATCAATTTGTTCTGTTTTTCTGTTATTTCTCAGAGGAACGAGGAGTCTCTCTTTCAGTCGACTGTAATTCTCTTTCCTTGCTCCTAAACGTCATATATGGGAAGTACTACTAGCAATAAGGGAGATCTTTCTATCCTTGGAGAAATGAGTGCTGGGGAAGAATAAGCCTAGTTTTCCCCCTGCAGTCCTTTACAACCAAGAGAGGGCATTTGGTGTTTTAACTATTTACCAATCACACATCAGTAATGTGGCTGTTAGTCTAAAAAATACCATAAAGGATGACACCAATGATTCCCCCAGACTGATTTTGTAGTTTTTCACATCCATGACAATGCATTGCTGAACTGGCAGTTCAGTTTGAGATGCTGTCAAAATTCCTTGCCTCAGAGTAATCAATGGATCAGATTGAGCAGTGATCCCTTCTTTCCTCAAGCCATCTCGTTTTCCCTCTTCTCCTCTATCCATAGTTCCCTCAAGGGAATCTTAAGGCAGGACTGGTTGGGGTCCCTAATCCCATGGCCTCTGAATGGTGACTGGGTGCTGGCTACACGTGGGTCACCTTGTAGGATCACGAAAACACACACACATGCAAGCACACATACACACACGCACAGGGCTTGGGATCTCTCTAATCTCCAGGCTTCTAAATGGTTACACTTGACTGCCTGGACTCACGGGTCTATTTGTAGGACTTTAGACGAATTCAAAGCCTTGGAAACTGTGTGTGTGTGTGTGTGTGTGTGTGTGTGTGTGTGTGTGTGCCTTACAAAGATGGGAGAGGACGATCCCATTATCATTTTGACAGTATTGCGCTGTTGAAGCTGCACATACATAAATAAAAAATGATTAGTCCCACACTTTGATGTGTGCACTTGGGATTGTAGAAATTCCCAGTGTCAATAAAGTTAGAATTATTGGACTATTCTGACAAAGTATAGTAAATAAGACAATGTCATTAAGCAGTTTTGTGTGACTTCAAAATCCCCATACAAAAGAACACCTGTTTTGCCAAATGACAACTTAATATTGAGAACTGTTTAACCCTCATGTCACCATGCTAATATTTACATATTAGTATTTACATATTAACAGACTACCTGTCAAACGTCTGCTCTGAATATGAGAGTATTATATCTGATATATTCAATTCAAGTGTAGATGCAGTGATGAAAATGTCTTTATTTCTAAAGTTCATACTTCAATTCTCTTTCTACTTAGACTTTCATTCCTCACAACTCTGTCATCTGATTTATGTCTGTATCCATTGCTGCCAACTACCATTTCCCCATTCACTTAACCTCCTTTTGCAAAGCACTGATTTTCTTTTTCCTTCGTCGTCGTGCTTTTCTCCACTCCATTATTCCTCCATCTATCCATCTCTCTGTATCCCGTTTCTGCAGATTTGCCAGAGTCTAGTTCGTTTTCCCTGGCAGCATATTGCCCTCCCTGTTCGCCTCCCTTTTTCCGACCGTCGCTTTGGCTGATTTTGGCTTCAAGTGCATCTGTCTCTGTCGGCTGTACCCTTCATCCCAGCACCCCCCTCCCATCCCCACTGACTCTTCCCCTCGTCTTTCCTTACATCGTTTTCCCCTTCACTCTTTTTCATCCCTTTGCCTCTCTCAATCAGCAAAGTGGAACTGCCTGACGCACACTGTTGCGAGACAGTAGAAAGACAGAGCGAGCATATAGAGTCTCTCACACGCATACACACACCAGGTGATACGTCTAATCTTGCAGAATGACAGCTGTCAAAAACTGAACTGTCTTTCACACACTTTCCCTGTACAATATCAATTCCCACCACGTCTGCGACTGCGTGTGAGAAGAGCGAATGTCTGTGTGCGTGTGTGTGTATATGTGGGAGGTGGAGTCAGAGAGAACATTGTAAGTTTTCATTGGTTACAACATTGCGGCGTGTAATGTTGCGTAGCGCGCAGTCAGCCAATCAGAAGATCCTCACACACTCCGTTTTATGAATGAGACGGCATGTATGCGAGGTGCACACACACTGAGAATACTCTACAGTGATGTAATACAATCACACAGAGCAGCAGAAGCGCTTGTAACACGAATGCAGTACGAGCTGAATCAGAACAGTGTGACAATCTTTCAAATTTCTGAATACTGTTTCCTCAAAAATATCCTAGGAATTTGACATAATTGGGAAAAGTAAGGATATCTATCGACTGCAAATGTCCCACAGCCTACAGTACGTTACATTTGCGGTCAATGCAAATATATTTATATTAAATTTACAATGTACAATGTTTTTCTTCCTGCCATGCAAAATGCATACAGCATTAAGTGCTTCATTTCAAATAGATACAAAATGCATTTAGTAATAAAAGCAAAGTATGGTACCTGCTGATCCATCTTGCTTTCTTCCAAAGCCCAGTGTGTGTGTGTGTGTGTGTGTGTGTGTGAGAGAGAGAGAGTGTGTGTAAAATTTCAAAGCAGTTCATTTTCTAGAAAAAAATAATTAGTAAAAATATATTGTATGTGACATGCCTGGCATTTTCTATCCACAGCGACACCTATAACACCTTATCAATAAAGTCCCGGTATCATTTTATCAGAACAGCTCACACCCTCTCTCTAAAACTCATATCCTCCAACCGTCCGTGTCCAAACCAGGAACTGAGAACGGCTGATTTGGCTGACATTGTGTACCAGGGAGTAATTTTGCCTAACCGGTATGTAAAATCATAACTGAAGTGCTGTGTGTGCGGCTGGCTGGCAGAGAGGAGATTGGGAGGGGAGGAGAGGAGCCAAAAACAATCAAAATATCCTGGTGTGACTTTCCATGAAGTGTGTGTGTGTGTGTGTGTGTGTGTGTGTACATGCACGCACACGACCATGTGTGAGCATACACGCCTTTCTATGAAGTCACTATTTGGCACATTGCTCTACTGCTCAAATGTGGTTCATTTGTATCAGTGTATTGTCATCATCATGGGTAAACAGTGCCCTCTTTGGTTGTACGGAGGAACAGCAACTCACAACGAGCCAGGCTGAACAAATAGAGGCAGCATAACAAGCGTGGAGACAATGAAAGAGAGAGGAGAGGAGATGTGACACAGGTTGTTGTTTGAGTAGTAGCAAAGTAAAACAAAATAAAAACAAATACCTGCAGTAGAAAAGGTTTTCAAGAATGTTCAGAATGACTATATATATATATATCTTATAAACCTAAACTAAGCTTAAATGTTTGATGTGGAAAAAAAACATGTCATATATATTTTATTAAACATATATATATATCCCAAGATGCTATGCAGCTGAAGAAGAGTGGTCCCTGTCATCCAAACCTTTTTAACCTACAGCCACTTGATATTAAGCCTTAATCAATAAGGCTCTTGTTATGTAAAAGTCTACATGATGTCCTCCAGTTGTACATTGTATTGATTTCAGGTTAATAACCTTGTTAGCAAAGAGCTGACTTCATTTTATTAGCATTAACAGTCACATAAGAACATGTGTAGCCTTCAAGGAGTGAAAGTTACTACTTTTAAAACTATGAATGAGGAGCATGTTTTTCAGAAGGATGACCTCATCCTGATATTGCAGAGATGCCTTAGTTCAACAAAAAGCTCTTCCCATGAGCCAAGTCTGCCACCTAGAGGTCGACATAAGAACTGCTACTACGTCTCACATCAGGTGATGTCATAGTTTAAGAAAGAAAGAAAGAGTTGGAGAGGGGGATGAAAGAGGGACAGGGGAGTGCAGGGGGTGTGAAAGAGAGAAAATAGGCAGTAAAGATGAGAGGGAGGGAGAGAAGGTGATGTCATGTTTTCAGAGCAGTGGGTGCTCCGTCTTTGTCCAACTCTTTCACTAAACTCTGCAGATCGACACTGCGGATTACAACAACAGACACTATGCAGAGGCAGAGATATTCATGAGGCATGATATTCACATGATGTCATCTTTTTCAACAGTTGTTTCGGAGAAGGACGTGACATTCTGACTCACAGATGATAACATTCAACCTATTCGAAGTCCTCATGTTCAGTGTGGCCAACGACCAGACACTACATCCTTCACAAGGCCAATTCAGTCCTTGTCATTCCAGAGTATTCCACTTTCTCCAATGCATTAGCAACAATTTCATGCCATTCACGACAACTGCATTGCATTCCATACTATACTATTCCGGACTCAAAACAATCACCGCCTGTCCTGAGTGTAATCTCCCCTGATTCTGGCCATGACAGGCAATTTCTCCTTCCAACAATCCCACAGTGAAAAACAATGAACGAAGATACTCGCTACCAAAGAAAAGAGGGGTAGTCGAAAGAAAAACACACACACACACACAGTAAGAGCAGATGCACACACCATGTAGACAAGGGCCATTGTCTAACCAAACATGAAATACAATCACACCCTCTTGCAAATGCATGTAGTCATGCAAATTGCTCTACATGCAAAGACAACCTGAAAGCCATTAAATCAACTGAACTAGCCCAACTGTGACCCATTTTCTTTTGACCCTTGCGAATATCTACATCCCCTGTTATTCCATTTTAGTGCTAAGTGCCTTTTATACATACATGCATGCATACAAAAGTGATGCATCTAATCTTAAACAAAGACAGCTGTCAAAGATGCCCGAACAGAATACACTAATGTGTTGCTAATTTCATACCACATTGTAATTGCCAATACTGTAAGATACTGGTGGGCGCAGATATTTATACCACTATTTGGAAGTAATTCTGCAGAAAGAGAGCTGAAATCTAATGAATTAAAGAGGCCATATTGTGCTCATTTTCGCTTTAATGATCAAAAAACACATTTTTCTCATATTCTCCATCACATTTTCATTAAAAAATAAAGTGAATCCAATGGATCTTGACATCCTCAGATGGTGGGAATAGATGAAGACAACAACAGAGAAATTGGCATATTTGCTTGTACCTTCCACATCTTCATAAATCAACAGCAGGCAGTGAAGAAAACAAGATAAACCAGGTGTCAGTAGGCAGGACAGTCACCTAGCTGGAAGTGATGCGGTGTTACACATTAACATAGAGAAGTATTGAAAGAAAAGGCTGGACTACTGAGGAGGCATTAAAGTTCTTGAGCAGTGTTTTTCTGGAGGAGGGAATAAGTCCCTTTGGTGTGGACTTTGTGCTTTGTAACTTTACAGATGTTTAACATGCACCAAAAGCTATATAACACAAAGTACAGGGGGAAACCCAAAAAGCATAATATGGCCTCTATGAACTTTAATTGCTGAATATTTTCTAGAACCAGGATCCCTGTGAGGTCACTGCCTGGTCCTACTTTAGGGAGAAGAGGAGACAGAACAAACCTAATTCAGAGATTAGGAAAAAATTCAATATCCATAACAGCAAGTTTTAACCTTATTACCTTAAGAGTGCATGATGTAACAAATGGGAAATGGGTCTATATCTACTAAGGGCCTTAAGACAACCAGAGGAGCTATGTGATTTAATCAGACTGTGAGGCAGATGGATATGTCTTGCGCAGAAATCAAAGTGGAAAAAGAAAAAAATTCTGACTACAAACAACAGGTTTACATCACACTCACTTCCTGAAAGACAACTCATACTGTTCCCCTAAATTACAGTGTCAAAATAGATTTATGGTAAGACAATTAGCACGCTCAGTATCAAGCCTTAGTGGATGCTTTAACACAGGAAATGTTACTATGTCAAGAGGGAAGGTGAGAGACAACAAAGACAGTGTGAGAGAAGGGGAGAGGCAGGTTGTATCTGAGACAAGCTCAAAGGACAGAGAAAAGTGAGAAACAAAGAAACGTGGAAAAGATAAAGAGATCAAGGGTTCATGCTACCGGATGAGGGGGAAAATTGTTGGCCTATGTTCATGAGTAAATTGTATCTTTTGTTTGTGTGTGTGTGAGTGAGTACATCTGCATATTTGAAGTGTGTGATTAATGTCCTTCTAAGGCTGAGGAGACCCCATGGTGAGAGAAACGCCTGAGGGGTTAATATTAACGCTCTCTTCCTCTCTCTCTTTCTTGCTCTCTCCCTCCACAAAGACATACATACACATACACACACACACACTAACTATGATACTAAAAAGATTTTCAAAGATATTTTCAAGTACAATCCCACTCACACATGCTGATATAATTAGATCGTCTATCTCTATGTCTCGTCTCTCATCTATCTGTGTCGGTCTATCTCACCTGTGCATACACACACATAGACACACACACGCTTAATCCTTTATGAAAGGCCTCTGGTAATCTAGTTCAAAATATGTCTGGCCTCCACGCAAAAGACATGCAAAACTAGACATGAAAGGGTACGATTCAGCGTAGTCCAGTTTAACATAACAATCTTATACCTTCAAAAACTTTTCATGTTATGTTCCAATATGAGAAAAAACAACTCAGGAACACTAGCTGGCAACCATTTTTTACAGAATGCATAAAAGCAAAGTGTTGCAAAGGGTTTTTTTTTTTTTTCAAATTTGGTCCTTGGGTTACTTGAGTCCCAAGTTGGCCGCTCTCTTTCTTTACATTCTAATAGAACAGGAAGTCAGCTGGTGAAAAATAAAAGCATACTGGTATTGCAATCAAATAAAAAAATATCAGCATCAGACTGAAAGAGCATGTAAATTATCAGTCAGCAGATATTAGCAAATATATGAGTATTCTGCAGTTTTAATATCAGAACATAATATAAGCCAGAACATAAATGAACCAATCATTTCGCCCAAAACATGTGAGCGTGTATGTAAGCCATATTCTATCCAAACAGTTAAGTTGATGATTTTAAGTTGTCAAAAGGGCTGGTCAATTTGATACATTAAACAGCTACAGCAGCATATAAGGCTGGTTCTCAGTTGACATCAGCCTAGTTGAGCCTCACTTGCAAACTTCAGACTTACATTAACCATTTTGACCAAATATCTTTGCCTGGTTGAGTTTAGGGAGGACAGTACACAGCCGGGGAAACTCAATTCAGGGCAAAACAGTCTCCCACCGGAATAACGTGCAAGGTACAGCTTACCTACAAGGCAACACTGCCCCCTTGTGTTTAATAACGATTATGACATCAGTTCTAGAGATACCCAAGAAGAAGAAGATTTTACCATTTCAGCTATTCATTCATTTATTTACACTTAATCGGTTTAATCCACCCCCCGAATTGTGTTATTTACCAGTTTCCTGGCAATGGGCTTAATACAAATCACCACAATGAAACAGTCTCTTACCAGTAATCTTGTATCCGCTGGCAGCGAGCTGTCCGGCCATGTACTCTCCATCCGAGTTGTTATGACTGCAGCCCCATGTTTTCATCCAGATTTTTTGGGTGCCAGGGATCAAACTAAAAACAGGAACAGCAATCAAATAGGTTATTGTTATGTGAGGTACTATAAAATCATAATAAATGTAAATCAACAAATGTATAAAACTAATGTTGTTTCAGAATAACTGATCACTCATCAGGACTTGTCAGCTTTAGCCTCTGTTTATTGCCTTAATGTAAAGGGACAGACTTTCACACCGACCCTGTTTGGTTTAGGCTGATGGGAAAGCTGTCAATCAAATTCTGGTGCAGACCAAGAATGCCTCCATCAGACTCTTGTGTGGTTTGTTTGAAGTGTGAAAGCGAAGTGGACAAATAACAGCATTTTGGGATAACAGATATGATATGGGCCAATTCTCCTTCATACATACGAAAGTGAAAAGTAGTTAAAACAGAGGTGTGTTAGGCTCGTGTTCAACAATGTAAATCAGCAGTTCTAATATAAAGTGTTGTAAAACATTATTCAGCCCCTGTGACACTTTTTGTGAGGCTCCTTTGTTGTCCTGTTTTTACCTGCCCCTCATTATTCATAACATATGTGATGTGTCACAAATGAACTTAAATATAAACCAGTAGCAGTAAAGTGTTGTATGACATGACTTTAGTTTTTTCTTACAGATCACAATCCTGATGATGAGAGAGAGCAGTCAACATAACTGTCCAATGAATGAGCTACCTCGGTCCATACAGCTTTAGGTTTGCATGTCTTGGTTTATTTTTAATACATCTGTGTGAACAGAACTAGAAGTATGTCACTGTTCTTTGCTCTGGACCAAGCCAGGAGAACTAGAGGTGTAAAAGCAAAGTTACTGTTCTTCTTTTCTAAATGGGAAAAACTTAACAACAAGTTGCACAAAGTATGATTAGAAAAATGCGGCTCTGCAATGTTTTACTTTCATATTTGTTTGACCAAACTGACACATCTTCATCATCTAATTTTTTTTATCAGCTTGAGACTATTACAAATTTTCTTCAAAGTTAATAAGTAAATACTGAAATATTAGAGTCAACACATCCCACACGTATCACAATTCATCTGATTATCTGAAATGCTTGAAATGAAGACACACTGTTTGCAAAACCAGAAGGCCTCTGAATTCAGTGGGCTGGTCTTGTGCTAGTTATCCTAACTTCTAAGTGACGTCTTAGGACTTCAGACTTTACTTATACATCACCAGCATAAAACATGCTGTATACTAAACCATGTTGTATTGAAGCCATATCACATTAAACTCACATCCTCAACTACTGTATCACTTTGTCAAACATTTGACATACCTGTCAGCTTGGAGCTCCTCTTGGCTCAACTCTTTTTTCTTCCTGGACCTTGGTATGATACTCTTTCTGGCAGACTGTCTCTCATGAGGTGTGGGGTCGCTAGAAGACACCATGTCCTCAATGTCTTCAATCAGAGAGTCACAGGCAGATGGCATGATGGTCTGAAAATTACACAGAGCCTTGATCACCACAGCATTATACTAGGGATCCATGTCTAATCCAGTCGACACCTGTGAGCAGTCAAGTAGACCCCGTTTACCAAAAAAGGTGTGTTGTTGAAATAATGTTGAAGATTTTCTAATTGAATTAAGAATGAATGTTAAATTTTGCAAAAAAAAATTCAAATATGGGAAGCTGAAATCTGTGAGTTTTCAGCAGTTTTTCTTATGTTAAATTAATGTACCGATTATTGACTATCAAAATAGTCATTATTAATTTCTATTAATCATTGCTGCTCTATATTACTGTATATTGCAAACTAAAGAACAGAAATGCACGGGTATTTATAAACTAGAGTCCCAGAGTATGTTATCTACAATTTACAATAATTTTTATACAAAGGGAATTACTCTGCATACATATTCCAAGTACTTCATCCCGGCGATTAAAACGAAGATGCAACATGATAGTTTTCTCTTTGTCAGTAAGGTTACATGGAATTCTCTTTGTTTTTGTTTTCCGCTGTGCCTTGTATGTTTCTACTGGAGTGTGAGAGAAACGGCATTTCAATCCCATCTATGTCATGTACACATGGCAGAACTGACAATGAAGTTGACTTTGAACCCAAGTTTCCTGGCTGTAATAGTCATGGAATCTGCTTTTTCTGATAACACCAGATATATATTGCTACATGGAAATACATGTTAAATTCATATGAATTTCCATTTTGAAAATCCCAAACTGTAGAGAACACATTACCTGCATGATCAATAGATATGAACATTATTGTGCTGACTGGAAAGCTAAGCACCTGTATCTACTGACACATCTGCATTAATTAGGCTGTCCCTTGAACACAGAAAGTCTAACTTTTCACCAACAGAGAATGTGACTTTAATTAAGAAGCTTTTACCTCATTTTTCCACCTGTCTCCCTCTCAGTTGGTGCCCATTGTTCTAACCTTCCTCGTTTTCTCTAAAGTGTATTTCGGTCTTCCACTGAATTCATCTTTCATTGAAAACATGCCCCAGAAAAGGGCTTTCAAGATACATAAGGCAGTAAAACCAGACACAAGCCAGCAGGCCAGCAACCCCACAGCTGACTCCAAGGCTTTTTAACTAACTCGTGTTATCCAGAAATACTTAGCCCGACTAGTGCCTTGTTTAGCTTCTACTATTGACAACAGCTACATAATAATTTGTTATAGGAAACACTTGCGTATTTTAACTGTTAATAAATATAAACAGACATTAACTACTTTATAGTTAGCTACCTGCTCGATGTAACAACGTCTTATTTTCACCTATAGCCAAACAGCAAACGCGCACTAAGTGATAAACATTAACATCGACCGATGCAACTGACAAACACCTGTGAAAATGTTTATTTTGCCAGATATCTGCCAGCCTGTAGCTATATTTTAGCCATTAGCCGTTAGCTAGTTACTGACTAGCCTCATCAGCTAACCACTACCCACGTGCCCCTTGTTTTGGACACGCAGACAAATTAAGATACTGTTTAAATCGCTTACCTGGGTCGCAATGTGGTTGTTAGTGCAGATAAATACGAAGTCCAAAGAAAAGAGGTTTCAGTATTACAAATAAATGACTCTTTGCACCATCAAAACACTTGTCAGAAGTCTCAGGCCGCCATACTTGCGCGCAGCTACGGTAGGTGAGGAGGAACAAACTAAACACGTGCGTTTTAAAAAATGAGGGAAGCGAACATCTTTCTTGACTTCTAAATGAAGCATGTTATTAGACTGAGAAACATATGGATAATTCAAAGTATATATAGGCTTGCTTTTTCTACACACAAACAAAACATTTTCATATTTATATTGCCTTTATTCAAATTTTCAATTACAAACACCCATAGTACAAAAACAAATCCATTTACCCCCCACCCCACCCCAAACAAATACAACTCAAATTCCTCATTTAACAGATGTTAAAGAAACTTATAGAACTGAACAACACACATCAAAAATCATCACATTACTTTATCTTAAACATTCAACAGCAGACCGATACTTTCACCCATGCGTTCAAATTGCAAAACAAAAGTAATGTGATAGTACAGCTTTTTTTTTCCTGTAATTAGTGGAAACAGGCAGCAATATTATAATTTTACAGTCAATTTTTCCTATCAAATAGTTAACTTTTCACATAACCTTTACAGAATACAGATCAGTATATTGTATTTGGTAACAGCTTAAGAATAACCATCAGAAAATAGCATGAAAAACAGTGCTGTTTCAATTGTGACAATAGTTAATACCACATTTAGCCTAATGATAATTTTCTGTAAGGTCTAATCACACATCAGAATAACACACTAGAAATGAAGGAGCTGTAATTTTAAGAGTCACCCATAATATATTTTCAGACTCACTGGCAATGACACTAGCTTCAGTGATGCATTAAAATCTTTCACACTCCATTAGAAACCCATGGAAACACACAATCTTTCCAAAAATCATGTTTCCATCATGTAAAATTGGATAAACTATTGTGACCAGATTCTGGTCGCTTGAAATAGATGGAGGAAAATATAACTACCTATGTAAATGGTCTTAGAAAATAGCACAACTGTAGATAGTGAATCAAATGGGGAAAATATTGAACTGGACTTTTCCATAAATACATATAAAATATACTGATATAAATATGCCTATAGGGAAATTGTGTTGTGTGAATCAGAGCATTTCTGTGCAAATAAGTCAAATTTTGTTCATTTATGATAGCATCTCTAATCAAGCTAATTTATGCTGACTCAGAAACTGTATTTTTCAATGGGTGAAGTTCAGGTGAACCATTGCGTTTTGCTTTTGCAAAGACAAAATGCTGTTTGAACAGGCTTCAAAACACTCCATCCAAGTGAAATTGGCAGAAATGCAAAAAAAAAAAAAAAAAAAAAAAAAGACAAGTGAGACAGACTCCTTCACAACATCCCAAAAATAAAATGGACACACAGTGTCACAGAAGCAAAGCCCCCTACACACTTCAGCAGAGGACAAGTCACTAATCCTGGTTCAGTGGTGTACATCAACACAACAAGGTCTCCTAGTGGCCAGCAAATGGCAAATAGGCAGAATTAATAACTGCATTCTTACATTATCAAATGTGTACTTGGGTCCGAAGGATGGTCTGCATTTCAAAAAAAAAAAAAAAAAACCCTGACAAAAGAACTAAATAACTTATGGAAAATACCTAAAAAAGAAAAAAAAAAAAAGAAAACAAACCAAAAAAAATATTGCAAATAATTGTCCACATTCCATCCATCAAATGTGCACCCCAATATTCAAATGTAAGATGCATGAGACTGGTTTAGGAGCAAAGGCATACTCATTATTATATCAGGGCGAATCTCGCACTCATCAAAAAAGAAAAGCGCAATGTAATATCCAACATCACATCAAAACAATACAAGGGTAATTACTATTTCTATGACAAAAAGGGATTTTCAAAAACTCATACACACTATGGCATTTCCCTCTATGCCCTATTACTATTGTCCAACATTAAGTGGGAGGTAGCCTACAGTACCTTGTGCACTGAAAAATTTAGAAAACTGTACATCAATTTACACATGGCAGGCTTACTGTTCAGCAAGCTTGATCTTTGACATAACTCACACATGCTGCACACGCAATTACTCAAGCTCACATCAATCAGGTCGGGGAAAAGTTAACACTAACAGCAGCATTATAACCCGCAGCCACAGGTTCCTCTAGTTTAAAAGCCAGGGTTTCAGAGATGTTTGCATTTTGCTATCATCAGGGATGTAATCAAATAGAAGAAGCTATTAGAAGTGAACAGTCACGGTGATAGAAATAGCTAGAGGAAAACATAAATCACACTCCTGCAGCTCCTAGTTCACCAACTTCTTGAGCTGGGTTTTCTTGATTAACCACTGTTTGACGATTCAGAGGCCTTGACAGTATAACCACACCTAGTTTAAATCTTGGCTGGGTTAGCATGGAATTTGCTCCAATTGCAAAACAAGTCTTCATACTTTTTTTCTTTTTTCACTTTTTTAAGATCCTGGAGGAAATACAGCCCTTCAATACATGCTTAAGCCTAAATTAGTGGCTATCTGGCCCCCTGTTGCTTAGGTGCCCATAATATCATTAGTTATTTCTACAGTATTAAAATCCATTAAAATTCAACAGTTATTAAACCAAAATGACTAATACTCACCTATCCTGTCTCCTTACACTGCTTTCAGTACACACTGAGTAGGCCCCTGTGCAGCGATAAGTGGTTCAAAGTCAAATTTTCTGATTAGCTCAAACCACAGTATATATTCACAGCACATAGTCGAAGAGAGGAGGCATTAGGGGAAGTTTGGTTACGGCAGCTTCTGCTGATGAAGATGGAGGGGGGAGGCAAAAAGCAGCAAGAAAGTGGGAGTCTGGGTCCTGCATTTACAAAGTATCAAGAAGAGTATGAGAAAATGTGTTGATGTTGAAGTTTGCACATCATGTGTGCCAATGGGCCAGATTAATACAGGTACATTTGGTGCTTTTGCTTAAGACCACACTGTCCAGTATGATGGCTTTTTTTGTGCTGTTAGCACACAGTTCTTTTAAGGTTAAACGTCACAATATCTGTTCCTGTGTATTCCATAAAGTGGAAATATCCACTAAGTGTACAAAACTATCTGCTTACTCAAGATAGATAACCGGTTGATCGGTAAACAGGTAACAAAGGTTCCTGTTTAATTTGGCCAAATAAATCCATTTTAAAAATGAAGATATCGTACAAGAGAAAAACAAATTCTGTGCCATAAGGCATACTGTAAATATTTTGTACACTTAAAAGACTTGCGTACACATGTCTTCTTAAAGAGCATTTAGAGTTCACTTCATTTTACAGTTTCTTTTAAAATTAGATAATTATGTCATGTTCACTCCAAAACAGTATATGGATTTCCATGCAGCTCTCAATACATCTAAATGGTGCTTAAATGTACAAAATACTCATACTCTTAGCAATTTTATGATTATAAGCTCAAATAGCTCAATAAGTAAAAGGACAGGGGACTGAACAGGCACAGGCTGCCTACCCAAACTGTGAAGTTAAAACTGTAGTCATGAATGCTATTCAGCAAAATTCCTGTTTTCTTTGTATATTCATTGTAATTTCTAAAATTTTCTACATTTGAATACACAAAATGCCTATTTAACAGTCAGCAGTATGAGCCTTCAATCACAGATCACTAGTGTCATGGAAGGCAACCATTGAAAATCTCCTCAGCCCCCACAGCACTTGGCATTAACACAGCTTAAACTCTAGGATATGTCAAAGGAAGGGTTACTTGGATGAATTTGGACACCTGACACCGGACAGGGAATACACAGATCAGTCTTATGCTTCACTTGCCAAACTACAGATTTACAGGCTGTCAAATCCTCAAATTTGCAGGATCATTAAAGATTTAAGCAGTTTTCCTTTTCCCTACCCTAAAGAATGGAACTGATGGCTTTGGGTAATCATATCCGAGCATTTACACTTGGATTTTATGCTAAACCCAACCCAATCACCCATGATGTGTGTTAATGGCAAGTGATGTGGGGGGATCTTCTCCTTCAAGCTGTTCTGTTTTTGTTCTCTCTGTACAGTGACGTGAACCTTGCGTCATACAGAAAGGTGGATATCCTCCCCCTCCCCAGTTATACTTAACCTAACAGATGGCAAAGGCTTTCAGATGTCCTGAACGCCCAGCTACACTGAAGACCTTACATAGCCTGAGACAAAGAGTAATGGATATGTCTTCACACTGACCAGTCGTGTCTTTGTGTGAAATCATGCAAGACCATTTATCTCTCACACCATGAAAGATCATGGCATCTAGTCCCACTGGGACTGGAAAAGCCCTCAATGTTTCGTTTTCATCTATTTAGAATTGACTTCCGCTAACTACACAGTCAGTCAGGGGCATCGAAACCCTCACTGATTCTCCATCTCTCTCCCATGCACTTTATCAGAATTTCTATTACCTAATGCTAGCTGCACAGGAGATCATCCAGGCCCAGAGAGGACATTTTATCAAAGTCACAGGCGTCAAACAAGTCGCTGACTCCCTGGTCATCTCCCAAACCTAAAAGGTAGTCATCTTGTTCCAGAAGAGGAGGCCCAAGGTTCAAAAAGGGCCCAAGGGATGAGGGGATCTGGTCTTCTGTCTGCTGGAGAAGACTGGTGTAAGGGGACGAGATGGGGGAGAGAGTAGTGACAGAGACAGCTGAGGAAGGGGCAGGTGGAGCCGTGGGGGGGCTGGGGGAAGTCGTCGTGCAGCTGGGATCTGTGAAACAAAATGGAGTGAAGTTGTCAATATATAGCCAAAGAACCCTAACCATTCCTTGTAGGCCAAAAGAGTAGTAGTAGTAGTAACCTCCCAATGTTGACCAGTGTTGTGGTGCTTGCTGCACAAGAGGCAAAATTTCAAATCTGATCAGAAACTGGGTTATGACTGTGATGAAGTTAGTAGTGCTATTTGTAATCATCCCCATGTGGCAAGCAGAGCACATATCAATTTGTAGTTTCAAAGCAGTCCTGCAAGGCCTCACTGGCCTCTTGAGGCTACATCCATAACAATATATATAAATCTCCAGACCGACAAGCGTTTTAGCACCATATCAGAAATGATCTCAGTTCAGAATAACCAACAATAACTGCGTTCTGAGCCTGTAGCTGTAGTGGAAGCATGATAAAATGCAGAGCTGTACAACAGCTGCTAGCATTGACAAAGTCAGCAATACCTGTTTTGTATTTATTATCCACATTGAATTAAAGACTGGTAGTCAAGGCTCATAGATACATAAAGGCTGTCAGAAAGTGCCACGTGATTGAGATGACTGTCAGAAAGTGTATGTGGGTTTATAAATCACTGTTTGCAAACGTCTCCAGTTTCACCAGTCCAGATGACAATGCAATCCCATTTTCAACATAAACCAGGCTTAGCACTTTTTCCAGATGTCTGAATTCGAGGGGTTCTAAGAATGCTGGAGAAGTGTTGATGCTACACATAAGCATAGCAAAAGTGGTACATTTTTAAACATGAACACATTAGTGTTCAACAGGCTGCCACTCTCATGGTGGCATCTTGAAGGGGACACCATCTTAAACTAATGACCAAATTCCCATCAGTCTCAGCTGTACCTCAAGCTTAATGATAACATGTCAACTTCAAGTGTGTTGAAGGATCCTGAGTTCAAATTAGAAAACATGAACAGGAACAAATATGCTTTTAGAAGATGTCAAGCAATAAGTTGTTTCCTTATCTTTAAAAAAGAAAAGTTGAAGCAAAGTCACTGAAGCCTGTCTATGTTAAAAAAGAATGGTTGCACACCCACATCTACAATTCTACAAACATCTATCTGACACAAACCTTGAAAGACTTTGAGGAAAGGCGAGTTCCCATTGATGTCCATGTTGCTATTTTTCACAGGACTCCTGGGGTCGTTCTCTTCATCTCTGCACAGCAGGACCTCTATAGGTCCCCTAGTGCTGGTCAGATGGATGGACAAACTCTGGAGAGAGGAATGAAATAATGAGTTCAAATTACAAAAAAAACTGACAGGACTGTGCTTTATTAGAAGGAAGGACAGACTCCTTTCCACATGCTCCAAACTTGTGAATGATCCACCAATGTATATACACCAAAGGCTTCTGGAGTCTGTGCATGTAATACTGTTACAAATAAACTCATATCTCAACTCAATGCAAATTGATGCAGTACATTTTGATATAGACCTTGAGACTGTCATCATCAAGTGCCTGATAAAATAAAGCCACATCAACTTCAGACCAGTCACCCAAACTACCTGCAACCTCTATAGCTGGTGCATTAATGTCAGAAGAAATGCTGTGTCTGTTTAACAGTTAGCTTATTACTAAGACTGCAAGTAAGGAGAAGCAGTTGTCTCTCTTTGTTATAACCCCCATTCAGACTGTATTATTACTCCAGACAAGTATGTCCCAGATGTTTCACTTATCAGATCAGAAGTGAATTCCCCCCAAATGTCCTACATTTTTATTTAAGGGAAATAAAAGTCATACGTCAAATGACAAGTGAGCAAGAAGCAGAAGTCTCACCAAGAAAACAGATCCAGCTTGTATGTTTTGTGCGTGTACACGTACCTCATCAGGATCTGGTACTTCGAGTTTGGTGTCTGTGGGCGCTTTGACAACAATTACCGTCTGGTCTCTGAGGTTTCCAAGCTGTTTGATGTCTTGGTATGATACATATGCATATGTGGAGACGAGCAGGTTAAAGAAATAACACTCCCATTTGAGTACATGTTAATAGTAAACATACGTGTACACACAAGCCTAAAAAATGCTCACTATGCGATGACAAACCTCCAAACTGTTAAAGTGACTAGAGTAACATGCATCTGCACATGTTGGTGCTGTGAACTACATGAGTTAATATTACAGCTCTCAATTTTAAAATATCTGTATCATGTGTTATACATGTAAGAGATTTTACCTTATTTCTCTATTTTTAAAAACTCCACTATTTATGTATCATCATTACCTATGAGTCAGGAATCACCCTGAGAATGCAAACAATTTCAGAGCACGATCAATTTTGAGAGCACAGTTATAGGAAGGTTTAACACTGGGGTAAGGCAGCTAAGAATCAGTTTCATTTTTGGATGACATGTCATCTAGCAACAAAGGGATATTTCTGACTGCTTGGCAACTCGCTCATGTGTCTCATATCCAGGCTGCATCTCTGGATGAGTTGTTCAAGCCTCTGCTCTTCTTCTCCCAGCGCAGAAACTTCCGCTGTCAGTCTCTGTCTCTGGCTCAGCGCCCCTTCTACTTCCAACAGACTACAGCCCCTGCAAGTGAAAGAGGAGTGAGGAGAGTGAATTAAAACAGATTTAGCAGCAGCTCAGGCTCTTCACTCGCTCATGGTTTCAAATATTTGGTCAAACTGCTTCACAAAGGCTTCTTCATAGCGTCACAGTTTTCTTTTCATTTGCTTTCATGGTGGAGTTGGTATACCACAGATTTATGTTTCAGTACTTTGGTGATGGATTGCAATAATTTGTGATTTGAAAAAATTAGGGATTGTAATTGAAAACAGGCAAAAAAATCTTCCTAGGTTCCCCTTGTAACTTACAAATGCAGGGAGTATTTGTAGGTTTATGGTGCAGTTCACAAATGCAACAATGAAGATCAGAGTACTGAGAATGTTGTATCCATCTGACATAAGAGAAATCTAAAATGTGTTGAATGTAAAATGTTTTCTCACAGTCACTCTACACAAGATTAGCGCAATGATTCATCTGTGGACATTTCCAACTTCAGTGACTGATGTGGGTTAAATGTATTTTAGCAACATCCTCATACACACAACAGAACAAATGTTCAGAGCTCATCCGTTTCACTGAAAGCCTTCACAGGCCTGAAGTGGTGAACACAGGTGCTTAAGGCCTTTTGCTAAACTGCATGTGCTCCTACAGATTACTGTGCAAATGAGGGTATAATTAAAATTTGCAGAGAAAAGTGGAGTAAAGTTAGGTATCCTCATACTTTGACGTAGCAACAGCTTGCATGCAGCCACCTGCCTTCCTGTGCTCTACAAGCCAAGAAACACAATCTGTTTATATGCCAAAAGATTTTTGAGACATCTGAGTCTCTAACTGCAAAACAGTGAGACAACTTCTCTCAAATACATCACTGCTCAGTTAATGCTTTTGTGGCCTAAACTAGTCGAGCATTTAATTATTTGTACAGCAATTTGATCAAACTATGACTACTTTTCTATTGTGTCTGGGGATCCAGCTTGTAGAAACAGGCATAAATAGGCCTGACCGTGCTTAGGACTAAGCTAAGGAAGAAAAGGAAGAAGATACAGTATGAAACACAAGAGAAGAGAAGAGATGGACAAGGCACAAACATGGAGGAACCATGGAATAGGTCACATTCTGTTCTCAAATTTCTTCCTGGGATGAATTCCACAAAGAATCAATCGATTTTAGTGGGTGTTTGGATCCACAGCTAAAGACAAAATGTACTCTTAAAAAGGTGAAAACCAAGTGTTCGAGTGAGAATGAGACAAAATAACTACTTACATCCATTGAATGTTGTTCTTTGATTTCTTCTTGATGAGGTGGATGCCTTCTAGCACGTTGGTGATGTCATACAGCCGTCGTTTCTGTACCTGAATATAGAAGATACAGACCTCATCAGTTATGTTGATTTAACTGTAAATTACCAACCAGAGCAAAGAATAATATCTGACACCAGTATCCACAACTTTTTGCAATGCCTAGAACAAATGTATTTGTTTAAGATGTCCTCTACACATTTCGTTCTCTCTCTCCCTTTTATTTCAGCATCACTAACAGGATCTAAAGGAGAAAAGTATTTACGTTATTTTTACAGTTTTCTTTCCATAACCATTCAACTACCAACGCACCCTTTACTGTTCTCAGTGCTTGATCAGCAGTGTCTGAAATTACCTGTAAGGTTTCAGCAGCAAGGTTGAGGTCCAAAACACCATCGGAAGACTGAGCAAGAAGGTCCACAAACTTCTTTGTTAACAGGCCCAGGGAGGTGTCGTACCGAGTCTTCTCTGGTGGAGATTTGGGTGCTACAGTGGAGGAAACATAGGAGGAACAGAGAAATAAAGGGGAAAGGCAATTATTTTCAGCGTTACACTTTGTATTGAATTTCTGCAAGAAGAATAAAACAAAACTTCCTAATAACAGTTATACTTGGTAGCAGGAAGCCCAAGTCCTTCTCTAATGTGAAAAGTCAACCCAATTACAGAACTCCTGTACACATCCTTCAAAAACCAGTAGTAGTAAAGCAGCAGAAGTGTCAGAAAAAAAGTAATAATTGTGCAACAGAAGAATTTAATCAAGTCCAACACAGCTACCCTGCCGCAAGTCATATCTCGATCAAGCTTGTCATGCTTAGTTTGTGTCCTGACTGTCTCACAAAGATGTAGATTCAACTTTGTCGTCATTTTAGGAAACTGGCGTTTTTGTACTGGACTACATTTATAGGCTTAACAGCCAAAGGATGAATCGTGTTGGGAAAACTAAATACTGAGTTGCTTTTTTCCAGTCAGGAAATGTTGGAAGCAAATGACTCAATCAGTCATCATCAGCTGTGCTGATTTATATGATGAGGATATCACAAGCTATTATGCAGTTCAAACGACAAGTTGAAGTTAACTTGAACTTTGATAATCACCATCTGGAAACATTTTACTTAAAGCACTGAGTTACTGTAGATATGTACCCGCTGGAATTGTATTTCAGTATCAACAGCTCGGTGTTGAGAGCATCAGTTTCTCTCATTAGAGGGTTATAGCATTTTACAAGCACAGGGGCCACAGCATGTCACCTATCTCACCGCCCAACACATCTTGTGGCTGGAATCAGCAATGTACTGCACTGCTGTCATATAAACAGCAACCGATGTACAGATTTTGTTTCTGTTTTAAGGTCCAATTATATTATAGGTTATCGTAAGTCATACAATCTAAATTAGTCAGGTAGCAATCAGGAAGTATGGTTTTCTGTTCCGTGAGCATTTGCACATTCTGCTTTTCAGCTCCACTAAGTCTTGTTCAGTGAAATTCAAGGGATCACAATTCAAATTGTCATATTTTTTGGTTACCATGTCTCTACTTCAATCCAAAAAATATATATAACCACACAGGTATTTCTAAAAATATTAAGTGTTGTTGCTACAACTAAGGAGTCCACTGTGCTGAGAGATATAGATGAATGTGGATATTTTAATAAAAAAGGAAAAAATAATACTTCTGAAAGTACTTTTGAATTTGTGTGAAACATGAGGAAACATGAAATGGCCAGGGGTAAGGGGTTCAATTCTGTTACACTTTAAGTAGGTCTTTAACTGTTGATGATTATGCCTAGATCATCATACTATTCAATGTGAAAGTGAAAATACTGAGCATGCACTTTTTCTGATAAGTCAATGTCGCAGCTGCATTAAGGCTGTTCCTGTGTATGAATCTTGTGTGGACCGTCTCTCACAAAGGATGATCCTGATTCACTGTGCAGGAAAGTTCTAGGTTGCATGTACAAACAGATGGTGGAGTGCCGCTCAGAACCTTCTGCTGCTTACTTCTGGGTGTCTTTAGCCTTGTCCCATTGGCTGCCGCTGTCCCTCCTCTGCCTCTTGGAGTCCTGGCTGGCTCTGACTGGTACTGGTGGTCTGAATCATCGAGCGCCAACCGCCTTTTGGCCTGGGGGGACAAATATATGCTGTTATGAGCAAAAATGGGCATTTTAGTTACTTGGCAGGCATCTCATTTATGAAGCCTCCTCACAAGAAATGATGTTAAATACATCATTACTTTCATCTTATGTCTCTAGCGTCCGTCATCTACAGTTTCCTAAAGCATGCACATAATTTAAACACTTAACAGAAACACACAATATAGATAAATACAGAAAGTATTTTCATTTTAAGGAATGAAAAAGTTTATAAATTCATAATGCACTTGTTATTCAAAATTACAGTTGTAGGTTCCTTTTGATCACAGGAACTGAGAGGACGTCATCTAAGGTGGAGCAGTCAAATAGATGGCATCATAAAATAGTTCAAGATGTTATTCATCAAAATTCCCATGGATCATGGAGAGACTGACTGCTGAACGATGTGGCGCAAAATCAGTGGTTGTTTTTGACTGAGTAATACCTATATAATGCCAAGGCAAACCACAAGTAGACCTACAGACACCAGAGAGCACCTTCACACACGTACTTAAAAAATTCCCAACCTACTGTCAAAGAACGTAAAAATCAAGTCATTTCATGTACCTTATCCATCCATTAATCAAAACCAAATAATATCCATTCTGAAAAGCTGCTAGTGAGCTTATTGTGTGTGTGCATCTCAACCAGCATTTTAACCACCCGTCATATTAATCTTAACATCAAAGTTACAGGTTGTCCATGTCCAACCTGTCACAATCAATTTCTTCCATCGTGGTGCTGTTGTAGCCTGACACCAGTGATGTATGTTCATGGCCTGTAGTTTGAGCAATAACAGACATTTTAAAATGCCTGCTTCATCGCCACTGTAGTTCTTGCCATGTCTCAGCCAATCTATGCTATATAAATTGGCATTGGAGTCATCATCACAAGTATATGGCATGGTGACTTAGTGAGTAGCCTCTTCAACCCTTGGATTTTTCTGTTTGAAAGAATCCATCCTGTTTTAGTGTCTTTGAGCAACACGCCATCACCAGGGTGTTGGTCCACATTTCTCTCTAAACCCTCTGTAGGTGATAAGTGCATTAACCCATTCAACATTTAAAGCATAGTATTTCAAATATGCTAACTGTCATCATTAATACTTTCCTGTACTTAATCAAGCCAAAGTGTGAAAAAAAAAAGAATAAGATGCCCTCTGTTGACAGTCAAAATGTCAGCCATTTTATATCAGCAAGCAGCTCCCCCCACCCCCAGCCTGGTCATGGCTTCAGACTGAGATCTAGATGCTGGTTTAGTTCATGAAAGATGAATAGCCAGGAACAAACCAACACCCTGAATGCTGCTGAAACTATTCTGTGTGGTTTGTGCAGGTTGAGAACACAGGAAATGTGCAGTCAGCACTAAAGCAACAAACTCGAGTTTCACTTCACTTGGCATGAAAGGCACCATGTCGTTTACTTTATTTACAACAAAAAAGAGAGGGACACAAAACAGAAAATTAAGGTCAAGGCCGACAACGAGTAATGTCCTCTCATGATCAATACTGCTGCTAGCATTGAAAGCTAACACATTGTCAAGATTCATCCAAGTTGGCTTGCATGTTCACATACGACTGGCAGAAATATCCACCGAGTACTTTCCAAACTGAAGTGCAGCTTTAGCTCCGTTTAAGCTCCTATGTTGGCAAGTTTAGCCACTCGTGTGTTGTTAGAAAGCTAAAAACGAGTTAACTAAGAGCCAAGCAGCCTAACAATCCCCCCTCCCAACCCCCAAATTAAGACACCAACAGCAGCCACTAGGCCACCGCTAACGTTATTCATCTTACCAATATTTCCATCTGGCTGCAAGGGTGAAGCTCAAAAGCACCATGAAGTTAGCATAGCACGCTATTAGATGACAGCTCCAGCTCTCTGTAAACGCTAAACTAACTTAAAACTCGCCGTTCGCTTGCCTGCAGTCAACAAAACTCTTAACCAACCCACTTGGGTAACTTAGCTAGCGGTAGTTAGTTAGCTAGCCACCTCGCTATGTTGAGTCGTGGGAATGCCCTGGCTAAAGCGGCTAATGCTAGCTGCCCGAACAACAAGCTCGACTAGCCTAGCAAGCTAACATTTGGTGGTGTTTTGCGGCTAGTTGTAGCCAAATGATGTTGAAACGAGCTGTGTGGATGATTACCGGCGGTCTCCCCAGAGCGGGTCGTTGTCCTGCTCCGTTTGCTGCAGCTTGTTGTGGAGTTGTGTAAATGTTGTTTATCTGAGGCTCGGATAAACACACATTTGATGTCTGTGTAACGTTGCAAGGCGGTGGGGTGGTTATTATTTGGATAAACGTAGCGTTGGATTGAGCAGGGTTTAAACGATCCGAGAGGGTGGTTAAAATGATATTATTGTCCAGAGGAGAGCCCCCAACCCCCGCTAAAATCACTTTGTCCGGAGCCGAGGAGATCCCTCTTCTCATCTTGCGTATTCGGGGTAACCCCTTTCTTGTCTCTGTACTTTCGAGCCCGTCTGGCTGCTAATCCGCCGCAATGGTGACAAAAATAATCAGACCGAAGTAAAGATGAGAGTCTGATTCATCGACTTTTGCAAAGTATTGTTCCTGAAGATGGTGCATTTAGGCAGATGCAACGGATTAAAAAGTAGCGCAACTCTCGCTGTCCCCGTCTAGAAATGGCTTCAGGAAACGGCCTGATGAATGAAGGGATACGGTTTACGCGCTCAAGAGCCCTCCCGCGAAACTCAGATTTCCCGGGAAAGTTTCAAACGGAATTTACATGCCGCGCGCCATTGGTCCTTCATCGACGAGTCCCCGCCCAAATTATGGTCATTTTGACCAATGATAGCTCAGAATTCGGTGCGCCACGTGTTCATTGGCAGTTGTAAACAGGCGACGTCACCCGTCACGCCCTGTGTTGTTCCCTGAGCGGACGCTAAGTGGCGCAACTCACCAGCTGTACTGATGTGTTGATGACAAATGAGACTCGACATAAATAATATTTTTTATTCTATTTTTGTCCATATCCTTCACATTAGTTACATTATTAACATCCATATTATTTGATCTTTTTATTACTTTAGTATTGATCTAGTAAAATAATGCCAAAAGATTTTTATACGTTTAATGTTAATAATTTTAGAAGCCCCATTTCAAACTTGACTCTTGTGAGCTCTTATATGTCAGAATGACAAAATCGTCTTTGGGCATTAAATACTGATCCTCCATGATAACAGGCTGTTGTGATTGCAGATCAGTGTTGAAACATTTAGTGAAATCATTTGAGTGTAAAGCGATAATACTAAAAAACATCTAATAGGATACAAAATGCTCTTCTTTAGTTTCCTTCTACAAGGTTGTTTAATTTGAATTTTAATGTTATTATTAAAATGTAAAATTGTTTTCATTATTGTTTTTGTGCATTTTGCTTTCTGCACAGCTTCTTTGAGACCTGTATGTAATTCCCAGCTTATTTCATGCAGAGTATGCCTTTTAAAACCTTTGCAGATTTATTTGTTATGTGCTTCTTCTAATTTTCAGTATATGTCATGCGCATTGTTGGATTCAAAGCAAACCTGATCTGTGTGCCTCAGCATAGCCCTGATGGTCACTGTGTCTGCTTCAAGTCTGTGTCTTACATTTCACCTTAAAAGCTGGATATTTAGATATATCACTGTCCTTACATAAGTACTTATTATATTTGAAAGATCTCCAAAGTTAGCATCCAACTGACTTCTTCAATTCTGTAAAACCCACAAATAATATATATTGGACTTGTATGTATAGTATAGTCTGAACATTAATATAGCCAATGAAGGTTTACATTCACAGGTCATTCACAGGTGGAGTGTAACTGACTGAATAATGCGCAATTATTCAAGTATTGTATTAAGTAAGTACAATTCTGATGTGGTTGTACTTTACTTGAGTATTTCCTTTTCATGCTACTTTATATTTCTACTCCACTACATTTCATACTGCATTTACATTTACATAACAGCCATTGTGAATTTCCCCACTGTGGGACGAATAAAGGCTTATCTTATCTTATAGCTGAGATCTCACAAACAACATATGTGTTTAGATTAAAATAAATGCCAATCATGATATTGATGCTCTTTACACATTCATTAACGCATATACAATAGTAATACAATAACATGCTCTGGTAGTGGCTATCCTCCATAACAAGTAGTTTTGTAGTGGTATTTTTGCTGTTACTTGACTAAAAGACTTTAAAACTTCTTCTACTGCTGCTGCCATTACCATATAACACTTCAGTTATTACAATTATAGTAACCCATGTGAGTAATTGGTCAGAATTAATTTTATTACCAGTGAATAGGTTATAGAATAGATTAACTATGATGGTGTTACAACATAGAGCATGAAGAGACAACACTTTAGCTTGACATTTCGTAGCTGATCTTGACCTCCGACCTCAGCATTGGGTGTTACAAGAGAGGGGAAAATGTACTCATGGGAATCTGTTAAATGCCATGTTAATTAGAATAGGAAACACTAACATTCAAGGCTTGATTTAAGGCTGGTGCCTCAATTTAAATGTCACCCCTGGACTCGCTCTCTGTGAAGTGCTCAGTATGTTTCCAGAGAGCCACTGACAAATCCTGACATTTGGGTTTTAATTATGATTCACAGCATTAACATCACAATAATGAATAGATATTTATTCCCATCTGACTCTCAGTCCTGTAAGCCCTGCCATGGTCTCTGAGGAAAGAGCTTTCTGTCCTTTCACTGATGACCTTTCTTTGTACCCTCTGCGACACACTCATACTAATCCATCGATATCAAAACAAGATTTGGACCGACTCATATTTACACTTCAGGAAAGCAGGAAATGTCTTATCGTCCATTTATATTGACAATGTGAAAATGCCTCACTATAATTTTGTTGTACACACACATACACACACACACACACACACACACACACACACACACACACACACACACTCACACACACACACACTCACACACACACACACACTAGCACACAGTATCAATGGGATTGCTACAGTCTTTGAATTTAAAAAAAAAAAAAAAATCTGTTCATATACTTTTATTCTATGCTATTTGTTTGTTAATTTTTTTTGTTTCCCAGACTCACTCATTTTAAATAGAGAAAGCCAATGTTAAATGACAGCGGAAGTGCCATGAAAAATATTACAATATTATATATTAAAAGTTAGATGTCAAATACACAAGTTTCTCTTTGAATATAATGTTCACCCACTTTTATTTATCTTTTAAAAATAAAAGCACAAGATACAATCACTTTTTAAAAGGAGGACTCAAAATCCAAATTTGTGAAAGAATTATTATGATTAAAACGACGCTTCTTATTATATTATACTACTGCATTTTGGGTGAAAGAAGACATTAGATGATGTTTCTACATACATACAGCACATATTATAATTTATAATTCCTTTCTATTTGTAGCGCTTTAGCTTGTGCCGCTTTTATTTTGAAAGCAACGACCTCTTGAACAGCGTTTTGAGCGCGTGTGACTTGACTGAATCCGTGAAGCTGCTGCTGTGTCCGGAGAGGAGGGAGGTGTCCTACCTGGTTTGTCACACACTGTGGACTGGTTTAACTTGTCACGGGGCTTGAACCATGTCTGTCAGTCAGAGAAAACAGTGACTAGTTAGTTTTTATTTTAAAAAATAAAGGCAGGAAAACAAACCGGGAGCACCGAGGCGTCGCTGCGGGGAAACAACGCAGGATGAACGTGAACACCACCGGATCCAAGTGGCTGCTGCCTGTCAGTGAACACCTGGGATTCCCTCTCGACCAGGTATCTCAATCAATGCATCTCTCCATCCGTGCTTCCATGTGAATACGTTGCGTTTTGGATACACTGTCCATTAATGTAACTTGTTGGAGAGACATGCAGTGATTCAATAAGTGTGATTATGTAGATGAGAGCTTTTCTGTGTTATTGTTGTTTCTCTCTAAAATGACTTCAGAGACTCAAGAGTTGCCTACAAAAGTTCAAAGATAAGGCTTCTTAACATGCAATCTGGTGTGCTTCTCAGATATCACTGCAGAGCTATGCACCCCTATGTAGAGATAAGATACCACTGAGGGTGATGACACAAGTGGGAAATCATTATAATTTCATAATAGAAGCACTAGGGGTTGATTTGCCAGGTATCAAAAAGACAGATATTTTTTTGTTAAATATATGATATCTCATCCCATCCAGGTGAATTTCTTGGCCTGCCAGCTGTTCGCCCTGGCTGCTGCCTTCTGGTTTCGCCTCTACCTCAGCCCCAGCCATGCCTATCCCCTGGTCCGGCACGCCGTGGCCACCCTCCTCGGCATCGCCTTCCTCATCTTCTGCTTCGGATGGTACTGTGTGAATCCATCAGAGGGCTGAGTCAGAGAGTAGTTCATCCAGTTTCTTTCATGTGATGCTGCACTGAGTCAGTAACACGCCTTGATCAAGAACATGTTTTGAATGGGAAAATATGTGATAGGTAACTTTATCTGTCCAGGTTTCCAACCAAGAGACAGGGTGGATGTCCATTGTGCAGAGACCAGTGCTGAATGTTAGCAGCCCGACAGGCTTATAATTATAGGAGGACAATGAGGCTGTAGACAGTCAGAGTGCATAGAGAGGAGAAATGTTTCTGGTGGCATTTGATCACAGACATACTTCAATTTTTAAAAACAGAACACTGTGTTGTAGTAATGACGCACATTTTCTGATAGTGTGTGTCCTTTTCTGCAGGTACTCAGTTCACATCCTGACAGTGGTGGTAGGAAGCTACCTGATCATTGTCCAAGCTGACATCAACAATGTGCACAGGTGAGTGTTGGTCATGGTCTGAGATAAAGCTGTGTTATGGAGACAAAATGTTGGACTATAAAATAATTTATGAGGTGGTACAGCACTAAAATGTGTTACAGTGAAACATAAGAAATATCAGGTGGAAATAATTATTTATTGCTCTGTGCAATAAATCAGTGCCACATGTTTGGACAGGAAGAGTGTGAGCAAACTTTTCTACACACTCCTGCCATTGTTAATGCGTGGTTGCCTGGTTGGTTTGAAAACAGAAACCTGTTGTATTTCATAATCAATAAGTTGTTACATGCGTTGTTTCCACACCAGGTTGAGCTGTCTGCCTGTCATCAGGCTGACAGGTGGATGACAGCAGCATGTCTTTTCCATAATATTGGTGCAATACTAGTTACAGTTGTGTTTTAGTACAACTTGTCAGACAAGATCAGCCCAGAAACTATTTATGTCAAGGGTTAGTTGGGGCAGATTTCTAGGTCTTGATCACAGCAATTATACTGATAACTTTTTGTTGTTGCGGAGAGACAGTTCTTAACGTTACAATCTGAAAAACAAATATGTCTTGTTGCTCACGCCTTTTGAATCTACCCATTCATTTTCTCCCTCCTGCACATTCCAACACAGGCTGCTTTATTATCATTATCTTTCTGTTAAAGTGTCGCCAGAACGACAAATACTGCTGTTGAAAGAGACTAAAACTTGTCAGGTGACAGGCAGCCTGACATGCCAGCCGGACCAGTCTGTTCGACCAGTGCACACAGTAGAACTGCCTGTGTGTGTTGCCTATTTCTCTCTTTGCAGCCGTGTGTACGTGCAGCTTTGTGAGTGCACATGATAGGTATTTCATATTTGCTTGTGTGTGGTGGTTTGAAACAAATTACCTCAAGTGTGTCAATAGTAGTATTTTTTCTCTTCATGAATGGAATAACATAAGCGAGGTTTGGCCAGGTTGCTCTGGTATTCACAAATACGGGGATTACCTGCAGAGAGAGGAACATAACACCGGTATTGTTCTGGACATGTGGAAGCAAAACACAATGTAAAGTCTGTCTCAAGTTAAACACACATACCACATTACACACCTCTTGACCACTGGCACAGGGTGAGGTGACTGTGGATGAATCAGGCAAAGTCAGGACACTCTTTTGCCTGCCCATAGATGTAATCCTTCTGTATTGTAATGTCAATATTTGTAAGGTCTAGGAACCTGTAGTGAAACGTTTCTCTGACCCACTGTATGTGTAACCATTCATTTGATAGCCTGCCAGAAAGAGATGCTTAGTGATAATTTATGAGTAACTTAGTCTTAGTTTAGGTCAGATCAATAAGTAGTAGATCATCTCACCTTTCAAAAGTTTTAAAGATAGACTGTTAGTCTAATTCAACTGCATGTTGTCACTTACATGTCACCAATCTTACTGTGTTTTGATTATTATTTGACACTCATTTACAGACACTAACGAGTTTTGCAACAACATAAACTGATAAATAAAATTATGTTGATAATACTCATGGATCAAGAATCTCAGCATCCTATTTTTTGAAAGAAATACTGTTTCGATCACAAACAGCAGAGATCGATGAACTGAGCTAAGCACATCTGCAATTCAATTATTTGGACATTATTCTCACAAAATCTGGTGCATAAATATAAATAACTGGATAAATAAAAGTTGGAAAACCCTGTAAGACACAAGGCTGTGTTGGTTTTATTGGCAAATCCTGTCCATGTGCTACCACATCTGATAATCTAATCTCTAATAGCTTTATCAGCATAAAATGAGCCTCTAGTAAAATCCATGTCTTAATCAACCATTTTAAAGTGATTAGTAATTAACCAAGAGGTGGGAGCTCTCCATGGTTTTATTTACATCTATCACCCAAACATTTGAATTGTCCTGTGTCTGATTTGTTCATTCCTCCACATGCAGGTATTCCATGCTGATGGCTATGGGTTACTTGACAGCGTGCCAAGTGAGCAGGGTCTTCATCTTTAACTATGGGATACTGTCCACTGACTTCTCTGGGTAAGGAAAACCATGGTCGCCCCACCTGTTTTCCTCCCTGTTCACCACACCTTCATGTTGACAGCAAATTAGTCATTTTGGTTTTAGAGCAGCTTTAATGTTATCAGTTAACGTTTCCAAGCTGTGTTGTGCCTGCTCACACAGTCGCCAGTGCCACGGCCTTGTGTAAATACAACAACACTGATTACAAAGGAGCGGTGTGGATTGTTCACAGTTGACACTGCCCAGCCAGGTAGAGTTAAAGTTCTCACTGCCTAATAGCAACTGTGACTTTGTTGTGCTATAAAAGGAGAACTTAGTGCAGCAGGGGGGGGGGGGCAGTGACCTCTCTGTCATCATCATTATTTCATGAATGAAAGATTGCATCATTCAAGTTTTTCTTTTTGTTTCACACTGAATAAAGAGCGTTATGATTTGTTAACTTACTGGTTATCTCATTGTGAACCACATTTCATACAGAGAGCTGAGCCTCCCAGAAACCACAAAAACCACACAAATATTTAACTAAACATGAAGCCGCAGATGTTTGCAAGGATAATGTCTGTGGTGGTACCAGTGGTTATGTATTGGAAAATAATTCATACCAGAGATAAATAGTGTGTTCATTTGAAAAAGTGACAGCTGACTTTGGTGGCTCCTGTATTCAGCAACTTCTCTGCCCAGTTCTGCTGTGGATGAATTTGCTGGCAGCCTCACTTAAGCTCCGCGTGACTTTGGTGATGAGCAGCCAGGCCTGTGAGTCAGCCTTTGGTAGGGTCCTATATTGAATTAGAGACCCAGCTTCTTTAAGCCTGCGAACTGGACAGATACATGGTTGTGAAGCACACAGATGGTCTTCATATGTGTAACTGCTCTCACAGGTTTTGATGAACTAATCTGGTGCCAAAGGAAATACTTAAAAATTTCAACTAACTTATTTTGCAGCACATTTATTTTGGTAACCAGCTACTGTTTTAGTGTCTTTATGATCACCTTGATATGTTGTGTTGCTCTCTCTGCTGTGTGATGCCAAACACACATCCAGAGTTTGTCTCTAAAATCTCTGCTGTTTTTCGACGAGAAATTTATTATAAGCTGATCTTTTTCCAATCTGGCAGAAAGGCGACCGAAAACTGAACTGGGTCAAAATCTTGTGTGCACAGCCAACTTTACAATCGGCATGGAAAAACAAAGGCTGTGTAGGCCACAGTGGTGGAGCGTTGCACACCCTGAAAATGTTTCTCTAAAGCCAACTGCCAACTCTCATTGAGCTGGCACTGCCAGCCGCTCGACCAGTCCTTCTCTGCCTCGCTTTTCCATGCAGTGCACACAATGCAGCCCACTCACACACAGGAACTAGTGTGTGAGAATGTGTGTGTGAGATGTAGTTTGTGTGTGCCTATGTGCACACACACTCACATTCTTGGGACAGAGAGGTCTCTATCTGTGAATGAAACCAGTTGAGGGGGTGTGAATCTAGTCTGTTCAGACTTACTGTACCAGACCTCAGTGCCCCCCATCGTCTCCTCTCTTCCAGCCAGAACTCATAACTTAGCCAAACAGTGTAAAGGAAACGTGACACAACATGAGTTACTATACACACATTGTATGTTCACCTACCACTGCTGTTTACACTGACTCTGTTTACATTGTACAGCTGTGTATTGCATGTTGTCTGAAGTACCAATGTCAATGTAAAAACAAGTTATTACACACAAGTGTGAAAAAACAGAATATTTGATGGTTGATGGATGAGTGTAAACAGCTTTAGACAATGAGTTTCTATTGAACACTGAGTGAGGAGGAGGATCAGGCTGCGCTGGTTTCAAAGAGAGACAATGGTTTTGTGAAAATGTAAGGATTTGAATGAATTGCATCAGAGTAATAAGTGACCTGACTTGACACGAGAAAAGAATGAACTTATTCATGCGGGGGGACATCATTTCTGTGGCCTCAGAGGCTCAGTAGGCGTTCGCTTGACATGCTTTGTTTCAAGTCGGTCATAGAATAAATGAGTGAATAATCCTGCTGCTGATCAGACAAACATGCTGATCTGTCAGTGGTCTCTGCTTCTGCTTCACATTATGTGTATTGTGAGAGTCAACTATGAAAATCAATAACTATTAAAAGTATGTTTCTTAGGTGCATATATTTATTTTTCCCCTCACAATCGGTTCAAATATCAGTTACCAGCACTGTGTCTTTAGCACTGAATATCAGCTTTTTTTAATACTGTTGAATTAACCAATTTTTTTTTTCTTCAGGCCTCTGATGATAGTAACCCAGAAGATCACTACACTAGCTTTCCAGCTCCACGACGGTAAAGCAGAGGAGAGGATGCACACAAACACACACACAAACACACTCCAATGTACAGAGATATAAGCTTTTAATAGTGGAGGCAACATGCTCTTAACTTACTTACACATTTATGATAGATGGTTTTTACTGCAGACTCTTTGAGAATGAGCCACATGCACACCACCAGGACCCCGACACTGAAACAGCTAAAGAACATTCAGCCATTATTTACTGTATAATGTGGTAAATGAGAGTTTCCAAACAGGTTAGTGATGACTTCATCTTTCACCTTTGTTTTTCAGGTATGTGTAAGAAATCTGAACAGCTGACCCCAGAGCAGAAGTTTCTGGCTATAAAGTAAGTTTTTACTTTTAAAAAATACTAACACACAAACATACTAATGACCCCAGTTAGTGTGGTAGTAATTATGTCACAGTGTGAAACATTATGGGATAGACTTTTAGTAGTAGGTCAAAGTGTGTATGCACAGAGGGTTGCATCTGAACTAACACCTTATTTAAAGAATAAATAACTGTTTCTTTTCCTTTAGCCACCAAGGACAATGGCAAGGGGATGCAATCATGGTGAATGGCCTGTGCATGTGAAAAGCATGCTGGGAAATAGAGACTTCATGTTGCATGGGAATTGTTACATGTTGATGCATGTGAATTGATAAAACCACATTCATCAGAGTACCATGCATGCTAATTTCAGATGGATTTTGATATCAAAAATTGATCATAACACATGGTTGTTACTTTTATGTGATGCCCATAGACTGTGGTGATCACCCATCTAATGTGTGTTAGGTCACTTTTAGATTCCTGCACTCCCTGTAGATTTGAATATCACTTAACTTTTACTGATACTTGACTTATCAATTCTGATTGCACTGTAAATATTGTTAAAAAATGCTTTGAAGCATGCGTAACTATTAATGTAGACAGAAGCTCAGTTGTTCAGTACATTACTCTCAGGACTCAGTAAACTTGTTGAAAAGCTATGATTTCCTGGTTCTTCAGTAGTTGGAGATGTTACAGTTCATAACTACTTGTCGAACCCAACTGTTCTGCTGTGTATGTATGCATAACATTTAGATCATCTCTCTGTGAAAGTCATTTTCTGTTATGCACCAAATGTTCATGCAAAATTTTATCTGCCAGGCAATAATACAGATTTTGAGGACCCTGCCTTTTTTAATGGTTCATTTTAGTCTATCAAAATAAATGGCATGCTTTTCTCACATTTCCACCCAACCTGGATGAAAATACACAGTAACACTGTTGCATTTCACCTGAAGTGATACCTGCTGTTACACTGAACATAAAGGGGCTTGTTCTCAAAGATCTCTTCTACTGTTCTTCCTGCAGTGTGAGGCCTTCTCTCCTCGAGTACTTGAGTTACAATCTGAACTTCTTGAGCGTCTTGGTGGGACCGTGCAGTAACTATAAGGACTACATAGACTTCATAGAAGGCAGACACATCAGCAGGAGGCTCAGGCAGCACTCTGGGACGTGTAATGGGCAGAACGGCTATGATAAGACACCGGACCCGTCACCTGTGGTAAGTTCATCAATTAATATCTGGTTCTTGCCTCTGATTATATTTAATGGCAGAGCATAACCTGGGACTCCTTTTCCAGTCGTGTCAGGAGGGACACGGTGGGACAGACACTGTTGCTGCTTTGCTCTCCTGTCTTATCTGAATGAATGTCATCAGCCTGCTGTTGGCCAGTGTGGATGAGCCAGGAACAATGTCTCCTAAACAGCTGGAGTTATTCAATAGCAAACATGTGACTCATTCAGACCAGTGTCCTCTAGGTTCAGGGCATCCAGAGTTGCATACAGATCCAATCTGTTCCAGCCAATAGGAACAGCTTCCAGTTCAGAGAGGAAGTGTAACCAGAGTAAATGATCATAGTGAATGGATTCAGTAGAGCGGAGCAACAAATTTGCTCTCTGTACATCCTTAACTTTACTTATTGTTGTATGAAGCCAAATAAGAAGAAAAATGAAAAAAAAAATGGTGAAGAATGCAAGAAATCATAACACGCATCATTCCACCATTAATTGGGTTATTGATTATTCAGCTTAGTTGCAACTTTCTCCATTTTCAAAAATGGCCATAAATACAACCACACACATATTAAATGTCTTAAACAAAATCTTTGACTCAATGTGACTCAGTTGCTGTGGTCTCTACATGACGTCATTTTGGAGTGACCTTGGAGTGACGGCCCAGTTTTTCCTTTTCCCTGCAGGACGCCGTCTGTCGGAAGCTGCTGGTCTGCTCCGGCTGTATGCTCTTCTTCCTCATTGTGACCCGGTCCTTGCCGATAAAGTACAACGTGGATACCCACTTTGTCAGCAACGCCCCCTTCCTCACCAGACTCACCTACGCTTTCTTCTCCATACAAGCAGCAAGGCCTAAGTTCTACTTTGCCTGGACACTAGGTAATCACTGTGTGTATGTGTGTGTGTTGCAGTTGTTGTCAGCCAGTTGTCAGGTAATATGATGAGAACATGAGCTGCATTGTTATTGCCGTGGAAGCTGCGTGATTTTTTTTTTCCCTTCTTCCTGTCAGCTGATGCAGTCAACAACGCTGCAGGTTACGGCTTCTTGGGGATGGATGAAAATGGAAAGCCATCCTGGGACCTCATTTGCAACATCAACATCTTGGGGATTGAGGTACCTTCAGTGTTTTAGATTATTCAAAGAACAGGTCTCTCTGTATTAAATTTCATGCACAATTCATGTCGGTCAAAGTCCTGCAATGACTTAAGGAACAGAGACACGCCTACTGTTATGTGCTTTTTGTTATTGATTGATCTTTTTTCAGACTGCGACGAGCTTCAAGACCTTTATAGACAACTGGAATATTCGAACAGGCATTTGGCTCAAAACGTGAGTGCTGCTGGTGTGAACATTTTACTCATCTTTTCCATTTCACAAACTCTTTTGAATATGGCTGATTCTTCAAATCTCCTCAGGGTGTGTTACGACCGAGCGCCCAAGCACAGGTTGGGGTTGACCTTCTTCCTGTCGGCCCTGTGGCACGGAGTTTATCCAGGGTACTATTTCACCTTCATCACTGCCATCCCCATCACCATGGCTGCACGAGCTGTGAGTACTCCGCCTCCTCTGGAAAGTCAAATTGATACTTTGGTGTAAAGGGAAACACAGGAAGGAAATGACACATGTTAATTTTCAGTTTTGATAGCTTTATTAAATTTCCACAAACATTAACATTTTCCTATTATAACTGCAAACAGAAACAGAAACACTTCCTGCAAGTATTAAAGTGGTAAATCTGTGATCTGGCTCTTTCTGTCTGACATTTAGCTTTAGCAGCTGAAATTCATACAAAGGAAGGTAAATAGTTCTTATGTGACTGTGTTGGGTTACTAGTAGTAACTCCTTTCACTGTTGTTCTTCACCCATCAGGTACGGAAGTCTGTTCGCCACTACTTCCTGGGCTTCAGAGGCTTGAAGCTGGGTTACGACATCTTAACTTGGGCGGCCACACAGCTGGCAATCTGCTACACTGTCATGCCTTTTCTACTTCTTGCAGTAGAGCCCACTTTGGTTTATTACAGGTATGTAAAACTCGTCTTTAGTCCTCTTATCTTCTTACGGTCAATTTATGCTTGCACATTTGTGTGGACACGTGTAAATATCGTCATCAGCCAATAGGTCAGGGGTCTGCATGCCATCCAGAGGTTGCCACTGCACAGACTTTATGCATTACAAGTGCAAGTACAAGTGACTTAGTATACTGTATTCCCAATCCTTGGTCCTATTCTTGACAAGCGGCACACATACCCTTTCTCCTTTTTTTGACTTCTGTTTGTTGCTCAGCCAAATACAACAAACAAAGGAACTGTTCTTCTGCTGTTGTGAGGTCGCCATCTTGCTTTCTTGTGTGCCTGTGAAGACTGCATCTACATACACAGACCCCTGACTGTAGGAAGCTTGTGTTGAAGCTCGTGTGCATCCACTGTGCACATGCAAGCACACAGCTAACAGTATCCATATTGAAGTTCTAAAAAAGTGCCAGTTAACTGATAAGTTGTTTGACTATAGAAAAAAAAATGCCCAAAGTGAATGTGTTGTTTCGCCCAACCAACAGTAAAACTCAAAGATATTCAGCAATATATCATGGAAAACTAAGTAAACCAAACAGTGCACACATTTGAGAAGCTAGAACATTTTAAAACAAACTATTACACATTTTACTTTTTAATATGTGTTTTTAATTGTGGCCTGCTCTATAACTTATTTCCTACTGATCAACATTTTCCCCGACAGTCCATTAATGCCGAGTTACACTCTGTTTTTCCTCCTTTCTTTTCTAGGTCTATGTACTTCCACGTGCACATCATTAGCATTCTGGCTGCGATTGCCCTGCATCAGAAACACAAACCCAGGGAACCCTCTGCCACCACTAAAACCTTGTCCTCCACCTCTTCCTCCCTCTCGTCTTCGTGCTCAGACCGGTGCCAGCCTGTTCACTCCAACAACAATGACAAAGTAGACTGAATCCGTTCTTTTACCAGGCTCCCAGTCCACGGTGTTCTCTCAAAGGCAAGTGAAAGCGGTTCCTCTTCCAGTGAGATATCTCAACCCCTCCTCCTTCTAAGTTATGGACTATCCAGTGTCAGCCACTCCTCACTCCACCCAGCTCAACCAGCAGCATTTTAAGACTTGAAAGACAAGACTGACTGAGGACCATAGCCAACCTTTCCCTTCTTCAATTGAGTTTGCTCACCTCACATCAGCCTTAGACAACCTGCTACCATATGATGCCACTGTTTGAGTATCAGGTGCTGCTAAACCTCTTGATGTTGGAAGAAGCCCGTGTAGTTGCCAAGTCCTTCCTCAGTTCCTAGTGAAAGCTTGGACGCCCCAATCAATTAGCCTTAAATAATCCCACCAGACATCCAGCAGGGAGACTCATTGCAAATCCAAGCACTGGTTGGCCGGCTCAACACCCTGGGATGCTGGGGTGATGTGGAATAGAGTGGCTCACATGTGGCTCGTCTCACCTCCGTAACAATCCATCAAACTGGGAAGCAAACTTTGGGAAAACACTGTGTTATTTATTTTTTAGGGACCGAGTAAAGAGTTAGGACGAAACCATTGATGGTACAATATGAAACAGGATTTCAACCCGTGGCACTGGTTGTACATGGGAAGAGCTTTTCTGCCATATTGTAAGACAATCCATCAAACATAATCTCAGCAGGAAGAGTGGAAGGACGGACGTTAGCTGAGAGAACATCTCTGATACCGCCGCCATCGAGGACCACCAGGACGCTGGCCTTCCTCCACTTCTTTCCCCTCCACCTGCCCCCCCCTCTCTCCTCCTCCTGGTCCCCCTCCATGTCCATCTCCACACCAGCCTGCCTGCCCCCGACAACAATGCAACAGTGTGAGGAGAGAAAGGAGGCTCGCTCTCTGTCCTGTCCTCTATCTGCACCATCCTACTGACTGAGGAGGGGGGGGGATCCAAGCCAGCACAGTGGGAGAGCAACAGGGCGCAAATACCAGGACACACACACACACACACACACACACACTCATGCATAAACAGACAAGACACTAGGAAACAAATACATATGCAGATAGTCTCTCTTAGACACGCTCATACTCGGCCTCAGTGTGATGGCATACAAAGGCTGCCCTTGTGTGGCCACAACAAAAGAGCATACCAAGAGGAGAGAGAGGGCTGGGTGTGTGTGTGTGTGTGTGTGGACCTTGTCATGAAAAACTGTGGACTGTGGTATTTCTCCCAGTTAGTTTGTGCTGCTTTGGTGGAAAGACACTTGAAATACCAATTAGCCCATGCAGCTCTCACATTTTCCAGTGAAACCATTACTAATGAAGTCTTTTAAGGCAGGATGGCAGCTCCTCCTGGTGAGGACACTTGACTATTCTGTAGAACAAGTAAACACTTTATTACAGCCTCTATGGATAATCACAGGCTTTCGCTACACCCCTGTAAACATAAAAGAGAAGCTAACAAATGAAAGCCATTGTGTGATATTACAACAGCGAGCTCCTGCTTATGTTGTTTTGCATCGCACCAGAGAGTGATGAAGTGGTGTAATATGATTACACACTGATGCTGAGGGTTGAAAGCACAAGCATACAGTTTTCAATAATTTAATAAGAGTGGCCAGACTTTCCACAAGAAACCTCTCTTTGTGCTCAAGCAGTTAGTGAATTGAACACACACATCTTAATGTGATAGTATTTACCATGTGAACGGGGCTGGATACCTGTCATCGTGGTACAGAGCGAGTGAACAAGAGACTGTGGTGAAGCTGAGAGGAAATGCATTTGAATTGTCTCTTTCGAGGAAGGAAACCATTGCACAGGCTAAGAATGGAAAATATGAATCAGATGTATTGCTTCTCAGTCGAAGCAGGGTGCTGTGATCCATCTGTGGTTCTTTGAAAGATGTTGATTTACCAGAACTTATCAGCAGCTGCAGGTTGATTGAACAGAGACATCTGCTGGTTGTTTGCACTGCCTGAACTCTGCTGAATGAAGTAATGAAGGTAAGCCAATAGGGACTGACTGAAACTTTTTTTTCCCCCCACTGATATTTACACGTTCTCACCAAAATTCACAATTTCTTCTCTTCACTGTCTTTTACTTTTGCACAATCGAAGCTGATGAATCAGAGGGTGAGGCTTATGATTCGAGATGAGCACGGTGAAAACAAATATGAATTATTCTTCTGTTATTTTTTGTTCATCAAGACGTCAACATGCACGAGAGGTTCGGGAGCAGTGCTTTGGTTATTAATGGTGCTATTTGCTGCAGGCTGGCATGTTAGCTCTCAGCTACATTCATGGGTTGGTTATAATAAGGTTTGCTAAAATGCTCACAAATTGCAATGCAAGAATTTTTTTTTTTTTTTTTTTTAGTAGTGTAAAAGTGCCTGGTGAGGAAAAAAAATGACTTTGCACTTGAAAATGTCAGGTCATCCCTTTCAGTGGGTCGCCTTATGAAAATGCAGCTTCTTTATTTTTGGTTATAGCTTATTAACAGCTTGTTTAATCATGTTGGAGACACAATCTTAATGCACCTTAATACCTGCTTTGGACTCTAATGTAATTAATATGTGAAGCCTCAAATTAGAGTCTGTTTATACAGGAGGAAGAAAAAAATCAGGAGTCAGTGTCATAAAAACGACTACTGTAGCTGTGACAAGAACCCAGTTAACAGACATGAGGAAGAAGAGGGTACTTGCAAATCAACATTAATTATTAAATGCATACCGCAGGGGGATTGAAGAAGAAGTGGGGAACGTGCACATGAAACTATTCTCCCTCAGCTCATTAGAACAAATCTCCGTCTGATGAAATATTTAAACCTGTTGGAGTAAAGATGGCGATATTTAATGTTTGTTGGTTATTCTAATGTCCAACTACACAGTAGTACCTCTCTCAGAGTTAATGAAGCGTCAGTAGAAAGTGCTCTGGGGAGCTGTGGACTCTCTGCAAACATTTAAAAAAAACAATGCTGGTGCTGAATGCCGACGGTAACAGTTAGTACCCACAGCAGCTACTGTCACACCTGACTGCACCCAAACTGCTGGAGAGGTGCTGACACTCTTCCTGAGTATGGCTTTGCTTTAACATAGATTTTATTTCAGTCAAAGCCTTATTAACTTAAACTTGTTTGCATGAGTAACGTGTTCACGGCGCTGCATGTCTGCGGTTGTTTTTAGTGCAGGGAAATGATGATGAGTGGCACATACACAGTGTGAACGTGTTGTTAGAATGAGCAGCTATTTGAATGACTTAATACTGATTATGAAGATATTTTTGTATGTGTTTTTACAGATGTATGTGTGATCAAATGTACTGACTGAGCGTGTGTGATATTTTCTTATGACCTTTACTTATTGCTTCGTTGAAGTATTGTTTGTATAGAGGAAAGAGAGTGAGTGGTATAAAACATTTGAGTAACAAATAAACGTTCAATGAAATACATTTTTATTTGTCAAGGTTTGAATATTGTTTGTTTTTTTCATTTGGTATGTGATTAATAATAATGAGGAATTATAATCCATTATGAAGACAAATGTGATTTTTTTTTTTTTTTTTTTTTTTGTATTTTGATTTTGAAGTCATGTGTCTTTTAGGAACAAGTAAAACCTCTATTTAATAATTCCATGTGTGAGTTGTATTTGTTTTGTATCTGTTAGAGTTGAACCCTCTCTAAGTGATGTCTGTCCCCAGATGTCTAATCTCTGGTGATGTTCTTAAAGTGTCTGCAGCTCTGTCCCTGGTGTCACCTGTCTGTTCTCCTGTGTGTTTTCATCCAGCCTGAACTCACACACACTAATGACAGCCAGGGGGAAAGATGGAAATGGGACAATGATGACAACAAGCTACAACAAAATATCCTTGAATCACTTCAGTGCTGGAGTATGTTCTGCTTTAGGTCTACAGAGAGAAAAGTGCTTTTAAACTGATTTTATTTCCTGCACAGACAGAACAATCAATCTCACACTGACTGACTCAAGCTGAAGAAATACAGACCCATCCGATCCCCTGTGTCTGTTCAGTGCACAGGTGAATGTCTGGAGGGAGCAGATGAAGTAAATTCAATATTTGACATCATTTAAAACTATGTCTATATATATTTTAAGTGTCTCTGTGTACACAACTTCAGTCAGTCTACAGATTTTCTGGAGCAGAGAGACACACTTCAGCTCATTTTATTTCTGTCTGATTCCTGCTCTTTATCAAATCAACATCACTTTCCCTGCTTGATGCAATAATGAAAGATAATGTATTTACAACTATAATGATTCGTGCTCTTGCTTTTGCTCCTCATGATGTGCTGCCTGCATTCAGTTTGCTTTTACTCTGCAATAGGTGTGCAGTGAATTCTGTTCATAGAAACAAATGACATGCATATAAGCACATGATCATAAAGCCAATCTGTGTCTTTAAAAGGCAAGTTATTACTCATAATGATCATAATGAGGCGCTCACACACACATTAGTTTTCTGATATCTCACAATATATTTTATATGAAGTGCCACCAGATTATCTCATCACTACATAAATACCCATTGTTATTAGTTCTCAGTACTATTTTTAGCCAAAGTTTGATTAAAAAAAAAAAAAGTTCACTGCTGTATCATATAATGACTGTTTAAGATTGACAGTGCGACATCCAAGCACAGGTGTTTTCACATTATCAGACTGATGAGACCTCCTCTCAGGACTGTGTGTGTGTGTGTCTCCAGGCTCTGCTTGATTGTTGCACCTGCTCAGGACACACACTGCTGAATACAGATTCATGGAATATCTCACCTGCCTCAGTCTCTAGAACAGTTTGTTCTCATCATCAACTTATACATAAAACAAAAACACAATTTAAAAAAGATAACTTACATTTGCCATAAACTAAAATTTGTAATGATCATGCAGAATGTAGTGGGAGAGCCCACATCAGGCCAGATGTTTGCAGCCAGGTGATAATAGTTTAATCAAAGCAGATAAAAAAAAAAAAAAAAAAAATCACACAGACACTTATTCTCTACTCCATTTTTCTCTATATTATAATCATTCTACATAATCATTTCTCTCATCTTTTTACATATGTGCAGAGCACACATTGAATGTATGCTGTGGAACAAAAAATTAAATGTGTTTCTTATATGACTGACAGAACGCAATAATAATTTTTATAGCACCATGAACAATATCACAAAATAAAGTCATCCAGACTGTCACACATACTGTAGATGATGTTGCTGCAAAGACACAAGAACACAGGAAGAAATCAGGTTTTTAATCCATGATATGCAGATTTTATCTCATTGCTTTTAAACTGATTTACACTCATTGCTAAAGAGCGGGGATTTTTTTTTTAGTACTGTGCAACGAGAATCTGTGTGTTCAAGTTGTGTGAAATTCAGTAAAAACTGATCAAAATTTTCTGACTTCAAAATGTAACTGTGCCACTTTCAGAGGGTGAACTCAAATTGTGACGATGGCAACATTAAAGCCAAGGCCTTATTTCTTCAGAGCTCTTGATGGAACAGCAGCTGTTCATTGCTCTATAAACAACAAAGGTCATTTTGACCAATTGACGCTGGAGCAAATCACCAAATTTGGTAAACTTCATCCTCTGGGGACCATGAATGTCTCAGAATGTCACTTGTTAAAATATTCCAGTCTGGACCAAGGTGGTGGATCAACTGACCATTGATCTCCATTTTCAAAGATTTTAGCATGCAACTCCAACACTGACAACTTCTTTGGTAGCTTGGAGAAGAAGCTCTTTTGGAAGTTGAGAAAAAGGTGCAATATGCTTGACAAGTACTGGACCATGTACTATATAAACTGTAGGACACTAATGTCTATGTACTGAAATGCCTCTGGCTCATGACTCCTGCCTCCATAGGTCCAACTTGTAAAGCTTTCTAAATCCAAACTAAAAGAGGTCCATGCAAACACTGAAAACAAAAATAACTTCAAATTTCATCACCTGCATTTCTATCAACAAAATTAATAAAGGCAGCCAGCTTTACAGTCCACAAAAACACCAGCAGCTAGAAAATAAATCCTTGAGTGCAAACTCAACATGCTGTCTTTCCCACATCAACAGGAAACTAATGAAGAAATATTCATGTGCTTTTTCAGTCATCTTTGCGATTCAATACATCAACTCCCAGCTCTGTAAAGTGTACATCTGCTGTCCTCTCAACACAAATATGTTTAGTGATGCAGTGCAGCATGGAGCATAAATAGCTCCCAAATTACAGTATTTTGACATTGAGATTATATTTTCTTACCCCAACTGACCTTCACTCTTAAAGCACTGAGATAGGCAATTTAACGATGCAATGCAAGGAGGCAAATTGCTACTATTATTGGGAACTATTACTATCATCACATTTCGCCCGTCAAGCAGTTTTCCCAAGGATCCACCCCACACACTGTCCAAACCTCCACACTGTCAACAGTCTGCAAAACCTCTGCAAGCCTGCACAAAAAACACACATCAGGATCCATCTGTATGTATCATTGGCTGTCTATTAAGATATTCCTTGTGCTTTGTTACTGTTTCTACAGCCATCAAATCTACATTATAACAACAGTCAAAAATCTGATCATTTGCTTTGAGTCACTCATGTTTTATCACCTCCAGTGATTTGTATCCTGCTGCATTGCATAATTCTTTTATGATTCTTACAAAGTAAACATGTACAATATATTTTTTTATTAGCAGTGCATGCAAGGTGGATATCAAGCAATCAGATCAAAAATCCTAACTACATAAATATGTTCAGTTCTTTGTACATTTTCTTCATTCTATCATTGTTTAGAATCACTGTTACCAACATAATAAATAACTAGAACAACCTTATACAGGGTAAGTCTTCAGAGCATCTTTAGTGAGTTCAGTTATGGACTGTGACATAAAGTGAGCAGCAAAGTCTCTCCCGTTAACAGTTTGCTCACAGAGGTGTTTTTGTGCTGACAAATATCTTCTATTCTTAACATTGTCCTTGGAGAAAAAGAGATTAGTCGATGAGAACAAACATGAATACAAGTCTGAATATCATAACAAAAATAAATACATTTTCTGTTACACGTGGCAGCTTCCTTTCATTTCAACTTCAACAGATTCGGCGCCATAAACAGTCTTGGGTTCTGCCGATGAGATGAGCAACCTGTGCCAAGTGGGTGACTCGTCGAAAGATTAATTAGGAAATGAGTGACAGCTGAATTAAGGTGTGGAAATATATCCTTTCTGCCCTCGTGTTTCCTGGCTGGCAGATAAGCCAGATGACCTAGTTTGCAATTCAAAATAATAACAGTGAAAAAGAGTAATCATAAAATGATAAATTAATGGCAGGGAAGCTGAGCAGCTACACACTCAGGGGTTCGAATACTAAACAGGGAAAGCAAATAGGTTATAATTTACAGCCACGTGTGTGTGTGTGTGTGTGTGTGTGACAGTATGAGGTATAAACTGAACTAAAGTGACGACCTTCTCCGAGTTTCAGCCAGCGGAGGGCAGCAGAGCAGAGACAATGTATCTTAAGGTATAGGAAAAAATGCAGCTGTGCGTTAGTTCTTACATGGCTCCATAATGGAAACTGGACTAGGTGCTGTGTCACTGTCTCTGCTTGAAAGACATGTAGTTCAGCTGCAGGTTGGCTGATGCACAGCTGGAGGAGATTCTTCATATGGAGCCAAAGTGTTGGTGCAAATGGGGTCAGAGGTCTCAGGTGGTTCAATGTTCAATACTCTGTCTCTCTATTTCTCTCCTTCCTGCTCAACTCTACTATGAAGAGATTCTTTTGAACTGCACTGTCCTGGTTACAGCCAGTACACAGGGGTGCACGTCACTGCTCTAAGTGATTATCACATATCATATAAAGTTCATCAGCAACGAAAACATTAAAATCTAAAGAAGCACCCGGCAGGTGTCACATATTTAACTGACTGCATTCTCGCTAGAAGAAGCTAAGTGTTCAACTGTGAATGAGGCAGGACTTTTTGAAGACATCATCAAAAGGCAGACATGCTTGTAAAACTAATAATGTAACTAAGGTGGAAGGGTGCATCCTTATAAGGAAAAGTGACCTTCTTTCCTTGATTCATCAAGCTTAAAAACTGAAACACAGAAAGTCCTTCAAAGTGTGGTTTCAACTGCTGAGTCAAGCCATTGGCACGTCTCTTCTGATAATATTCAAGAAACCTCCAATGTCAAAATGAAAGATACTTTGAGGATTCTTTTTTTTTCTAAATGAGCTTTTTTTTTTTGTCTTACACTGGTTCCAAAGTTTGTCGTGATCTTTCACTGAGCCCTCAGACGATCAATTACTCTCACTTACCATCCGAATGTCTAGAGTCAGAGGTTTCTATATTCAACAGACTCGGAGCAGAGGAGAGAAAGAGGTCACTGCAGTGTGTTTGAAATAAATGAGTTTCGGTCCGTGTCGGCCATTCGAAACATGGTGAGGTTACGGTGCAATAGTTGGAGTAGCAGCAGTCCAATGAATCGACTGTCTCTAGTCAGGAGACAGGTCAGGTCCCTGTGCTTAAGTTCAATGTCTGCATTCAAATAATATCTAAAATCCTCTTCAGAATACCTTTGATAGTTTGACTGGGCCTTGCAAACTTAAGGTTAGAGATATTAGACTGTGTGTGTGTGTGTGGGGGGGGGGGGTCAATGACATTTCCATACACTCCAGTCCAGCAGACACAGTCAGCCCCAGTATTCTAATGGATTCCAAATAGTATTTGTCTGCAGCGGCTCGACGACAGTTTCAGTTTTTGCTGCTGTCTGTCGGAGCAGGTGGCGGTTGTGTTTTCTCCTTCGCCTCCGTCTGGCCTTCTTTCTTCTCGTCGTCGTCCTTGAAGAACAGCAGAGGAAACATGCCGAGGATGCAGCCGATGCCGACGCCGATGGCTTTACCCTGCACAGGTGGAAAATGGAGAGTCAGGAAAAACTACTGACAGAACATATTTTCAGAAAACGTGTTTTCAGTCACACACACACACACAGCAAGCTTCACAGCTCTGTCGTTTCCAGAACATAAGCCTCTTACATTTATCATTTATTTCACACTTTGGTTTGTTTTGCCTGAGTATTAAGACCAGTTCAGCTAAATTCACCAGTAAACAAGGAAGAAACATTTTACTGTGCTTTCCATGAGGCACATGGCTTTCTGACTGTAAGACTGAACAGGCAATGACTGCAAGGAAAGACTGATTCCTATTACACATTAATCACATTAATGACATGTTAATGGAATATAAACCCAATAGGGCTCTGAGGCCTATGGACGCAGGTCAGATAGTCGAGCCCAGACTTCAAACCAAACATGGTGAATGCTGCACACACATGGAACAAACTACCAAGGGAACTGAGGTCAGCACCAAATGTTCAAAATTTCAAATCTAGGTTAAAAACTTTTCTTTTTTCTTGTGCTTATGGGTGAGCTCTTTTAAATTTTAATCGTTTATCTGCACTGTTTGTTCTGTTAATTTTAATGCAAGCTAATTTTTATACTGCACTTATATTTTCTAGCTTTTTGTTTTCTTTCATTCTCTCTATTTTTCTATACTTTGCTTTTATTCCATTCATAATATTATTCGGGTTAATTGCGGGTTTTATTGTATTTTAAATTGTATGTTTTAATTCTTGTGATTTTTTTGGTTTTATGGAAAGCACATTGAGTTACTTCTGTGTATGAAATGTGCTATATAAATAAAAATGCCTTGCCTTGCCTATTATATTCTGACATGTATTCTAAATAGTCTGTTTGCAAGGAGATAAAACAGGTACGGCCCAACCTGCCAGAACAATCAGCACGACCTGTTGCAATCAGCCAAGGCCCTTTCAGTTTTAGGCTAATCAATCGACCTAATTAAAGTTAATTACATTACACACTTGAGCAGTCGCTGCATATTAAAAATCACTCAGGTCTAATTTTCCCGCACAATGAATGAGTGATAGATTAAAAGGGTGCATCACACAGGCTTGTGTCTCTGTTGTCTGCCCTGATGGTTTTACAAATGCTGCTTCAAATGCTCTTTGCAGCAGGTTAATTAATATCCACTCTGACTGTGTTTATTAGTGTGATACGCTCTCTGTCTGTCTGTCTTTCACACACACTGCTGAGAAGAGAGACGTTTCCACTGGAGGAGTGACAGAGACAGAGAGTTGGGGTTAGAGGCTTTAGGGTTTTTATGATGATACCAACCGAGTGAGAGCTGACTCTGGTCTGCCACATGTCGGCCTGTTTTGGGCTCAAGTCGGGAATCTGCATCCCCAGCCGAGACGCCAGAGCCTCAACGTAACCTGCCAGCCTGAAGAGAGGAGCAGACAGGAAGAGGCAAACTTAATAACATGCAGTAAAAGCCAGCTGCAAAAAATGAATTACTTCTAATCAGTGACCTATTTAAGGTGCTTTGAGAAAGGAATTAAGTGAGAAAGATCAATTATACTTTTACTTTCTCAAGTGAACAATTTTATGCTTCCTTCATTTGCACATGATGGAAAACCTGTTGGAGGAGAGCGGAGGGACGTGATGGACGTAAAGGTCAGCAACAGAGACATGTGAATCAGCTATTGACAGAGAAGACTCAATATGTGCTGAATACAAACACAGTTAATTTCTCGGCTCTAAAGTTCAGATTTGATTTTAATGTGAAGAAAGTCAAAGTGAAAAAATTAACATCCTATAAACATGACAACAATTGACTTATGGAAATATGAAGGTACATGTCCTCACAGATTGTTAAGGCTCCAGGATGTAATTTGTAAAAATCGATAAAATTTAAAACCACTTTTTCATGTTTGTTTTGTTCCACTTTCATGTAATAGTCCCTTTTGGATGTTTTACGTGTCATGATCCATTAAACCACCCACGGGACAACACTAGAAATCGATAATCACAAAAAACAAAAATAAATCAGCAGATGAAAGTTCCAATCTGCTCCTTGTTGCTGCCATCTGTCATAAACCCAGCGGGATGTCAAATATCAGCTCTAATAACAGAGAGACAGAGAGAGACTCCTGAGTGTGTGAGTGAAATCAGTTTCTGTACTCTTCAGTCTTTTTTAACAGATGACAGAACAAAGACAGATTGCAGCAAATAAAGAACAGTTTTCACAGTGTAACAGAGATGTAACATTAGAAACTCATTAATCGCCCAAAACGTGTGTATTGTTCATTTTAATTAGACAGTTGGAAGTTTGTTCTGATGTGCAGCCCTGAATAACATGTAGATGAGTTCTGTGTTACAGAGCCACAGTTTATTCTCTGTCCCTGACACAGAAAACAAAAAACTATTAAAATATACATTGACCAGCTGTTTATTATTTATTATAGTTGTTAGTCTGGGGAAGGCTCTTCTGTCATCTGTATCAATAAAGCTCAACACAGGCCTGGGGCAAGTGTGCAGGTTCATTTGTGAATCACCCACCGGAGACTGTCTGACTGTTTATGAGTTACCTGCAGAGAGTTTATAGATTATCTATAGAGCAGAGAGAGAGAGAGAGAGGAGGCAATATATCCCTCTGTGGCGATAAAGGTCGTATGTTTTATGTCAATATGAATGACAATGTGGGCAATGAGGGCAAAAAAGAAAATCTTGGCCATGATTGTAGTCAAACATGTCTGGCTTCATAATAAAGGAATAGATAACATTTAATGATATCTGTGAGGAAACTGGGACTTTGTAACAATAAATAAGGAAGACATTAGATTATGTGAATTTGAGACACATGTGCTATGACACGTGGGTGAATGAATCTTTAAGTTTCATGGTTGATCAATGAAAAAGCGAAAACACTGTCAGGGAAAAGCTGCTAATGATGTAGATGATTATCTCTGGCTAACATACAGGACTGTTGCTGGAGCCTCTCAGCCAGTTTTCCCAGCTGTTGATCCAGCCTTGCTAACATACACAGTGAACTAATTGCAATTTCCAAATGCAGCAACAATGACCAAAATAATGACTGAAAGTGAAGAGCTGCTGTACTTTACTGTCAGATTTCATGATATATGTGAGAAAAGAAATTTGAGTCAATATTTGGACCCAGGTCTGGTTCAGTCACTGGCACTAATGGATCCTCAGTTGGCTGCACACACAAATAAGCTGCAGCTGGTGTGGTCGGGTCGAGGGGGCGATAAGTAGCAAGTAGCATTTTGAGAGAATGATAAGGAGACAAGGAGAGTGAGCTGGTGTGTGTGTGTGTGTGTGTGTATGTGTGGAGCAGGTGTGTGTCAGCAGCCTCATCACAGCAGAACAGAAATAGCAGAAACAGAAAGTTTTAAGGAAAGATTTTATCATTATAGTCGATGGACTATTAAGATAATAGATTCAATTTGATCATGAGGACAATAATAACATACATCATCACAACAACAGGGGGCAGGATTGAGTCTCCAGTTTGTGGTCAGAGAAATCAATGTATGTAATCTCTTTCTATTCTGCTTTCGCATTCATACAAAACCGTTGGATTTGTCTGGCACATACCTGCAACAGCACGGTAACACCGACACTCCCGCCTATGAGTTAAATACATTTTTCATCGACTTTCAACAAGTTTAAAGGATTCAGGTCCAAAAAAATCAACTGAAACTGAAATGATGAAATTTACTGAAAGCGGCGTCATCTGAAGGCTGAAACTCAACCTGGCTGCACTGGAAGCAATAACAACTCCATCCACACATTTTGCCTTTGAGAATATTACATTTGCTGAAGCACAAACCAAGCACATACCAAGCACATTTATAAGATTATTAACATCTGTGTTTTCCGAATCTGCCTGCATCAAATCATATCGAAGCTTCAGTGTCAGCAATAAATGTGATCTGATTCAAACAGTTAGAGGATATGACTGCTTTTCACATTAATAATGACATGTTGGGGACTGATGCAGAAAGCAGCAGGGTCATGAATCAAAATCTTTGAGAAAGATAAAAGAGGTGGAAGAAAAATGCTACAATGATAATGGAGTGTAAATATGGGCTATTTCCCAATGGGTGTCGGAGAGTCATTACAGAAATCATCCTTCGACAGGATAAGCTATGATTATGCAACAATTTGAACAAGCCCGACTGAGGCATCCTTCAGGAAACACTGAATCCCTTGTGTAACAGATACTGGCCTTTAAACCTCTTTAGAGGGAGACAAGCAAAATTTCCCTTAAGGAATCAATGAAGTGTCACATTACTGTTAATCCTGCAACTCATGAGGGGAAAAAACAGAAATTTTATCAATCATCCACCATTCATTCATTGCCTTTATCCTCTTTTTATAAATGAAAAACAGAAGGCGGTGGAATATGCTCCAACTGATCCCAGCATGCAATAGTTGTAAGGTAGAAATACAAACATGACCGAGAATCAAATCTAATGTTTTATCCCCTGGAGCCCTTATGGTTCTCGAAGTTTTCATCCTGCTTTTTTCTGACTTGCCTAAATGCAATAATACTTCGCTGGGTGCAGCGTCTACCCCAGAAAACCACTGATGCATTGCGGCCATAAGGAGCACAAACAGCTGAGACCGAGCTCTGCAGGAGCATCGGTAACAACGGCCAGAATGACTCATGAGCTCAGTTACGGACTTCAACAAGGTTAATCTGCTTTCCTACATCTGTCCAAACATGCGCAAATGCACGGAGGGAAATCTTTCAAATTCGCCCGACGTGAAAAATACGCACACAGACGAACACATATGTGGATATAGCTGCACAGATTGCTCACCACAGGCACCGGCACACACCAAACAAACACACACTCATATGGGGAATCGTATGCAGGAGCAGGGAGTCGCAGCAGCGGAGCTCAGTCACTGTCTCTGGGTTGAGGAAAACAGACGTCGAGTGGGCGGATTTGCAAACAATCATTGCAACATAATCACTACAATATTGACCGAAGAGACTCCAGAGGAACATCCTGGAGTGACAGCTACATCTATTTCTATTCATAGTAGGTATATACATGAACCTGTCTTACATCCACTTCAATTTGTCAAACCCTACTCTCACTGCATTTACAATCTTTGCGTGTGTCAGTAAAAATGTTGGTTTACATCTATAGAGACAGAAAATACCAGTGATGTAGCCAATTTCTTTGTCAGATACAAAACTGATTTCAAAACAGTTGAGACACTGTGTAAAACATAAATAAGGCAGAATGTGATAATATGCCAATCCTTTCTTACATAGACTCAATTGAAAACAGAACAAAGACAAAATATTAAATGTTTGACCTCATCAGCTTAATTGATTTTTTGTAAATATCATCTTATCCTGAATTTGGTGGCAGCAACATGTTTCAGACAAGTTGGGACAGGAGCAAGAAAAGACTGTGAAAGTTGTGGACTGATCCAAAAACACCTGTTTGGATCATTCCACAGGTAAACAGATTCATTGGTAACAGGTGATAGTATCATGATTGGGTATGAAAGATTCATCCTGGAAAGGCTCAGTTGTTCACAAGTGAGGATGGAGAGAGGTTCAACACTTAGTCAATCACATGATTGTATACAGGAGATTACTACATGGGCTCAGGAACACTTTGTAAACTGTTGTCAGTCAACAAAGTTTGTTTGGAATTGAATGTTTTATTCATGTTTTAAGCAATGTCTTGATTTTTTTGGAATTGGGGTTGTAAGTCTCCAGAGCCTCTCCAAAGGTTTTATAGTGATGTATATCCCCCAAGCAACTCAGCTGACCTTGATAAAAGGTGCAGCAGATGTTTATGCACAATGTGCTCTACCCAGTGCAACACTGGTACATGTGCTGGAAGGTTTCTGTATCACCAGTATTCACACATTTGGACTGCATGAAGCCAAAATGAAGGTCTTTTTGACAAACAATGAAATCTTTGACTCTTTCCAGCAAATGTAAATTAAGCAATTAGCAGCATTTTAATCGATCTCCAGAGCTTTTAATTTGGCTTTATCTGGACCCCATTAGACCGAGACTGCCTGAAAACGTGGATGATGATGTGATCCTCTTCCAAGTGAACTGCAGAGCAGCTTGTTAGGAAAAAGACTGTAATCCAAGCCAACTGCAGGAAACAACCTACAAAATATGCAAATGTGTGGCCACAAGGGCAGACTCGCAGTTGAGGTATTTTTACATTTACACACAAAGACACTAAATGGGTTGAGAACAGTGAAGAGCACAAACTAGAGCTGCAATGACTGCTTTATTAACTGATTTATCAAGCAGTAGGATAAAAATTGGGGTTTCACAGGATCAAAATTGAACATTTGCTGGCCTCAGTTCTGCCATGTCTGAGTCCTGTCACATGTCAGAGTCCTGTCATGTCTAAGTTCTACATTCACGTCACAGTGCTTTTCCACTGTTCTTGTTCTACCTGCCTTCTTGTATCCCGGGATTCGCCTCAGCCTTCTGTTCCCGTTCAGCTTCTGCGTTCCTAGATTCTGTCTGCCTGTGTTTGTGGCTGTTTCCTGTGGCTCAGATACTCTGTGATTTTGCTCCATAGTAATTCTACCTGTGCTTCCCGGTGGCTATTTCACTCACACATTAAATTCGACTATATCTATATGTTGGTTTGGAAAATAAGGCCATTACCAACTTTCTCTTTTCTCCATGTGTTGCGAGTGAGTCCTACCATACAACCTTTACAGTCTTCCCACTGACAGGAAACTGAATAGCTATAGAATTTGGCCTGCTGTTGAGACAATAGTTAGTAGCAGCCTTAGTTCATTGTACAAGTCATTCTTAGTAAAACTTAATAAAGCAAGTTAAAGCTATTCATTATTGAAGTGGCTCCCTTGCAAATTGGGATGTGTGGATCTGAGCAAACTAAACACTAGAACTGCAACAGTTTGCAGTAAAGAGTCACCTGGGGTCTCCTCACCTGTCAGCTCCAGCTTTACTCACAACCTCAGCAGAAAGTCGACTGCGCCTCCTCCTCAGCTCTCGACCGCTGCTGAAGTGCCACCGACTCCCAGAGCAGTCTAAAGCATGTCGTTTTTCTATGTGTGCACTTATGCCTTCCCTCTTTGATATGAACAGAAATGGTAATGCAAATGCTGTGATGAAGGACACCTGCAGGAGCTCCACCGAGACTCTTTACAGCAGACAGCAAACAGCCTTCACACTCAATGGTGTAAATTTATCAAAGCGAGGAAAAAGCACCTTCTCTTGTCTGGTCTAATCGAGTCTCACCTTGACAAGCTGGTCACAAGGGCTCTACTCTCCAATTATGATTGAGTGGCAAACGCAGACGCACACACTGTTTCAACTGTGTGTGTGTGTGTGTGTCTTCTGAGGGCACTTACAAAAGCCAGAACTCAGCTAATCCATCACACAGTAACAGAGCAAAGGCACCAGCACAGGCTCTATAATTGTCTTCCTACACATTTGCCTATGTGCTGACTCTCACTGGATTTAAATGAGAAAGACTAATAATCTGTGTTCTCACTAATAATCACTTAAACACAACCACCAGGCTGTTGGTGGCTCACAGTCGGAAGCTTCCTCTGTTACTCTGAGTATGATGCTTGGTTAAGCACATAAAGCTGTTCAGGAAGCTGACTACAGTCCCTGTGGCCACCAGGAGGCTCTGAGGTGCGTAATGGTCATGAATCAGCTGTTTGAACCCATGACACACTACAATCACTTGAAAGGATCCAAGAGACTTCAGTGTTTTTTCAGGCTGAAAAGTTCTCACGGATCATCATGCTTTTACTGATTCTCATTCTGATACTCACTCAGTTCTCTTTCATACATCTGTAATAATTTGGAGGAATGGAGAAAATTTGTGGCAAAAGATTTCGTGTTCATTTGTTTCTGTCAGTGGAAACAAAATAAAAATGAAGCAATCAGGAGGAAGAAAACAGATCAAAACAAAACACTTGAATCCTGGCTTGTACTAATGAGGCAATTTTAAAGGTTGATTAGTTTTTACATCTTGTGAAACCGAGGTAAACAACAGAGTATTCAGTCTATGTTAAAACTAATACTGGTTATTAGAACCAGAATTTTACTACTGTACGTGCCTAGTTAAACAAAACACATTGCACTTCCTTCTATAAGGGACAAACTTCACATTTATGTCAATGTATTACAGAAATGGACCGAACAGACTAACAAGACTTGGACTGCTGAAAGTATTTTTTCAAGCCACGTACTCCTCTTCTCATTTAGACATACCTTGCTAAAACCACAGTTATTAGTTTTAATTATTACGCCTTTCTTATTCATACTAATATCCCTTTTGATGCTTTGCACAGCCACAGTCTTCTTCCCTCTGGGACACAAACCTCTGGTGGCTGCATTTCTCTCTCTCTCCCTCGCTGCTAATGATTATCCTCCAGTGGGCTCAATTCAATAATTATGTTTAATGCTAAGCACTTTAATGGCTTGGTCTGAGAGGAGTGGGGTGCTTAACCTTTTATAATGTCATTCAAATATATGACTTTGTACATTATAATGTGTGTATACCTGGGTGCAACAAAAACACTGTATTGCTATAATAATGTGTGTAATTGGATATACATTCTAATATTGATTTTCATCATCACTTGAGTGGATGATGGGATTTATTCTGAAACTGAACCATTTGAATTTTCCATCCTCCTGCAATGGCAACAATTTGTGCTCGTGTTGGTGTGTGTTTGTGTGAATTTTCTTACCCTAGTCCTGCCAGATCAGACACCAGGTTGCCAAGAGCAGCAGCTGTAGAAAATAGAAAGACACGATGACAAAATGAGTGAGGAAATTGAGGTTTGTGTCAGAGATAGCCAGAAGGCACAAGACACGGAAAGTGTTTGTCGGGAGGTTTTCCATCATACGAAACAAGAAATAGACACATTTTTCCATCTGCCACTCAGAGGCATGTGACTGGAGTCGTCTGCCTGCAGAGAGTGTGCTGCCCTCCATATTTACACGTTACTAAATTCATTCCCCTCATTATCGATATATGAAGGCTCCACAAAATGTGTAAATACTGGAGGACAGAATGTAGGTGCATATGTAAGTGAAGGTGAGGTGAACAATTATCTTTACATGCTCTGATTCTTTGATACTTGTGTAGTTTAAAGTTTAAAATCACAAAGACATAAGTCCATAAGTGTTTAATGGTAATGTAATATGTTTTTCATTTAGCTTAAAAATATCTAAAAGTTCATGAACGTATATTGTTCATATTGCGTATATGAAGGCATTTTCAAAGCAACAGTGACACCTACTGGCCTCTTTGGTACAGCTACAAATAACTGTCAATTTGTACAAAACTTTATTCAGGAAGTGACAACAAACAGCACGGAGTTAGTGTGTCGTTCATCTGTTCATGTCAGCACCTGCACGCATCTTACGTTCCTGGTTGCATCGTCGGTATGTACAGTTTAATGTTAATATTGCATGTTATTATTTGAGGAAGTTTATAATAAGAAGCACGGTAGAAATTAATCATTGGTTGGTTTATTTTTCCGGTGTTCCCATTAGACTATTAGCTACTCTGTTGCTCTCATGCTAACAGGTTGTTTACATTAGCATCTTGCTCAACCGTTAAGTCAAACCATTCTTGAGCCGTCACGACCTGGAGAAAGCTATTCATGCTCTTGTTAGCTCCAAGTTGGACTATTGCAATGCACTTTATGTTGGTATGGCCCAGTCTTCTTTTAACCGCCTTCAACTTGTGCAAAATGCAGCTGCCCGTCTTTTAACTAATACTCGTAGACGAGAGCACATCACCCCGGTCCTCTACTCCCTCCACTAGCTGCCTGTTCATATTAGAGTTGATTTTAAACTTTTAATGTTTGTTTTTAAAGCTCTGAACGGCCTTGCCCCGCCCTATTTATCAGAACTTTTAACAGTTCGAGAACATGGCAGGGCTCTGAGGTCATCAAACCAACTCTTGTTGGAAGTGCCCAGGTCAAAGCTCAAACACTGGGGTGACCGAGCCTTCTCAGTTGCCGCACCCAGGCTCTGGAATAAGCTGCCCTGTGAACTACGCACTATCTCTGACCTGGGCCTTTTTAAATCTAGGTTGAAAACTTATTTATTTAGGATGGCTTTTAATACCCAGTAGTGTGGCGACACTTTTTATTGTTTTTAAGTTTGTTTGTTTCTAATTGTTTTATGTTTTATTCTGTAAGCATTTTGTTCTTGATTGTATGTTTTGTTTTGTTTTTCTGTAAAGCACTTTGGTTCACCTGGAGGTCGATGTAAGGTGCTATATAAATAAAGTACATTTACATTTACATTTACATAACCGTTATATTGTTGTGTTTACAATATAGTGTATGCATTGTTGACGATTAAGTACATGTGTTATTGATGATATTGCTTTCATTTTCCTTTAGTTTTACCCTTTCCTGCCATCATTAAACCTGTGGACAACACCAAGTCGGTCTTCAGAGTCTTGATGGGGAAAGGAGTTAACTCCATGACATAATCCATATGCTACTTAATGTTTTTTAACATTTAATTTTTTTTGCACAGAATATGATGGACAACCACAAAGCACTCTGGGCTGAAGCCCACATCGCTGTTGACTCCCTACTTGAGTCTTAATAACTTCACATGAATAAAGCAGAGCAGCACTTCACAAGTTCCCAAGGAGAGGAGGATGAGAGCAAGTTGAAGCAGCTAATGAAACAAGAGCACAGAGAAGCACAAGTGTGTGTCATTATCCCTGAATATATCTACGACTTTCGCTTCGATGTTACTGTACCAGCGGCTCCTAACAGAGAGAATAAAGCCTGTGCTGTTCTTGCATTGTCTCTGTTGTCCATGACCCTGAGTTCAGAGTATTGCTGCAGCTGCCGCAGCGGCACAGACGCCCTCAGGGGGGGCGGAAACAAAAGCAGCAGTCCCATCTCTGCTGAGGCACAAATCTCCATCCGACGCTGGCAGGAGGTCTCGAGCGCTTCAATCCAAATGACTTTCTGCTACTGTAGCAACAAGGTTGAACATGTAATGTACCCGTGCTAGATTTGTGTCTGCTGACAATCTGTCGTCACGGATGTGAGCAAAAACACCCACAAGACCTGCAGCCACATTAATAAGCGCAAAGGCACGCAGACAAGACCTTTAAGAGTCGCAGTGTAATTAGTGCAGTCCGTGAGGAAGGTGTTGTTTACTGTGTGTCGCAGCAGGCCTCCGACCCCGACCTCAATGAAGAGAGACTGCCTGCTGCAAGCAAGCATCAATGTTAAAAAGCTGCTGGTTTGTCTGTGCTTGGCTCCGATCGAGCATGTTAGCTTGTTGCTCCGTTAGAAGCTCTTTGTAAAGGCTGCAAGTTTCTAATTCTTGGCTCATCAGTCAGTGCCAGCACACACACACACACACACACATACACACAGTGTAGATCTAAATGAGCACAGAGTTCTGGTATTTTCAACAGTGCAAGAATGTTTGCACAGGGCAGGATTCAAGACTGACTCCCTGCAGAAATCCCTGAAGAGAAAAGTTTGTTTTAATGACTTGAGGCGAGACTGAAGATGAAGTCTGTTTCATATTTGATTGTTCACTCTGATGATTTAAAGGCTACAGTGGCTTTCATTGTGAGGGGTTCCTCTGATGGACGACATAAAGAACCTGAGCTGTGTTCTTTATATTGTATTTCAGCATTTTCAGACATAAGGCTGGCATGAGTCAAATTGTCTCCTTTGTATTCTTTCTAAAATATGGAGGATGATACTGAGGAGTGTGATGGCGAGAACAAAAACTTGATAGCTACACAAAACAGTGAGTGGGGCAAACAAAGCAGGTGAAAAAAAAAAGGCAGAGCTCAAAAACAGCCCAAACGTCAAAAACACAAAGACGTAAAGAGGGAAAGGCAAGGATTGCAATTCAAAGAAAAAGACAAACAAAATAAGATGTAGAGGTCATGGGCTTGCAAATTGTAATGGCTGGAAAACAAACAGGTAGTGGACAGGTGGGAGTTTAAGTACTGGGAGGACTGATTGGCTAATAGAGAACAGGTGAGGAGAGAAACTGGTGGGAACCTGAACAAAGGCAGGAAGTAAAGCAACTACAAAATAAAACAGGAAATGAAGTTAACTAAAGTCAGTGATGAGATCTGCTTTCACATAGAACAGCCTCTCAGATACATAGGGTCGTAACCCAAAATGGCCACATTTTTATTGGGTCGCCAATGCTATGATAAGTGAATTTATCTCCTTACTTAAAATAGATGAAGACAGAGCTGCATGTGTTCTCAATTCTCATGATGTATTTTTATGACTTATGTATTTTGGGTCCTGTGGAGACACCACATTTCTCTTTTGGGTCTCGAACTGATAAAGCTTGGGAACCTCTGATACAGAGGTACTGTATGTCCTCAAAGTAACTCGCACATACACATTTGAAATGTAAGATAAGATAATTCTTTATTGATGCCCCATAGGGGAAATTCAGGAAAACTTGTATCGCCTGAACAGGGACTTGAACCCTGGACCCTCAGATTAAAAGTCTGATGCTCTACCAACTGAGCTACCAAGGCTCCACTTTAAGTATTCAATTAATATTATGCTCTTTTTCTCTTACATTTGTTGTATATAGACACATCTGTTCTGGTTCATGTCTCCTGGTAGCAAAGGAGGTTCGTGTGTGGCCTTTTTATTTTAGAGTAAAAATTATACGTAGTAATGAAATAAAGCGGTCATTATACATCATACCTGTGTACAAGCCCCTGAGGGGACGGATGTAATGGAGAGCCCATCAGGCTTGATTATGTGTTCAAGCTGCTCAAATGTAATTACAAGCCAAGGTCAGCTGTTTGCCTTTAACTCACTGCTCTCTCCGCTTCTGGCTGCGCTCTGCATCTGAGTCAGTCCACCTCCACACTGCACGCAACAGGCACGCAACATTCATCAAGTAGCAGAAGACTTCATTTCATCCATCACTCTCACTAACTAGATAAAAGAAAGACTGACTCACTTCTGGGTAAAAATAAATTCAGGAATATCATTTAGCTAAAAATCTAAAGAGATCTAGATTTCTTTCCCTGTTCATCTGTTCCTTGTATCTTACTTTGTGATGGATATCTCCATCTTCCACAGGAACTTTCTGAAACTCTGCCTCCGTTGGGGGATAAATGGGCCGTGAAACAATGTAAAGTAACAAATGAGGGGGAACTTTTTTATTCATGTCTCTTGCTATTGTCTGCAAGGCTCACTTACCAGCTGGAGGTCATCGTGCTCACAGACTGAGAAATGTAAGGTTGTGAATGAGCAACACACCTGGAGGTTCTCTATGGTGGCAATATCACACACACACCTACACATGACTCTATATTGGTTTAAAGTATAGCAGGTGAGTGTGGAAACTGGTTCTAGATCAAACCAGTAAACTGACACTAGAGGGAAAGATTCATTCAGATATATTAATGCAAAATGTTATTAACTTCTTACAAGTTCGAGTAAGTTGGTGTTGTAATGATGAGAATCTAATAAAGCTATATTCCAAGTTGTCAGGACCCGGGGAGGGCGTGGCTCTTTGAAGGCTTGTCTCAGTGAGCAGGGTGATTTTGTGAGTTAATCATCTTGCTAATAGTTTGTAATGGATTCAATCCTATTTGTGGAGTCTTTCCACACCATTACCTCTGTTTAAGTTACATAATTGGCCCAACTCAGCAGTAGAAGATTTTTTAATGTTTATCAAGCCGGCTGAGCCACATTTGCCTCAGAGAAAAGTGTGATTGGTGGACTTGACTCAAGGCTTGACAACAGTGCTAAATCACTGGGGACGGGCCCAGATAACTGCAGCCTCTTGATTTGCAGACCCATTGTAGCAGGAGTGAGAGACAGTGGCACTGCTGTGAATATAAAGTCTGAGTGATGCAGCTGAGGCTTGAGGAAAGAACAGAAGCTCCTGTTTTTTTTTATGTCTGTGTGGTAGTTTTATACATTTCTTTTTTTTTCAGATCTCTAATTAACGTGGGGGATTTCTGCAGCTCAGGCTCACTTTCATACCTGGAATTGAAAAATCTCTTTGTGCCACTCAGAGATAAAAGGCTCTGCCTGTCAAACTACAAGCGGCCTTTTGGAAAAATGAATTCTACGTTCTCTGTCAGAGTTTGCAACCTGATAACCCTCTTGTCTACAAATCCCACCAGGCTTGAAATTGCTCCTTTGGTTTAATCAAAATCCCAATCATCTGCTCACTGCAAAAGAAAATGAATATTTCTAAATTGGAAAAACTGTTTTGAATTGTAAATCTCAAAGAGCAGGATCAAGACAAAATCTTGTTTGACAAATTAAGCACCTCAAAGTGAAGATTCAAATATCTTCTCTCTACATTATATCCCTGACAGATCCATCACTCCTCACTTTAGTCTACACTGGTCAAGTTTTCTATATCTCTGCAGTTTCCTGTGAAGTAGACTAAAACAGCTTCAGGCCTCTGTGTCTGTTACAGTGTCTGCTTTAACTTAAGCCTTTTAGACAGATCAATTTTCTGAGTCTGTTTGATTTTAAAAACCTGAAAAAAGAGACACAGCAACAAAAGAGTCATACAGGGAAAGGTAAGACTTGCAGAGTTAGGACGTGAAGTGAGAACACCAGCTGCTCTGAGAACAAAGTAAAGGGGAAAGTGGGAATTTGCTAAAGCCAGTCACACACTTACAACACTTTAGTTAATGCATTATCATACTGACCGAGTGATGGTGGTCACTGTGGTCGTAGGATTTGCCAAAAGAATATTGAGCAGTTATTCATAATGGTTGTTTATAACCACCATTAAATTTGTAAATATCGACAGTCTTCATGCTTCACAGCTGAACATCAGTGTGCAACTCTCACATTTTCATTCAGTGTGAGGCAACATAATAACCTCAGGGGCTCTACCAGATACACTGGATAAGTGGATGTTAGTACATCCATTCAATAAGCTTGTGAACACTATGATCGTCTTTATGATTATGATAATCATTATCTCGACGACCCATCTCTCCCTCCCTCTCTCTCTCCCTCTCTATGTCATTTTGGATTAGTGTCACAGCAGTTGTCAGTTGTTGAGTTTATCATTAAAGCTTCTTTATGAGACAGTGATTTCTGTCGACACTGAAATTGAAAACGCCTCCGTCTATTTTCTTTTAGAGTAGGGATTGGCAATGAATTAGAAAGCAGACAGGGAGTGTGCCAGCAACATGCATTACTGAACCTGAAACCAAAATCAAAAATAAGTTTGCTTCAACAATTTTTTTTTTTTTTTTACAAACCTGATTGTAACCAGAGCAAGTAATTGATTCACTTAATTTGACTGATTATGTATACGCAAATATAAACATACTTTTACCTGCAAAAAACTGATATAATGAAAAACACTCATCAAACATGGTCTGGCAGCTTGATGGACTTACTGACCTCATTGATTCCTATTTAAAAGACATATATTTCTCATCAGACATCAAGTTACATTAGGATCATGAGATTCTCTTACCAGCCATAGTAGAAATGCCGAGGATCACGCCGATAGATAACTCAATCTGTGTGCCCTGCAAAACACACACATTACACAAGTTAGTCAGTGCAAGCTAATGTATAATTGTATCTGTTCATGCTCTTTGTCAATAACAATCAGAGAGAAATAGAGAACTGACGGCTAATGCAGCCTCTGTGAGTCATTATAAGAGTCTACTTCTGGACTACAACTTAGTGGTGCATGGTGTCGGTATTTTTTTCATCTATAGTCATGACAACTCGCTCTGTTTAATGTCTCATTACACTGACTTAAGGTCTGTGTCCCATTTACTTTGTGACCTCAAGGTCTTATCTAAAACGCCCTTGCAAAGGTTTTTAACTTCAACCAAGTAACATGGTCAAAATGGCTCATGCTCTACTTGTAATGTTAAAAGCTTTTAAAGGCTTTGTGGAAGCTTTCAGTCGTTCAGTTTATGGTTTCCTGGCTTCAGTGCCAACCTCTTATCTCATACAAAGGGTTAGGAGCCTGAGATCTTCAGGCGGGGTGCGTTTGTTTCTCTATCTGGACTGAAAGAAGTAAAAAAATAAATAAATAAATTTTACCAAATGCACAAGCTTTTCACAGACTACTTGAATCTAGACGTGTGATGACTTATTGATTTCAGTTTTCATACTTTTTTTTCAGAGACTGCTTTGTAAAGAGCAAAAGCAGCTGCTCTAAATATTCTGTATAATGTCTCCATATTCTGTTTTTGTTACAGTATATTGGTTTTGGGGCAAAATTTCTTGATGCCGTTTCATTATTTTCCATTTATGTTTTTTTTCTCTGACACACATTTTTTCACTCTCTACTTGTCTTTCTGTCGCCTTGTAGAGGCCCCTGCAAGAATTCATCATCTCCGTGTTAAAAAATAATCCTGCTGTGCAAGCACACTTTGAGTGAAGATGATAAAATTATTCTTTTCCGCTGAGTTTAGATTTCATTATTTGAACAGCTTCACAAAGACTAAATAAAGAGTGGCAGCCAAATTACTAAAATTTGTATAGGATGTCAAAAGAGGACAGGAAGGACTTTGAGAAACATGGAGATGGACTCTCCTTCTCCCAAAGGCTTCCTGGTTCTAACATATTCTTATGCACAGTTTCCCCCTGTGGAAATAAAACACCAATCAGAGGAATTCTCCAGACCAGCTGAGTTGCAGAGGAGCTCGTCACTGCATGAAGCCGACAGACTTACGGCAACAATCATGATGCAGTTGTCCAGGAACCCGAATCCAACGAAAGGCAGCGCATTGTGCAGCAGAACTGGAAAAAACCAAACACAAACAGCAGTCTGGTCTAAATACTCTGTGTAACATCACCAACAGGCAGAATAAACAGGAAGTGTACAGCTCATATCTGAGTGTGCATTATTAATAACAGCCCATTAGACATAATAGAGCCTTGGAGAGCAGAGCTGTAACAGAATGAACGCAAACACAAAAGACACGAGGACGAAAAACACTTTCTGTGCTGACAATGAAAATGAATTCTATGAAGCTGCTGTCATGTGAGTTTCTCAAAATAAGCTGGTTATTTATTCATGTTTTTAATACAGCGCTTTGCTATAAGAGATTAAATTGGGGGAGCATGTTACAACCACAAATGACTCAAGTGTGCAGATTAGATGTGTTACTATTCAAAAACAATAATACTTGGTAAGATTAGATTTCAGTGGCAAAACTGAAGATTACAATGATGCAGTCTTTATGAAGTGGTAGCTATGTTTAGCTTTAACAGTTCTGATGACGTTAATGCCTTATTTAACAGGAACTGTGCCACTTTTTTGTTTTGGTATATGCTATGCTTTGCTTTTTTGCTTTTCCAATTTCAATTATATGACTTCTAAAAGAAGGTGCATGAAAGTATGAGATAATGTAAGAAACTAAAACTGACATGAAGAAAAATGCAGTGCTACAGTAGCAAGAAATTAAGAATATTAGTAAATCAGTATCAGATCAAATTTTCGAATGGTATTTCTCTAGTACATTCAATACCAACTCACAAGCCAGCAACAAAACAATGCAGTTTGTTCATATACTGGAAGAAGTTCCATTTGAATATTAATAAAGGTTCAACTCGACCTTTCTTGTAAATAGTGTTTTCAATATCAGGCGGCTTCGTTTCCAGAGCAGAAAGGCCAGAGAGTAAATATTTCTACATAGAGTCATGAATTACATCCATAAAGAAAGTTGTGATTGTGTAGATGAGATACACAGTGTAATACATTGTTGGTGCTGTGGAAATGAATGTTAAATGTCACCCGGCACCTCAGGAAAGTTTAGTCCAGTTTCCATTTTAAAGTTTTAGTTGTGAAGTTCAGTCCAGTTCAAGTAACCGACCTGCAGGAAAGTGTTTGTTTAAAGCATAATCATCGCTGACTACCAGTCGTTGCTGTAGCTCTCCTTCAATACAAATGAAGGATTTTCGATCTCGGCGTTTGAGCCTCGGCAAACGAAACACCTATTTACTCTGATCTTAAACACAGACTTCACTTCGATGCTACACCAGGGGCAGCTTTGATTGGATGTGGTGAACAGCGCTCCATCTCTTGGTGCTGAGAGCTGTACAATCTAATCCTGGTGTTTGGTTTGCTTCGCTGCAGAAAAACAAACCAGAGCTTAAGAGTGAAACGAGTCTCCTTCACAGCAGCGAGTGAGCTTGACATTTGTTAGACCTTTCGCCTCTTGTCCCTCTAGTATCCTTTCATTAAAAGCATCATCGACTTGTGCAATTTAGTGACAGTTTTTTTTTTCAGCTGACCATAAACTTCATACAGCTTCTATGACTGGGGTGGCCACATTTTAATTTCCTGACAACGACCCTGGACTGTCTCCCCTGGACTCACCTGTTTCAGGCTACATTAACTGGTTTCACACATGAAAATCTTTGAATATCTCTGTGTTTTGTGTATACTACAGGTTAGAGGAGGAAATGAAAAAAGCACTCCTCTGGCAACATGAGCTCCAATTACTGTGCTTTTAGTTGGACCTTGTGAACAACAGGACTAATTGTACGGCTGTTTGGGCAAGATTTTAGAGCATTTGTGACATTAGCAATAGGCAATTATAATAGATCTTATCATCATCGTATCATGCTTTTATTTTGAAGGAAAATTAACTGATGATCTTTTGCCTGGTGCTACCATCAGACCAAAGTTTGGTGAAATATACATCTATTTTTCTCTTTGTGCTGTCTTGCTAATTAAATTTTTTGATCACATCTAGTCCACCTAATCTTCCTTAATACCTTCCTTAATAAGTTCAGAGATCTGGAGAGTGAAAATTCAGATTCTGGGGTGTGAAACAGAAACTGAAATGAGCATCATCTTATATATTAATACATGTTTTTAAAAGTTCATGTTCAACACATCTAAGGATTGAGGCAACTTCTTTGGCAACTTTCAGCTCCAAATTCACACACAGTTTAGTCTCTAATAATTAAGAAGCCTTATGAGGGGGTTTGTCACTCAATCAGTTATGAGGCTTTAATTACTTTTTTATCCCATGAGCGTTATCGCTTCGAATGTTGAATAAACCAGTTTTTACAGTCATAAAAAAAGGCAGAGCATTTTTTTCCGCAGAAGTCATCGACATGTGAAACTACCAGCAGGAGGGAACAATACACACAACACAAAGACTTTGCTGACTTTCTGCTTGAGGAAAATCATGCGCGCTGCGTTCGACAGCGTCGCCACAGTCGGCTGAGTCGATGTTTCTTTTATAGTTCCCCCCAGTGTTTCTCTGCTTGTGCTGAAACACTGTTCCTGCTCTGACACCACACTAAAGATAACACAGCTGAACTTTAGGGGAGAGATGAGATCACGTGTCTCTGTTTTTCGCTTAAAGTCACAAAGAGCTCTCTGTAAAACATCTGCTGCGAGAAAGTGAGAAAGACTAACACGAGTTGATGTGAACGCTGTTGGTTAACCAGCGGGCTTTCCGACCTCTCGGCGGGAGGACAGGAGGAGAGGAATCTGAGGTCGTGTCAGTAACCGAGCCCTGCAGAGTGATGCATGCCTTTTATAGTTGAGTGTGTGCAGGTGGGTGAATGCATGACCATCCATTTGTAGAAATTACCTGCTAAATACTGTTCCATAGACGGGAACCTATTATCAACTCACATCAAATACAAAGAGCTGCAGACTCTAAGTGAAATGCGTTTTCTGCAACATGGTTATAAGTAAATAGCTTAAGCTTGTTTTAAACCATCTTGTGTTATTGTTTTCTTTTTTTTCTGCATTTTATATTTGTTATTCCTTTTTTAAAAATCAGTTCAGTCCCATATGATTGTTTGGTATTTATCAACCCAATGAAGACTATAAACCACATCAATGGAGGCAAGTAGGATCCTATAAACCATAAACATTAATCAATAAACTGCTGGTCCATGAATACGCAAAAGTGCAGGATCATAAAAGGCCATTAGCCGTCCAGACTGTGTCCACCAGGAGTCTGTTTGCAGTGAGGAGGCAAATGAGAGATCTGCCTTAGTCTTAATATATCAGCTGTTGTCAGCGTGGATGTGTTCTGTGGTGAAAACATTGGCCGACTCTCGACCATAAGGCCCAGCATGATGGAGCTAAACATCAAGTGCTTGGTGTGACAAAGTGACAGGAGTTTTAAAGCCTGTCGACTTCCTCTATTTTATCAACAAACTCTGTCTTGCACCTTAAATTCAGATGACATTTTTATGTTGCTGATGCTATCCTTGACTACTAATTCGTTTCATAGAAAAATTACAACATATTAGGGAGGCACAATGTCCTGCTCGTCAATGTTAATTAAGACTGGTCTTCATTCATCTTCCTGGTTGACTGATGGTCGAATGAGGGATGTCAATCAAAGTACATTAATCAACTTAATGTACTCATTTTCATCTGAACAAAAAGGATTAACTACAGTCATTCTCAAACATCCACAAAGGCTACAAAAAGACTTCTTACCATATCTTAACTGTGCCGCAGTCGGAGGTGCAATTTCCAGCTGCCCTGAAAAAGAAGAGAAGAAGAAGAGAAATGTGTTATAAAGCATATGCATCTCCTATGGCCTGTTTTTCTATGGAGGGGGGGGAAAGTCAGCATTAAATGTCAGACAGTTCTTAAATGGCAAAGTCTATCAGTCACGACCTTCTGGATTTAGAGAGAAGTAGGAAAAGGGGAGAAAGAGAGAGAGAGTGGGAGAAAGGCTTTCGCATTGTGTCAGGGGTGATAAAAGGGAGCCACAGAGAGGAAGAGGAGCAAAGAGCATCTCCCTCGTCGACACCTCCCCAGAGCGAGACGCAGTTGAGGACAAAAAGTGACGTTGGGAAAATGGTAATTCGGCTGCCAATCAGGTCTCGGAGGAGTCCTGCCAGCACACTGATTATAATTGGACTGTGTGTGTGTATGTGACAAACAGACAGAGAAAGAGAGGACAGAAGGTGTGAGCGACATTTGTTTCCTGCCCTTATACCAACAGATTTAAAAAGGCTGACATCCCACATGACGCAGACAAAAATAGCTTCACTGAGATTTAATCACAACTTTTCCACACTGTGACACTAAAGCTAAATGGAAAAAAAGTGAAGTTAAAGAGGTGGAACGTCGATCTGCATGAGAGGTGTCAGACTGGATTAACACGGGACCCTGCTGTAAAACTAGACACGATCAGACTGGTTTTAAGGCTTGAAAGCAGAAGACAAGATCATTTCCTTTGCAGCTTCTTCGAAATTGGATTTGTTTTACCGAGGTCAGTGGAAATGTTAGTCCACATAATGAGGTCTGCTCCATCACTTCGCACTTTCAGGCGTTATTGCACCACTGCAGATTAAACCAGGCCGGAGCAGATTTCACTTACTGGTGTCGACCAAGCAGACGTCTGTCTCCGCTACTGCCAGCACCCTGATATACATGCATGCACTCATACACAGGCAGACGCAAGCTTCCAATCCCTCGTGCACATTTCTCACTGAGCTCGCTACAAGTTGGAATTAGAGCAAATGCCAAAATACAACTGAGTTTCCTGGGAGGAGAGCTGCTTCTGCCAAGTAGCAGTTCTGGGAAATGGCCAGCTGATTAGAATTCACCTTTTTTTCATCCATTTTGAATAAATTGTGGCATCACTTTATATATACATTTATGCCTAAACCTGGCAAAATATTCATTTCATAATATTAAAATTCAGGCTGTAACATCCCAAAACGTCGTTTTTTTCCTCCCACCCTGCCTGCTGTCCTCGCCCATTTCCTTCTCCTTCTCACTTCCTTCTTTCCTTTCAGCACTTGGTTTCACATTACAAGCTTCCCATACAGTCTTCTGCTCACCCTCATCTCATGTTGCTGACACAACAACGGACGATTGTTCACCCTAATAACGGTCCTTTCATCAGCACGAGGGTAGAAATACTGCTGACACACTCATCGCTAACACAGCTATACATTCATCATCATTGTTCATACTTACATACAGACACACACACATATAAATCCGTCATCACCTTCAGCCTCTGCAGCACCTTGTTGCATAATGAAATACTGTCTCTCGAGAGTATTGTTAGAGGATTTATGTCGTATCAAAGGTGTCGGAAAAATCCTCTCAGCTACAAAAGCAGAAACTGTGAGGAGATGAAGAGCCCACCACAGAAGATGGATGGCTTTAGCAATTAAGCAGCGGAACACATTTCTCTCCAGTTATCATTCACTCAGGGGTTGTTTTAGGGTTTAATTAAAGGCTTTCAATGATCCTCCTGTGCTCGTGTGTGAGCCAACGCCGTCAGTTTGCTGCTTCATCAACCGCATAACTTTTCTCACAGAGACCTCCTCCTCTAAACAACTGATGCTGAACTATCCGCAGCTGTCACGCTAAGATAACCTGTCAATCAATCACTAACAAGTGGCACCGTGTTTAGGGTCAACAAAGATCTTTTCCCCTCCTCAGGACCACCAAAAACTCAGTATGAACATATGGAACTTTTGGGTTGCAGGTTTAAGCCAACACTTTTTTTTTCGATTTAAACTTATTTAAACCTTTTATACTGCAAAAAGTCACAAGTGCTTTTTCCTTCTTCTTTTTCTTTTCTTCTTTTATGTTGCTTCTGGATAATCTCCAACACATAAATGTGAACTGCTTACTTCCCAGACAAGATGCTTTTTCTAGTCAGAAGAACAATTTTGTTTTGTAATTTGATGTGAATGAAAATCTGCATACTGGGTTTGCTTAGACTCCAAATATATGGGCTGAAAGCAAAGTTATACATTAACAAGTGAACTAGTGATCCATGAGAAATGCCTCAACATTAAGGTTGTATTTTAACATTGGTCCAAGCTTGAGTTCACTTGTAAAACTAGATTCTATCTGAGGTGCATTTGCTTTAACTTAGTGCTGTTACATACAATGTTATCATTCACATTTCTTTAAATGGTGTTTCAAATGAGACTAAAGAGGAATTAATGAGTCCGGGTTCTATAAACTACAGAAACAGTGCAAGGGGCGCTCCTGAAGACCTTCTATGACTCAGTTGTGGCATCAGCCCTTTTCTATGGAGTAACCTGCTGGGGCAGCAGCATTTCGGCTGCGGACAGGAAAAGACTGGACAAGATCATCAGGGAGGCCAGCTCTGTGCTGGGTTGCCCCCTGGACCCAGTGGAGGTGGTGGGAGAGAGGAGGATGATGGCCAAGCTGTCATCCATGTTGGGGAAGGCCTCCCACCCCCTGCAGGACACTTTAACAACACTGGAGAGCTCCTTCAGCGACAGACTGCTTCACCCAAAGTGTGTGAAGGAGCGATATCGCAGGTCTTTTCTTCCTGCAGCTGTTAGACTGTATAACCAGCACTGCTCCCAATAGACCATGGACCATATACTGTTCTTCAGTACACTTGTGCAATACTTGTTCCTTATGTAACTTCCACTCACTGTGCAATACTTGACCAAGTCAATGTGCAATATTCTGTATTTAGTACTTAATATTTAATATTCTGTATTTAAGCTGTCATTTCCTACCTCAGTTTAGGCCCATTGTGTATTTTTTACTGGTCATATTTTATACTGGTCATATATTTTATACTGGTCAAATATTTTTATATTTCAGATTTTATATTTCATATCCATACTCAAAAGTGTAAATAAGTAATGCGAACTTGTGTATATCTCTTTTTTTAGAATGTTATTTGTTCTTAATATTTAACTGCTGCTATCCCCTGTGCTGCTGTAACATGTGAATTTCCCCACTGTGGGACGAATAAAGGCTTATCTTATCTTATCTTATTTACTTCCTTTTTTTTAGATCTCAGAAAGTGGTGAAAATGCACTTTCAATTTTAAAATGCTCATCTTTTTTTTTTATTTTTTCAAGTTTCTGAGCTCATCAAACTATTTCCCAGACAGCTGATACTGGGACTGTACAGTGTTGAACAATTCAGGCCTGCAATCAGTCTAATAAATTGTTCTAATCTGTCTCGTTTCGATGTGGTAGAAACAACACAACGCATCATCGGAGCCCAAATCAGAAATCTGCTCCCGCTATATTTTCCTGTCACTTAAAAAGAATGAGGCCGGACGGCAGCTGACTCACCGTCTCATCGCTAGTCACATGAAGAAACCCATTAACGAGAAACAGAATCCCTGGAAGATTTGGCCCTCCCAAACCAATGAGCTTCATCCAAGCATTTATTAGAAGTGCGATAGCCGACATGGCCGTCTCTTGGCCCCAGAACTCCTCGGGTACAAACTATTGATTGCATGGTATCTTAAATCCCCCAGAGCTGCTGTCTCCAGAGAATTCAATTTCAACAGACAGGAGGGCTGCAAACATTTAATGGGCTGTGAAAAGTAGCTAAGCACGAGCATGATTAAATACCAAAGCAGCCGTGTTTCATTCATCTCAAGCCTTTTCCTTGTATACTCCAACTCACCCATACAGCTGATGAAGACCACTTTGGCCACATGACCTTAACAATTAAACTCCAGAATCATCTGAAGAATGAACTGCACAGGCTACAATATAATTAAGACTTTAAGACAAGGCTGTTGTCTGATACTCAAATGTCTTTTAAGAAGCGGATGATGACAAGGAAACATACACACCAGGCTGTATCCAATCAGACTAACAAGACTAAAGGTCCTTACACACAGGGAATGATGCAAAATTGCGAAATATTCGAAGGCGAATTTTGACGCGCCTGACTATACATATCAAGTGCGATGCGATTTTGCGAATTTCTGAGGGGGTAAAATGACGCGTCCCGGGAGGAAGCGAGAGGACGAAATTGGAGTCTAGTTCAACCTCAAGTGATGGCGAATTGGTGCTCCTTTTACTTTCTAAAAAGAAAAATGTTTTGTCTGAACAGGTTAGCTTACGAGCTAAAGTTACTTAGCATAGATGAATGTTAAAACAAAGACGTTTAACAAACAATTTAAGCACACATACCATCGTCATATGCGAGATCTGATGCTATGACTTGCAAGTTGTTATACAATTTTTGTTTTTTTATCAAAAAGCACTCTGTTCTCTGACACATAAACAATCAGCTGGTCGGCCATGTTGGATACACCAGGGAATGTGACAGCTCAACAACACGCAATCTGATTGGTCAGAGGTAGACACACAGGATGTGAAACTTCGGAAAATTCGACATTGATGCGAAAAAATATATCGCCGAACGAGAAAACATCGCTGATGTGACATACAAGTTGGAAAAAAAAAAATTGACGTCCAAATTAATTGCATGAAAAAAACGCTCCTGGTGTCTAAGGACCTTAAGAGTTGACTGATTGGAACGTCATTACTTTTGAAGATTGTTGGACATTAAACCAAAATACTGAACTACCAAAATGTTAGAACCTGATTATGGCACTAGATGGTAATCACCAAAGCTATTACAACTTATGCTGATGGGGGCATTAATGTCTGTACCAAATTTCATAGCAATCCATCCTATAGCTATATCCAGTCTGTGCCAATGTGGCAGACCATCCGACGTTGCCATTTAAAACTCATTTAGCTAATGTGATAACCTAAAAAGTCTGGCAACGTCATCTAATATTTAACTTCTGCATCCGACCATTAACGTGCTTTATCTGACAGTCTCTGTGTCACACTCTGATTGGTGAGAAGTGAAACTCTATCTTCAGATAGCACTTAGGTTAAAAGACTCTCTCAGTCTCAACATCCACCTACAAACATTTATATATCAGCGTGCTGCTTGGTCGGCTTTTACTCAGAGATCTCGACTTTTGTTTCACTCCCTCCTCAACCGCCTGCTGTTCTGAAATTGTCTATGTTTGAAGAGGCGTCCATTAACACTCCGGTCCCTCTTTCGCTGTGATTGTTTAGAGGCGAGATAAAAGTCACGCTTCCTCGTCTTTGTTTTACTGTGACAAATGGCTGAATCCACGCTTCGTCTCTTGGTGCCAGGACGGCATGTAATTGAAGTGTGAACGGGGTTTTTTGGAAATGGAAGATGAGTCTGCCGGAGAACCAAAAAGCCAAGTTCTCTCTCAGCAAAACTCACTTATGATGAATAGATGTCGGTCCATTCAGTCACCTCAATGAAAATATAGAAACAATATGGTTTTCTGCAAATTCAGGTGTTGCAGTTCTGGTAGAAACAAGAAATATGCAGAGGCCTTTTTCATCATCGGGTTGTGCAGCAGTGCAATGCAGTTAGTGTGTGTGTGTGTGACTGCCTCTGTTTGTGTGTGCACCCTGGGTTTTATCTAGCAAATGTGAACTAAGAAACATCCTTGTTTTCCCCTCAGGATTTTATTGATTTTTTTGAGTTGCACACCTCATCACACAGAGAGCGCTTTCTTATTATCCGAGTGTGGTTTGATACAACACAATCGGCCGTGTGAAGGAGTGAAGGTATGAGCATGTGTTTATCTATATGAATCGATAGCACCATCACATCATCTGCATTTTGCGTACGCTGGTGTGCGCATGGGATCAAGAGAGGTCAGCAGAATAGGAACAAAAGAAAGCGAGAGCAATTCATCAAGTGCTCAGCTCCTCGCTATTTTCTTATGATTTATGATGACAGAAGAGAGGAAATTACACAGCTCACAGATTGTGGGCCACAATGGACAGAACAGTCATTACTAAACATGAAATGGAAAAGATTTTTGTAGCAGCGAGTTTTGATAATTTGTTGCAATAACTTATCCGAGAATGAGGGGATTAGATTTAGATGGAAAAATATGTAAGAAAGAAAATACAAAGAAAAGCAATCAATAGTCTATGAAGTGTTTCTGTATCTAATTTCATTTGTAGTTTGGAAACAATTATTCTAATTTGGGATTTTGATTTACACACAAAAGCTAATTTAAAAAACACTTATTTAAGTCTGCTCCTCTTTACTTCTAAAAATCATTAGTTCACAACTTATAATAACCTTTGTTGGCTGAGGTAAAATAATGAGCAGCTCCCAGTAAATACAGAATTAACCACTCAGTCTATACCTGTGAGAAGAAAACACAAAGCACTGGAGCATGACACCACACAAACTGAAGCCTCACAGTGTAGTTAAATTTCAGCAAAGTACTTTTTTCCCTGTGGCTTCTGTGAACTCCACATGACAGGTAGACAAATAAATACACCGGTCTATTCCCCCAGTGCCAATTAAAGCTGCCGTGGAGGGCCTGAAACTCAACACAGAACCAGACCAAAAGCAACCGCTAACCCTTGAAAACGTCCTCCAGACAAATGGCAAACCACAAGAGACAGGTAGGAAAGAGGAAGGTAGCCTTGGTTTTAAAACCAGCAGGAACAAAGGATTGTACTGATGTATAATTATAATTGAGCAATGAGCTAAATTATTCACACTAAAGTTTTACAATGTCTTTTCCTGCACATTAGTAAAACTACATAAAGTCTCATGAAACAATAAACTACTCGTCCAGCACGAGGCTCAACGGGAAATGTGGGTTGGTGGTGCCTCCATATTGGGCTTTCTCTTCCCCTTTCATCCTTGTGCACCTGAAGGGTTGCATCCTTTCCATTATGAAAGAAAATTTGGAAATAGATTTCTACCTCTTGACATTCATCAGTGAGTCAGTCAGTCTAACAATCTCTGGCACATCTTGGATGTGCATCAAACAATAACCCCTCCTCTACTCTCAGAGCACAAAGTGTAAAAAAGGGAGCAAAGTGTATTTCTTTCTTTCTTTGTTCATTTGTTGCTTCACAGCAGAAAATGAGGAAGGACGCCCCCAGTGAATTTCAATTTATTCTTTTTTTTTATTTATTTATTTATTTATTTATTTTTTACAGTGTTTTATTTTTCCTCTGAGGGCGGTCAGCTCTAACCAGACGGTGACCTCTTTTATGGCCTATGCTTTTAGCGTAGCCCTGTTTTCACATCAACGGTGCAGAAAAATATAATAAAGCAATTTTATCTATCAAATTTCATCCCACAGTCGTACTTTGATGGTGTTGATACAGAAAGTCTGTGTGCACCTCTGTCACAGTGGATCCACAAATGCTGCAGCTTCCCTTTTACTTCACAGCAATGCTTCACATTCCTTTGGACAAAAGTGAAGTTCTACTTCCACCAATCAAGTTAATAGCATTAATTGAACGCACCTGGCCTGTTAGATGTCAATTAGCCAGTGATCAGAAGGTTACTCACCAGACACAAAGAAGCACATGCACAGGTGTTGTCACTTATTTCAGAGAGCCTCTGTGTCTCTCTCATTGATTGCTTCTGTTTAGTGTGGGCTTCTATTTGGCTGCATGTTACTGAGGGAAAAATACTTATCTAGTGCATCAGAGGTCCACACTATTAAAAGTCAATGTGGTCACAATTGCAGTTGGTTTCAGCCATATGATAGATATTGCCCAGTCTCCATTGTTTACCATGCTGCTGGTGAGCCACATATTGTATCTGCTGCATATGCTGAGGACTCGGCCCGGACCGTAGTCAGCACATTCTGTTTTCCCACATGTGAACAGTGGAGCCACACTGTACAGCATGAATCAGGTTTTCATTCATCACTTGCTCTCACAGGGGCTTGAAATTGACCGTGAGTCATAAATATGAACCGGAAAAAGTTCAAATCAGCAAGAGTGGCCTGATTTGAACAAATAATTTTCAATGTTATGTTTGCATTTGACTTATAACAAGTACTTTAAAGCTGCCTTAACCAGTATATTCATCTCAACAGTGGACCAAATTACTATGTGAACGCCATCACTTGTGGTGATGAACCCACTGAGAATTATCACCGGACTCTGCTGTTCTCAGGTCCACAGAACATTTGAGCACCTTTCAGGTTTCATTGCTTTTAGTTTTACAGGCCACAGCTTTACAGTTCAGTTCACTCTCTTTACTCTTATCAGCATTTTTTCCCACACACAGCAAGCAGCTGTTTTTTAAGCTCCAAAAACTGGGAGGATGTAAATCACAAACTCAAAGCCATCATGCTACTAATAAGAAAAAGTGAAGATGCCGTTAAGGTGAGAGACTTAGTTTTTCCCAAGTGAAGCCAAGAAGTAATACGAAGCAGTTAATTATAGGCACAGACAATAATTATCCTTAATGTCGACTATTAAGTGCTGACTTAATTCTCGTGGGGCTGCAGTGAAATCACCATCCACTGTGACTGTGGAGGTCAGCTACAGAAGCCTCTGAGGGGCTCAGGTACAAACCAAGGAGAACACAGGGGGGGTGTGACGTGTGGCATGCTGTGGTACATCTCACATAAGTATGAAAGGGGAGGGGCAGAGTGAGTGTCGGAAAGATGAGAGGGAGAAGAGACAGTGACGGAAGAGACAGCGGAGGAAGAGAAATGAAAAACAGTCTGGAGGTGACAAAAAGTGAGCGTGTGTCGTCTTTGGAGGTCATACTGTACCATGGGAAAAAAAAAAACAAAAAGAAAAAAACGGTCCATCCCTGTCTCGAACGCCATGAAGCTCATGACCTCACGATCGAATGGACAGGCTCACAAAAACAAACACCACCTTGAATATCAAACGCATCCCGGAGCGCATAATATTGTTAAAGGGGCTTATGTGGAGCCTGGGTAATTTGATTCATGCCTTCATCCATCTGTCTAGGTTTCACAAGAAAGAAGAGCCATATGCAGCGATTTTGCTCCTCACTTTCATAGCTTCTGAATCATAAAATTTTAATTGAGGCCAGATTTCCAAGCGGAAGGCAATCTCACAAACTGTGCTCCTTATATACAGTACATATAGTATGTTTTGCTCCATTTAACTTAGAAACTTACAAAGATTCAAAAAAAGGAAAAGCAACTATTGGAAGCAGTGTTGAAATACAGAGATTGTCGAGTGCTGATGATGGTGTTAAATGACTCTCTGATTGTTACACAATGCTTATGGTCACTTATTGCTTTTTTAGGTGGGGGTCACAAGCCCACCAGCCAGCACCCACAGTAGTTTAAAAAAAAAAGATTCCCACGAAGAACGACTTGGTCTGAAATCTTGGCACAGTGACACTGATCAGTTATTAATGGCTGCAGCTCTGTTGCTGGCAGCACAACCACACTCACTAAACACACACAGCATGTTTTTACTGTCTGCGTGATGAACGGCCTATTTTCTGCACACAAATTACAAGACAAATGCCACAGCGACAACGTCTACAGGACGGCAGTAGAACTGACTGTCTGGCGTGTAATTAAATCGGGTGATTCAGAGAGAATCACGGCCGCTTTTCAGGAAGTCCGATATCGGCATGATGGCGGCATCAATGGCGTTGACTTGCAAATATTCACCCCTGCTGATACCTCTCCTTTTTTTAACCCAGACTGAAGGGAGTCATTTATGCTTGTGCATGAGTCACAGTAGGTTAAATGTCATCGCGGACCACCTTTATGCAGCAGCGTGTGTGAATTTGCATGACAATGGCAGTTTCTGTGCTGACGCAGGAGGGAGAAATGAGGAGGTGCTCGTCTTTGTCCCTTATTTCAGGCAAGAAGGCTATAATCTGACAGGCAGTGAGGGGATGTGGCTTCAGCTTTCAGCATAAGAGGTAGAATCAAACATCACTAGACAAACACTTATTTATGATATATTAGACTATATACAGAGGAGAATTACCCCCTCACTGTTGATTGCCTCCTCCAACCACTGAAGTTGCAGTTTACATCCATGTCTGTTCAGACTCATATAATATATGCAGAGATGACTTTGAGGGAATTTAATAAAAACTAAGTGTATATTTTTTTGGTGAAATGAAAGTTATCAATATATTAACATGTCTGATTCCACTGAATAATTTCCAGTGAGAAACATGTTGTCTTCACTTAGAGACTATTTTCACAGAGGACTGACAGAGGGTTTCATCACATGGTGCAACAACAATCACCTGAAGCTCAATAACAGCAAAACCACTGAGTTGTGTTGCTACAAAGCTACAAATTCTAAAACATGCATGCTTCATACACATCTTCAACCTGGCAGCACAGAAGATCTATATAACCATCACAGCTTCAATTTGGACACCCAAGATTAATGTCACCAATTCAGTATTCAAATATGTGTTTGACGTTACAATATTATAATGTGAAATATGGTCACAATCTCTCCCTCTGTTAAAATAATGGCCAGACGGTAACACAGTGAATTTGACACTTTGAATAATATAAAATGTCATCACTCAATCATTTTATCCTATTACGTATTTGTGTATGACTTCATGAGTTATGGCCAAATCATGTTTGCTAAGGTCACAGTGATCTGACCTCTGATCACTAAATTTTCAGTCAGTCAGTCAGTCAGTCATCAGTTTGTCCTTGAGTCCAAGTGGATGTTTGTGCCAGCTGTAATGAAATTCTGAGACATCAAGTCCTTAAGAACAGCATGGATATATGCATTTTCATACAAAGACACGTGGATGGACAACCTGGAAACATAATAAAACAGCTGTTGCCAAAGCAGGTGCTTAAAAATATTAGGCTTCCTTTCACACAGACAAGCCTGAAGAAAGAGGATGAAAGCTTTGATCCTGGATTCATTCCACCTGCTGAAGCTGGTCATGGTCCAAGAAGAGCTGATGAAGAAGAAGAGTTTTAAAACTTGAACACAAATGGAGGCCGGGTTGATGAAAGGAAGTGTGAGGATTTTGCACTGCAGCCTCAAGGGTCACTGAGGTGAAAAACAAAGTCGTAAAGACAGATCCCTTTCTCTCTCCGCTCTCTTTCTTTTGCATTTCCAATTAACTTTCCCTCTACAGTACTTCTCTATCCTCTGAGCCATGAAGAGAAATAGCTTCTATCTCGTCTCCTCTCACATTTTCCTTTTCACCGGACGGCCTGTGGGAAAACAATGTTAGCACAGTGGATGTCACTGAGTCACCGGGTAAGTGAACGCTGATGATCACAGAAGTCCAGATGGAACAGAAAGATCTCCGGGTGCATATTCATTCATTTATCTGCCACATCTTTGCTTCCTTACTCTCTGCTTTTATGAGAACCTGCGGATGACTCTTGAATTTTTGTAAAGTGCACAAGGTGCTTTTATATGCAAATGCTGTATATGTTCCCTGTCTGACAGATAGGAGAAATAGGTTTTCCCACTTACACAAGAAATGTGTGAGGATCAGCAGTTACTCCCAGGGAAACAGATTTAAATCAAAACTCATGTAAGAAGTTTTTCAACCGTAACTTTACAAAGTTAACAAAAAATTGCAAGTGCACCATTAAGTATATTAATTAGGCTTTACAACTGATCAGTTAACATGATAAAGTGCTTGTTGTCCTTCAGCAAACTCAGCTCAAGTCTCTAGTGTTTGTCAGCCATTTTGCATCTTAAACCTAATATGCAAACATCACAGTCTCATGTTCTACAGTTTTCATGCATGAGTTCACACATGCATACTTTGTGTTGAAAATAATGAAGTTAATATGATATGATAATCGAATAAATCTGAAGATAATATCCTTATCATCTTTACTATTGTGAGGCACGTTTACTTCCACCCTCTCTCTCTTATTAATATACCACAACAATGAGATTTAAACAATCACTAGAGCAGCCTCTCATTTCTCCGAGCTGAATAATTAATAATTTCTTAGGTTGAATTTCGTAGTCCCAATATCAGTTGTTTCAAATATTTATTGCCCCAGCCGGCGACTGCTTCGCCGTGGAAGGACGTGTAATAATCACTAAACTGAAGCCTTTATCTCTGGTCTCCGAGCGTGTAATTACTGAGTTCTCAAACACGACAATGGGAAGATCCACACATTAGCCGAATGAGAGGTTTTCAGCTGCGCTTTTTATTCTTCTACGCTGTTTGTCACTGTCTGCTCAAACCGTAAAATCCTGACCCAATTGTCCCAGGAAGATAAAATTGGTATCGATATTTTCATGAAATAGGTCTGAGTCACCTTACGATCTTATTAGAGAGCTCCCTCATTTCTTTCACATCCCTGCTCTCCATCCTTTCCCTTCCTGTCTGTTTACTTCTCCGAACATCCCGGCCTTCATCCACTCTGACCTCCTACTGAGAACAGGGCCTTGGTACATGAGTTAGATTTAGACCCTAAATCTCCCCCAGAAGGGTGACTGTACTCGTGTGTGACCTTCACTACAACATGCTTCCTTTTTATCTCGTCTCGTCTCCACTCAAACAAACAACCAGTCCTTGGTATCTTGGCTCATGCTCTGCCCATAACTGCTCAGAGGAAATGTGAAAGAAGTTATTTACAGTGACAAATAAAATCACTTCTACCGACTCTGCAGTTCTCCTCAGCTCTAAGAAGTGTTTTAACATCTTTCTGCTCATTAGTTTTACAGCCAACAATGTTCCTGTTTTGTTCTGCAGCCGCAGTAAACAAACCGAACCTGGCCAGACAAACAGACAAAGTTAGAAACTAGCTGGTAACCATAGTGGACAATTTAGCAGCTAAAGAGTCAGATATTTCCCTCAGGAAGTGGTGGAGACCAAAATGAGAGCTTAAACTAGAGTGAACATTGGATGACTGTCGCTCTGTGTCTGCAGGATGTTTTCAACATAAGGTGAACAGTAACATTAATGTAGTGCTTTTATAGTTAGTTTATAGACAAATCACTCAAAAGGCTTTACAACACAACCTCCATCCATTCAAACGCACATTCATACACCTGTGGCAGGAGCCTGTGAGTGTACGCCACTGATGAACATTTCAATATGTAGACCGCAGAGACCAGGGACGCCTGCTCGAATTGTAAATACGTCAATGCCGAGTGCACGGCTTGTTGTGCTGCCCCCAAGTGGCCAAAAGAATCTACTCATGATTCAAATTCATGAGCAAGATAATTAACTATTTTATTGCCCCAAGACTGCAATCTGTGTGGATTTGATGCATTCAGTAAACATGGGCACAACCAGTGTTAACATACTCCACTAATCCTGAATGCTCCCCACAACTGAGATATGTCAGTGAGCTTCCACCACAGGCAGACATCCAGCTTCCTGTCCAGTCAGTGAACGTGCATATAATCGCTGGAGGGAAAAAAAAGGGGAGGGTTTGCTTCAGGTGTCCTTCAGCCTCTAGGTAGAACGATGATGGATGTCGATTAGCCTGTCAAAAAAAAAAAAATTGATCTCTCAGTCAGCAAGTGAGTGAGAGAGTGAGTCCAGCAATCCCTGATTCAGCTTATCTGCAACCTGCTTGTACAGTAGGTAAGACAATCCCTGAGGGTTTTTATAGCGTGAAGGTGAGGACGTCAGCCACCTCCAGCCGAGCAGGTCCCATGGGTGAGAGCGGAGGAGAGCTGTCCTCTGCGAGTAGTCACCTCACTACACGAGCTCCCTTTATTCTCTCATGTTTGGTAATGAATTTCTTGTGGTTTTGAAAAGTTGTGTACCCCCCCAGCAACGTCAATCAGGAGGGAAGTTCTAAGTCTGGCTTTAAATGTCTCTGCATTTTAATGCCACATTATCTGCATTTTAACAAAGCATGACATTCTTTCTTATTCTGCAACAGTATCATCCTTGAGTGAAAGATTTGAATGGTCTAAAATGCTTTAAATTATGGTCATTAAGTGCAGCTCGAACACATATTTGAGCGCCACACTGCAGCGTCAGTGTGTGATATAAAACCCTCCACCTCGAGGCTCACAAGGGATTTAAGGCTGTTGGCTCAGTGTTGATATTGCGGAGTATTTGTGGTGCACAGGGGGAGACTCTCAGCAGGTGGCCGGGATGCAATCAGCCCCATCCGACAGGAAAGCAATGATGAACTATTTGGTTCGGTGAACATGGAGGATTTTATTGGAACGCCCCGAAATGATGACAATTCCCCAGAGTGGTACAGAGCAGAGTAAGTTCAAAATCAGGTGATAGGCATGGTTTTCTTTTTGTTCATTTCCTCCGTGCACTGTGGAAAACAATTTAGTTCCTGGAAGAGCTGTGCAGCAATCGAACAAGCTCTAATTATATTGATCAAGAACTATCACTAACTAGAACACTAAACAACACGTGATGGTCCTGTCAATAAAAAAAGCAGTTTATCTGTTTAGCAATATAACCATTAAGCCTAATTATCATCACCACATTGTCTTCAGGATTATTATCGCTGCTGACATTATAACCACGAAAGCCATAACTGGTCTGTTTTAGTGTACATGGAGAGAGGTGACTGTATGCGATGACCTGATCGATAATATGAAGGATCAATACCATCCCACATACTGCAGCAGCTTCACCCAGCTGCAGTTATATTTATGCTTCTGCAGGATTCGCACAGAGTGATTTATGGTAGCAGAAAACAACAATGATCCAACACTTCTTTGTGCTTTTCCTCTCAAAAAAAAAAATCCTTTGATGAGACAAGACATGAGATATTAAAACAGCCTTTCAGAATTTCCCCTTAAGTGGGAAAGAAATGCCTTCAAAAGTGCATTCAGAGCGACTGCAATCTTACAATGCAACCCTAACAAACAGATGCTAAATTTTACTCCACGACGTCAGCGACACGCTTATATTAACGACGGCAGTCTGGGCTGTGACTTGCACATGTCGTCGCTACTTGTTATTCAGAGCCTCGTGTACTGTACGCTGAATAGAAACAGTACAGACACGACACTATTCGTAGCAGCTGATGATGTATGTTCAACATTCTGCAGTCTGATGCTATATGGTTTTAAGGAGCCTGATTTACAGCTCACTGTGGGTCCAGCAATTTAATTTAGTGAACTAACAGGAAGGAGAACACAAAAGGGCAGAAGCTCCAAAATGCTGTAGAGTTTATGGGGATTATATCAACTTCAATTCCTGTGAGATGTTTGGAGCGACCCTGCAGGGTGTCCAACACTATGGGCATCATTTGTCCATCATGAGCCACTAGAGAAAATAAGGCTCCACTGAAAACTCTACTTACTTTTCCTCCAACCCTGCAGGAATGAAAACGACAGCTTTTAATCTTCTATCCATTATTTCGGAGCTCGGTGCAATAGATCTAATATCTTTAACAATAGCTCCACAAAGCGAAAGAGGCATTTAATAAGTCTCCGCCATATACTTATGTTTCAATTGTTCATTCAAATCCAATATGGGACAATGTGGCCAGGATGAAACCAAATCATGAGAATCTATTTTAAGTACAGTCTCTGCTCTTTATCGCTGAGGAGAAATATAGAGGGTGACAGGAGCTCAGGACAGCAGACTCCCAGAGTGTCCTGTTCGCCATCTATATCATCACTCATGTCTTTCCTCTTTCCCTCCCTCTGCTCTCTTCTATCTCTGCATCGATTGACCCACTTCCTTCTTTCTCTCCATCTGTGGGACATCAAGCGTAGTCATGCACCTTTTCTTATACCCTCATGATCTCATTTTTCATGAAACTAATCTAATGCAGCCATGCGCTCACACAGCAGACTGAGAAATATACCAGCGTAACCACCTCTTCACATGACGTGCTGTACGAGGACAGACCATAAACTGCAGCGTGTAACTGCACTGCAGGTCGGTGATTTAAAACCTGGTTACAAACCGGAGAGGTCAGGGATGCTAGGATGAGTCTCCAAATGAGAATAAGCCACCGTTCAGCTGATATCAGGACAGAATGAGGCTACAGTGCTATGGATGTCCTTGGCCTAATATATGTGCAGGCTGGCAAGATGAATCGGTTTTGGGAAGAAATGTGAGGAGACTATGAGGAAAACAACCGATGTGACTGCTTGAACATTTGTTTACTTGGTGAGGTAGTATTTATATTTGGCAGGTGTATTGGCTCAGACTAACCACAGTCCATCACACTCGAATTCACAGCCATGAGCAAGTCGGGAGTTTCCAGTGCTTACTTACATTTCTTTAAAGCAAACAGGTAAACAACAACGATGGTAAACAAACCTGAATCCACCTGTGCTCAGGACACTGATGCAGCACATATTCATACTAATCTGATCCTGTATTTAAACACCTGAGTGTCTGGATACTGCACTCTCCTGCCTACTGAAACACAGTGTGAGTAAAACATGAGGAAGAGATGTGAATGTGAACAGATGTGGAGCAACAATAATAGTAACACACTATCACAGATCCCTGCCGATAGATTCCCCCTGCACACACACACACACACAAAGGTCAGAGGTCACTGATCAGGGTCAGCTGCAGAACTGCACTCTGGGAATTAGCTGTCGTTCTCGATGGAGCTATGATGTGATGTTTTGGAATAACTAAGCTGAATCTTCAGTCTGAGGAGATTAAAGTCAATGCCTCGACGTTCCCAGCAATTCTTAAACACATACAGGTTACTTCAGCCTGGAATTGTAGATTCTGGCAGTGGTAATTACGCTGACAGATGAATATTGATGTAAAAAACATTATCATCAATTTTACATTTTCTTTTTTCAATAAAGCATTTTCTGATTAGGGGTTTTCTGCTATTAACAGATTATGTGTACATGCTGTGTATCATTCATTACTCATATGGCTTATGTGTATTTGCATTGGTTTTCCTGCTGTATGACATTTCAAATGAAAATCTATTTAACACTGTATGTATCTTCAAACTACAACTTCCAACTTTTCAGACCTCCATCACTCTTCAGGACATCAAAATCAAAGCCTTGAAACATCGTTCTCTTAACCACACCACAAGAGACTTATTGGAAAACTGTAGCTTGTGCCACTTGTTATTAGGCTGACAAATGAGTATTGATCTCAATCAATTACAATGTATTTCCACAAATGTCAGCTATTAGTGTATTATGTGTGTATGTTGTATATTAATCTTGTCAAGTCTTAATTAAGATGTGTGTATTCCCACTGTTTTTCCTGCTGTATGTCACTGAAAATGGCAATCTATGTAACACTGCATGCATCTTCAAACTTCAAACTTGTTAGACCTCCATCACTCTTCAGGAGGCTAAAATCAAAGACAGCACCGACATTATAACTCATCACAACTGTAGCTTGTGCCAATTAGACTGACAGGTGAATATTAATGTAAAAACCATTATCATCAGTTATAACTTATTTCAGTAAACATCATATGTCGTATGTCCATCTTTACTTGTCAGGCTTATTGCATACTGTCTCCTACCTTGAGCGATGGCTATGGACTCGAACCTGTGCAGCTCTCTCAGCAGGCAGGTGCGCTCGGACGGGTGGAGGCTGTAGATGAACTCCTTGGCTCCGCGGGGCGAGTTGAGCGGCTCCACGGGCTCCTTCAGCGGGTGAGTGCCCAGCTGACGGACGGACGCTCCGGCGGCGGCGGCGGCGGACAGCTCGTTCCCGGCTCTCAGGGAGAGGGCGGGCCGCAGGACTCTCCGCAGGCAGGGCAGCATCTCCGGGATGGGGGGGTGGAGCCGAGCACCGGGGACCTGGTGGAGGACAACATTTAAAAAAAAAGGCCTAGTTAGCACTTTGAGCCAGAAACACTTGGCTTTATGTAAGAAGTGAACATCCCACACATCCTTCAGCAGCGGAGCACAGGCCGGAACCTGAACGCACCACGGGGGACTACAGGGATCCAGGAAGCTCGCGGGACAGATGAGGACAGACGGGGACGGATGGGGACAGGATGTGACAGCCGTCCACGCGTCAAACTTGCCTCCTCACCTCAGTCGATGTCCCGTCCGACAAACAAACAGGAATCCGGACGATCCACGAGCTGCTCCGGCCGCGCGTGTCTCTCCCTCAGCGTCAGTTAGCGCAGGTCAACAGACTTCTCACCTCGGGCTCGTTGATGTCCGTCAGTGCGGGTTCACCGTCACATCCTTGCGAGCCTCCTCCCGGCTGGAGTGACCTCGGGCTGGCAGGATGGAGAGAGGCGGAGGGGAGGGAACCAGCAGCCTCAACGCAATGCTCCAATAGCAGCGCTGCGCTCCTCCTGCGTCACAGTGACGACAGCGGACGTCCATCCAGAGCAGGACCGTCAGCAGCTCATACATGACTGATGGGTCAGAAAATACAGAGTAACCGTTCCTGCATGTTTGAGCTAATGATGTGAGAAATATATTCTGCTGTTCATTCGAGTAATAATACCACCATCACCACTAGTACTACTACTAATACTACTACTATTAATAATCATAATAATACCACCACCACCACTACTGTCACCATCACTACTACTACTACTGCTGCTACTACTATTAATAATAATCATAATAATACCACCATCACTACTACTACTACTGCTGCTACTACTATTAATAATAATCATAATAATACCATGGCCACTACTAGTAGTACTACTACTAATAATAATAATACCACTACTTCAACTACTACAAATTATTATTATTATTATAGTAACAGCAGCAACGGCAATACCACAACTACTACTACTACTACAATTACAATGTGCCATTTGGTGAGATGAGGGCCATAAAGATCAACTTTGAAATAATCAGCTGAGATTAAAACACAGACAGACTCGTAGTCTCTGGCAAAATTAGAGAAAGGAGTGTATGTGTTTGTTGGGTGTGTGCACATCCCTTCCTCTGTTGTCATACACGTGGGGCATTTGAGCTATTCAACCAGGTCAACGCCTCAAGAAAGAATGACACCATGTGGAAGTTATTCATTCCAAAGAGGAGGAAGTCTGGACTTGAGGTAAAAGAGGAAAAGGGGTTTGGTTTTTCCTCCTAATCTATGCTGATTTATTTCCAGGTCTTCTGTGTGAAAGAGGCAGATTCATGGTTTTAGCTGTGGTTTTATTGATTAGAGGAGTCTCTTCAGGCCTCGAAGGAGGAGAGGAGTGATGGATTATTCAAGTACAGGCTATAAACCAGGTTTGGGTGTGAAAAGGGTAAAAAGAAGTTCAGACAAGCGCGCCCCCTGGTGGTCCAAATCAAGCACATCATCTGTTTACAGCCTAATCAAAGAGAGAGAAGGCTTAATCTGGCTGTTCCATTTGAACCTGTACATGTCAGTACTTTCATTATAGGATTACACATTATGGCCACGTTTCAGACTGAGTTAGTATAAATATTTGTCATATTATAGAATAAATAAAATGAACCCAGCTCATTGTGCAGCTATTACAAGAGGCCAGTTTGCAAAAAACTGACTGAATTTCAGTTGTTTTGCTTCAAATCAAGAATAAACTGCTCCTGAACAGGTTCTGAACAGATGTTGAAGTGAGATTGTTTTGTCAACTAAGTACCCAGAAGTTCAGTAATGAAAGTGAGATGAGAATTGACCAGTTGTAAAATGAATCAAAATCAAAATGTAAATATTTGACACACACACACACACACATGTTGAACACATTCAAGAACTCAGTGAGCCAAAGCAAAATTTGTATTTTTATTATATTGCTAAAGCTGTCATTACACAAAAAATAACAATATTTTTACTTCCTGAAACAAACTGCATCGTAGCCTGTTGAACTGTACAGGGACAGACAGAGAGGTCAACTCTCCTCGGGAGGGAGGGAGGGGGGTTGGGGGGGATAAGCTAAAACTAAACTAGAGACCAGGTTTAATCAGACTTTCAAACCCTCACAAACTATAAACTTCTTATTCATAGGATATACTGACATTTGGCAACTCTGATATAATATATATTTATGCTAGCAATTTAAATATGGAAATTACAGGTTTATAATACAAGTTTTAGACAGGTGGACGGCCAAAAAACAAACAGGAAAAAAAAATATGAACATCATCAACAATATCGAGAGCTGAATGGTGGGTTTCCCAAAACATCTGAGCAGTAATATTATCTTTGTTTCAGTATGAAAGTGTTTTGTGCTGCATCCTTCTGTTCACACCATGGGTTTAATTCAGGCACAGAGATGAGATCTCTGTTTTTGTCATCCCTTCTGTTGCAGCCATCCTGCCTATTGTACCTTTCTAGTACAAGAGATACATGTTTGAAATACAGAAACAAAGTGGACTTTCACGCCAAGATGTCTTTGGGAAACTCAGGTCAGATTGGACAGACATTGTGGGCAGCATTTGTTCAAATCTAATAAGATGAGATGGCTATCAGATAAAGTGTTCATTAATATTTTACCTGCGATCTGTCGTCAATAACTGGGGTGCAACTTAAATTTAAACTCATTTAAACTCATGGAACAGTTAAAAGTTTGCATGTTGCTGTCAGCTCTGCATCATGCAAATGAATGTGTCCTCACATCTGAACCCATAATACTGATGCAAGCCTCTTTATCATAAAACAAAAACGTGTTTAACTTTTTTTCAACAGGTTGGAACCTGGAAGTCAGAGGAACACACGGTGTTAAGATTATTAAAAAGCAGTTTATGCACGTGTGAAATAAGGGACACAATGAATCATAGCAGGACAGTCGTGAACATTTCACTGATGAATCAACGCCTCATCAGATTGTACATGCACGGATAGAGGAAACAACTCTATTACTCAGATAGTTTATATATACTGTATGTATAAAAAATAGAGATAGGTTGAGAAAGCAAAAAAGACTTAAGGAGAAAAAAAGAAAATAAATTAAAAATGTGTGAGTTACTGAATTAACAGCTAAATAACATTTACAGTTTCATACATCTTGTTCTAGACATGGTCTCACAGTGCTTGAAATGAAATTAAAATACGAACAGTAACTCTGGGATATTAGCTGATTTTAACCTATCATCTATAGAAAAGCCTCAAATCTCCAAAACATACTAATGTCCAGATAAAAACAGAATAGTTTAAACTGTACCTATGATGGGATGTTGTCATTCTTAAATCATACAATGGATTTTGATGTAATTTCCTTATTTTCAGGGAAACAAAATCTGTATGTACTGGACTTGTCACATTTGATGCTGTTACAAAAAAATGATAGATATAAAAATCTAATTAATCGAAGGGACATGAGCGTGCATGCTACATGCATTTCAAAGCCAACAAAGAGTTCAATAAAACGGCAACTGGACAGAACAATAAAAACAATATGGCATTACCAATTATACCTTTCTACTTAGAACTTTCAAAACATCCAAAAATATGTTTCCTCATTAACTTCTATAAAATGTTTAATAATATATATATATAAATTTGAATTAACATTGAGTTTTGACATGGCACATGTGTACTTTTGACATTTATTAGTAATGTTCGGAGCAATCGATGCGCAGCAGGTTGCAGTACGGCTAATAAATGCTACAGAAAAGAAGGGGCTAATATATAAGGGCTAATATAGAAACACAAACCACTGAGGAGTTCTACAAAGCTCAGCATGTAGATATTGCAGATTAAATGAGATTCATACTGGAAAGAAATATTAAAAAATAAAACCAATTCACATCCAAAGGCAATGGGGTCTGATGATCATTACATGGACTTTTGTTCAAACATGTGAAACTTATAGATTGTGGCACTGTGGAGGAGCAAAAGGAAACATAGCAAAATTACAGAGAGCGAGAAGTACCAACACACTCCTCAGCAACAGATGTGCAAAAATGATTTACACATCATGTAAATACTAAAACAACTTGTGGTCTGTCTTAATATCACGGCATCAACCATGTGACGCTTTAGTCACACTGCAGTCTCCTCCTACTTTAACACAATGTCAGCTCATTTGCTTTTTGAGGAGCTCTCTGTATCAGTCATGATGTCAGCTCGGCCCCTGGTGGCATCTCACATATTCAGGTGTTTGAACTGTGAGTGGAAGACAGCTTTAACAACGCAGCACCTTGCTACAGCCATCAGGGCGTCCCTCCAAGTTCGCAGTCGATGCAGTTCAGAAGATGCCAAATGGTGCAATAAAAGCCGACCACTGGAGCCATTATCTTCGAGTGCACCTTAATATTGCTCTCTTGATGCTGTGGAGTCATTGCATTGGTTGTTGTGCTCCTTCTGCCAAGTGGCTTGGCAGTTGGAATGCTTATTCATCCCTCGATGGTACAACGCACTCCATAAACAATGAGTGTTTACATATGATACACAGTGTCTTTTTTACACTGAGAAGAGGCATACACATTGTCCAACCCTCTGCTTCAGGGAGAATACTGGACACATATCTGCAAAATACGTCTTTGCTGTCCTCTTAAAGAAACGAACATACAGTGGTGTAATGCTACAAAAAGCAGCCTCAGGTTTGTCTTTACACGGCTGTGGGCTCGGATTTGCAAAAACATTTTAGTGCTCAGGCCAAAAACCCTTTATTCGAGGACCTATGTATGAAATTAGGTTGTATCCTTGTACTCGTACAATTACTCAACTTAAACAAGGATCTACCACAAGTGGGCCTGTGATCCACTTTAGGCCCAAACCAATATGTTAACAAACGTGGCTTTACATAATTTCTATACATGTTCTTGTCTGATCATTATAGATGGCTTCTGCAGTGAGGTGGAAATTTACAGAATGAGAAACGTGACATGTAGAACAGGTGTAACTGATTTCTCATGCTAGCATAAGAAGACTTTTGATTCTGTACATGACGTTTCATACAAACACAATGAAGTGTGAGCCTCATTTCTATGACATGAGCTCACATTTCCTCGTGTCACGTCATCATGCGATCCGTGGTGCGGAGCGGTCGTTGGTGAGGGTTCTCTTGAGCTTGACCCCCTTGCGGATGGCCACCAGCATGTTTCCTTCTCCTCCTTCTACCAACTCCTCTCCTCCTCCCTCCAGCCCTATCTCACTCTGAAGGTGCTGCTGGTTGGGCTGGGATACACTGGGAGGATTGGTTGTAGCCTGACCACTCCAGGACACCATAGGCAGTGTGCCGGTGTCACCTTCTCCTGTTGGGGAATCTGGGCTTTCTTCTCCTCCTCGTCCCATCTCCTCTGCACTCCTGCTCCCATTAACTGCTCCTGACATATCGGGCACTGTAGGGATTTTCACTGGGATGACAGGTGTACGGATAGGGATGGGGCCCGTTCCAGCAACGGAGCCTGAACGGCGGGCGGAAGGTTTTGAAGAGGGGGTGCGGCGGATTGTTGCGACCCCAGGGGTGACAATAACTGGACCGTGGCCTGTCGAATAAGACCCAGAGGCATTATGGGAGCTGGATCCAGAATAAAAGCCCTGACCTGTGCCTGCAATGACAGAACCCAAATGATCATTTAAGTCATTAACAAAATGAATTTGACTATGAATTAGTACATCTCAGTGTACTATACAGCAGCATTTGTGATTCATTAACAAGAATACTGTAACAAGATAATGAAGAGCATTAGGAGAAAGAAGAGAAAAACAGTATGAACTATTCTTCCCATTATTAAACATGTTTTAAAAGGGAGTCATTGACACTGTAGTGGACATGTCCAACTGTGACACTATCAGCACAGTCTGTACCTGTAGGGGTCGGAGGATAAGCCGCGGTGTGCATCGGTGTGGAGGGATAGGGCCCTGCAGGGTAGGACCCCTGTCCTGGGTAGGCCGGCTGTGTGCTGGGCAGGCCGGCTGTGGAGGCTGGCCGTTTGCTCTGGAACATGAGTCGGTAAGACTGACTGATGTCACTGTTTCTGGGGATGGTGGAGGACTTGTCAAAGTCCATCTGCTGCTGCTCAGGCTCCTGATCTCCAGCCATTGAGAAATAGTCATAGTCTGATACTAGAAAGAACAAACAGAGAGGTTAACAATGCACTGACACAGCAAGATATTGATTCTGATGCTATAGGTTATAAGAGTAAGAGTTTGGCAGTGTAGTTAGAAAGAGTGTGTTACCTTGTGAAGGTATTGTGTCTTCAGAGCAGCATGGTGTGTTGGTCTGCGTGCTGTAGCCACTGGAACACTGGATGGAGTCTCTACTGGACCTCTGGGTGTCCAGCTCCAGACCTCGGGATAGGGCCAGAGCCAGTTCATCATGGGCGTCAATATCACCAGCCTGCAGCAATCACCCAAGGACAAAAGCATTTGACAATTAGGTCTGAAAGTCTGACTGTCTGGATACAGTCAATTGATTAAAGTCATTAAAAGCATTAGGTAGAACTCATTAAAGTCATTAAATGGGAACATTAGTAGTGGGAGGCTCATTCATGTCGTCTGAATGCCACGACTGAAAAAACACAGGCCTGAGAGAAGTTGATTGTGAGGTTGCATGAACTTAAGTAACAGATACTGTTAAATGCATACTGAACTATGTTCACATGCTTTGTCCAGTAATGCCACAATTAAAAGGTAATTAAATCACTGAATAATTCTGATATTTTTGGGGCAATTTGCAACCAGCTGCTGCTAATGTTTTTAAACACTACACTGAAAGTGGAGAAGCCAAAAAAGTGGAAAGCATGCCTGAAATCATTTGGAGCTCTTTTGCATCTTACAATATAAACCAGCAAAAGTCTAAGTCAGATAAATCAGCAATTAATGGAGGCCCAATAGTTGTGCTAAGGCCAGCAGCAAACTGAAGGTGCTAGTATTAACACTGACTTATTAAACACTACCAAAGTGTAAAGGGAGAAGAGGAATGTAATAATAGAGATAAAGGAAAAGGTAATTGCAAAAGCACAACATAACAGTGAATATGTGCTATAATTAACAAAAGAATATGTTACTGACTGACTAAACTACTTGACAAAAGTGAATACCTGGATGAAAGTCAGATTACCTAAATGAAAGCAGGCTGTGTTAATTACCTTCAAACAAAGAGCTGCTGCAGAAAAGACAAACAGTATGAGACTAAAACTGACCTTGAGCGGTGCAGCCACAGTCCTGCTCTTCTCCTCCACTGATGCTGACGTTTGTATCGTAGCTGGAGCTGGCACTGAGGTCGAGATCGAGGCCTGGCTGTGGTCATTACTCACACTTCCATTAGTGTCCACTACAGCTGGGCTCTCCTTATCTTTCTTCCTCCTCAGTGTGTTGACCATGGGCTGGTCATAAGGGCCTGGCTTGGCCCAGTCCTGTAAACAAAGACATGCTGGTACTTGGTACTAAAAATCTTTCCTTCTTATTTTGAGCTCACCATTTTAAAGTTGCAGTTTTAACCAAACTATAAAATAATTAAAAATATATTCATACATTAAACAGCAGTAAAAGAAAAAAAAGAAAAGGAACAAGGCTTGCACGTTGAACCAACTGGATGGGACTAAGATGATCATTGAGGCCAAGGTGATGAACAAACCTTCCAGCTGGGGACTCGTGATGAAGGCACCATGGGGCCCAATGTGCAGTAGTGAGGGTAGTCTGGCAGCAGGGCTGAGGCGGGGCGTGACCATGAACGAGTGGGGCAGGAGGAGGAGGTGGAGGTTGATGAGGAGGAAGCAGGGAAGAAGGGGAAGGCAGTGCCTGACCCTGAACCCAAACTCCCCCCGTTGCTATGCAGATAAGGGGAATTGGCCGGACTGTAGTGGTCAAAACCATTGGACAACTGGATGTGTGTGTGCCGGTGGGAGGAGCGATGATAACAGAAACAGACAAAAAAGAACAAACACACCATGGGATAAATTATTGAAATGATAAACAGTGGAAAACAAAAACAAAACAGACCACATCACTGAGGAGAAATCATTCAAAGGAACACAAAAGAACAAGGGATCCATATTGATCCCGTCAGCACAAAACAAAGGAAATGGTCACAAAAACTGAATGAAAACTGGAGAAACGGACGAACGTGCCAGTGGTTTGGTGGTTCCTTCAACATTTCTCTGCTAAACTCAAGTCAGTGCACTGCACAGCCAAGTTTGGAGTTTAGTATGAGGAAGCCATAATGCGTGTAATACAGAGACAGTTGCAGTGAAGGAGGGGTAAAAGCTCATAATGGATATGTGTGTTTCACCTTGTCAGTAGTGTGCTGAGGTGCAGTAGCAGCAGCTAGAGAAGAGGGGGAGCTGCAGTCACTGTGAAGCTGCTTAGACTCTGACACCTCAGAGGACCTGGAACTGGGACAGGGCTGGGACAGCGAGAGTAGCAGCGAGCAGGCAGTGGGATGAGGCCAGAGAGAGAGAGAGAGAGAGAGAGAGAGAGAGAGAGAGAGAGAGAGGAGGAGAGGGAGAGGGGGGAGAGGGAAATCGAGACGGACAGACATGTAGAGAGAGAGGAAGAATTGCAAAGACAGACATGTCAGCAGGTAGACGGAAAGAAGCAGAGAGAAGCAGTTTGTTAGAGAGCAGAGGCAACTTTCCACAGTTCTCAGCAGTTAGTGGGTGATTCCAGCCAAGTGACGGTAGACGCTGTAGACAAGGTGCACTGGGAGCCATACCATCATTAATTGCATGAACATCGGCAGTGTTGGAGCCTTGTTAAAGGGAAGCACAGGCAAGCTTCTTCTTTGTTAGGACGTAGAAAGTAACCTCTCAAACTCAATGTGTTTGTTCTATGATATCTAAAAAGGGATCTATTAGCAATTAAAGCCCTGGTTATTTTATTAACATCAATAATCCAGTACTAAATCCACGCCTGTAGGGAATAATCTTTTTGCATGCAGCCCTCCAGAAAGAGATTAAGGATTGGGGTCAGATACAGAACATCACCCTGCATAGAAGTGGGTATTTAAATAAGAGGGAAATTAAAGTGATCCACATTAAGTGTAAGCGGTGGCCCCAACCTTATTGGCCTAGGGTTAAAGAGTAAATCCCTGTAAGCCCTGTTTAGCCATGAGACTGCTCTCTTTTCAAACAACAACTACATCAAGAATGAAGCAATGAGAGAGCTGATTTCTGGGACTGTACGGTAAATGGGTCGGGTATGGGCAGACTTGCCAAACCACCTTCACTGCATCATAAAAACTTGGAGTCGAACTACACCAATGTGTTCTGGACAGGGGAACTGTGGTTGCTGGCGTGCTAACAAAACGTCAACTAGTGCAGCCGCTCTCATGGTTGATCTCAAAACCACAAACCCCATGCGGACAATCCCCTGGACTATCACATCAATAATTATCTGAAACCCTGTATCAGATGGTTAGATAAAACTGACAGAATGAGACCTGCTGATAGAGACATGCTTTTAGTGCCTGTAAAACATCCTGTTGACACTGTAACATGTCATTTCACTGTGTAACATGTCATTTTACTGTGATACATTTAATGAAAATACAACACGCAATGTGCTCGAGCCTCTGCGAGTTTAACCAAACCGCAGTCTGTCACAGCGGTTGGCTCTTTAATAGCAGGATGGGGCTGACCTGTTTTGCCCCGAGCTAGAATGGAGGCAGACTAATTTCCTGTGCATTTATGCTATAATAATAGCATTGAAATGACTTCACCATGATCACATACGTTTCCCGCTGCCAGCTAACTGCCTCTCTTAGTGGCTAGCGAGATGTGTGAGAAAATAGTTGTGTGGATCGCTGATTTGGGGTTTTCTCTCTGTCTCTGACTACAATGACTTGTAAATCATAGAGCATATGTGGTTGTAGAGTCTTGTCTCAATCATGGTTAAGTGTGGGTAGCTGAGAGTTTTTCTTACCTTTGTTTCAGCTGGCATGGGCGAGGATGATTTGGACGATGCGTATTGGTCGTGCGATGAAGAAATGAAGCCCGAGTCGTGGGAGGAGATGCTCGAGAGCCGAGCGGGGGCCTGCTGGGGTAGCGTGGAGCTGCGGTACCGGTGGCGGGGGTGATGGTGGTGGAAGAGGTGGTGTGAGGAAGAGGAGGAAGAAGAGGAGGAAGGAGAATGAGAGTGAGAGCCACTGGATCCCCTGGAGTCACTACTGTTAACGCTGTTCAGACTACTGTGAAAGGGGAAGGGGCGAGGGATGAGGGGAGGACCAGAGGAAGGAGAAGTTTGGCAGTGACAGGCGGGGTCAAGAGAATCAAGTGCACCCAAAGACATGGAGAGAAGGAGAGAAGGTTGAACAAGAAAGAGATAATAGGGAGGGAATGAAGGCAGAGGATTGGGGGGTAATGTGGAGGAGACAGGGTGGGAAACAATTAACACAGCACACCAAGATGCAGCAGGCAGTGACTGAGGCCAATCCAGTCAAAACAACAAAACAAACCAACGTAAGAGGCATGATATCATAATGACAATAATTACAGGCAGCAAATCACAAGATTTTATGCCTTTGAGACAGCGTTTTAAGAATATTCACACAGACCACTAATGAAAAGCAAAAACAGCATAAACACTGGGTCTAATTACTGTGTGAATTGAGACTTGAAAGCAGCGATTTGAACATTTGAAGCAGATATAAAGATGGTGCATTTTGAATTCAGTGCTATGAAAAATACATTCGTATCAAATCATGTACAAGCTTGACAAGTAAAATGCACAAGAAGAAGGAAAAACTCTACATAGTTTAAGCCTCTAAAAATACAAATTTAAAAATACACCCATATAATGATCAAGAAAAAGACTTGTTTTGGACTGTAATTGCTCCTCGAGAGTGGGCTTAAATGTTTTCAGAGCCTGGAAGGTCTTTAAACATTCACATCATAACATAATAGGTAATTTGAAGTTTTGATTCAATCGCTGAAAACCCACAATGCCAAAATTGATGTTACAAGATTTTAACAAATGCAAAGCAATACACAACCCAGGCATAAAATGTCCTTCTTTAAACCGAAACAGTTCAGGAAAAATCATTGGGAGACACACAAAAAGCAGGGAGGACAGAAGGTAGAAGACATGGTCTGAACAGCAAGTGCAGAAAGTGCACTTTTGGTCGATTCTTCATAAATTCTCTAACCTAAATCCTAAGGGTTTTTTTTTTTTTTTTAAAAATCTCATTATCCACAAAATATCTGCGTGCTTTTCCTTTGACCATGTAGGTCCATTTTAAATGCATTTCTCAGTGATATGAATGAATAACTAACTAATTAGTACTAACTAATGAATCAGTAACAAAGAGGAGATGAAGCAGAGAATTTGAAAACTACTCCAGCTCATATTGACCACTGGGTGGCAGACATAGATTGAGCAACACAAAAGTTTTTTTGTCTGTGTCCTTTTTTCCCACCTGCATTACACTGATATAAGCTGTCTCCCAGAAACACTCATCACCACTGACGGAGTCTACATGACAGGTTTGCTGATTTCAGAAGAGCCTGTGTGTACACGTCATAGTATAGCATAATCTCCAAGGCTTTATAGATACAGCAGGTAAATGTGTACTTGAAAGTCAAATGCTCTCTTTCAGTTATGTGTGGCTATGAGGCTTGTGATTGGCTGTAGGAGCCTACCTGCACATGCTAGACTTCCTGGACATAGTGGTGCTGGGGGATGAGGGCGGTGTTTGATATGACCAACTGTAGTCTGAGCCCTTCAGATCCAAGATTACCTGAGAGGGATGAAAATATTGGACATATTTATTGATCGTACTTGAGAAGAGGAAAAGCACTAAACAAAGCTTGATTGATTCCAAGCAACATAACCTTTAAAAAGTTGACAGACTGTTTCACCCTTGATATTTTTCTCACCTGTTCACTAGCAGGGGGAAGCTTGTGCGGGTCAGAGGTCAGGGCTTTGAGGTCATCGGAGATAGCCTGGAGATGGGTGACCTCTCCCAACATAGAAATCTCCTCGTCCTAAAAGAATAAATTCCAGAGAGAGAGAGAGAGAGAGAGAGGGAGCACGTAAATGCATTTTTCCAGTCGGTGGGTTTTAAAACAAAAAGCAAAGGTGACTTTCTGTTGTTCTCTGAGTGCTTTCTGAAGGCTCATTTCTCTCTTTCTCTCCCTGCTGTACTCACCACTACAGGCCGCAGCATGGCCACGAAACAGCAGAACCTCTGTCTGTCCTCTATTAGAGCCTTCCTCAGGGCCTGCTTCTCTGTTTCTTCCAGCAGAATGTATTTATCACTGACATCCTGCATGGCGCTGTCCAACTGGGGTTGGATATCACGACCTTGGAAACAAAACACACACAGAGAAAGAATATATACATCATTACATTAGATTATAACAAAACTACCAACTCATAAGGAAACACATGACTGATCCATTTACTACTTCACAATGTTTATAATATATTTGACCACTACAACTATCAATATTATCCCTTTATCTTCCTTCACAACAAGAGCAATGTTATGTTAATGTAACACGCATGAATAATCACAAACGATCATGTAGCAATGAATGAACATTTGGTGGCATCTAGCATTTCAAATTTTCATCACTTCTCTCTTGCTGGCTTGGACTGTTACTACTGCTCTACATATAATCTTTTCATTGTGGACATGACACAGTATTTCACTGTCTCCACTACATTTTGGCTATCACCTCTACATGAAGGGCCACTCCTGTCATGGAAGTGTTTCCTGTCGCTTGTTCAGAAGTGGTGCGGAGGTTATCTACTGGTGCATGCCTTGGAAAACTTCAATCCATTATTCCAAGATAGCCAAAAGTGAGTTTGACTATCACTCCATGACTCTTGGTCAAACACTTGAACACTGTGTGTGTGTGTGTGTGTGTGTGTGTGGGTGTGGGTGTGGGAAGTGTGCAAGTTATCCCAGAGTCCATCTGGTCCTCATGCTGTCTATATGTGAGTTTAAATATGTATATGTAAATGTCTTAGAGCAATGACAGTCCCAAGGTTATGCCATTATTCAGCACTGTGTGGGTCTTGGTGTGTGTTGTTGCATGTGTGTGTGTGTGTGTGTGTGTGTGTGTGTGTGTGTGTGTGTGTGTGTGTGCGTGTGTGTGTGTGTGTTTGATTTTAAGAGAGGATACCCTCAAGCCAAATCAAGCCTCTTGAGTTCTCTATGGAGGCAGGAAGGCTGGCGACTACCCAAGATGACCTACAGTGGGCCTCAAAGGCATTATCTAACCACTCAAACTACATTTACACACAAACATATACACACACACAATCTTGACTTTGATACATCAAGGTTAAACCCACAGCGAACAACTCTGTGGTCTGTCTGTCTGCCTGCTCTTGTGTCTGGGCAAAGATAACAAACTGGCGTCTTTCGTTGACATTTGATGTGAGGCCCTATATCATGCAAATCAGTAGTAAAGAAACAGATAGAGTTACACAGGCAAATCATCCTCACCTCAAATGTAAAACATAAGGATGTGTGTCTTTTGTTGAGGACAAAGCATCAGCTCTTTCCTCTCTGATATGTCAGTACAGTCTATACATTAACGATGATGGAGCATGTGGGAAGCTCTGTTTCTGCTTGCTTTCCCTTTCCAGTAGTCGACTAGACCACAATTAAAATAACAATTAACAATGGCTTCAAACACACACAAATACTGAGTTGATGGAAAAGCAATGGAGACTCTCACTGTCATTATGCACCCACTTGAATCCCAACCTTTTAAAACAATGACAAGATGACAGGGTAAATTTGCCAAGGACTGAAATATGCAACAATACTGCAGCTTTTCAAGCAACTTAGAACCTAATGGTTGTTGACAAAATAAGACAAACTTTCCATATACAGTATATCAGGAATCCATTTACCAAGTTTGGTTTGATGTCTGTAAGGGTGACAGGAAGGTTAGTTTTGTGTGAGTTCTCACTACATTTATGGAGACCACAGTAGAGTAGATGGACTGATGGCCACCTTGCAAGCAGACAAGTATACAATTATATTATACAACATTTTGTGGAGAACTGGCTGTATGGCAGAGCCTGAAATGGCTAGACAGGCCTCACTCATTAGTCTGGTTTCCACTGCAGGACCAAACTCAGTATTATTCACATCCCTCTGGGAGACATTTGTTGTTTTCCATCTTGTTGCAAAGGAAATTATGTGTTAGCTGGGCTGACATTTCAAATAATGTGTTAACCAATAGTTATAAACATGTGGTCAGTTGGTATTGAGTGGTAATGCAAAGAATCCTGTATCAAGTGCATTTATAATGTAAAAACTGCTTGTAGTTGAAACTATTTTCAAATCTTTCTGGCAAAATGCTCAATGCTTCAAGACAACAAAAGGTGCTTTGAGTGAATCTAGGCACAGCTGCAATGCTCAGTGAAATATTCTTCTCACACCACAGCTGTGTTTTCTTTAGCTCTACGTTGAATAAAAAAAACATTTTAAACTTTAAGCCTTAGTTGGCCTCAACGTAGAAAAGTTGCTTTTTAAGTCCCAAAGCCAGCGATGCTGTGGTGTCTCCTTGGCATGCAGTAAAACCAGGGAGCATACTGCATTCTGGTTGTCTCCCACTAATTCAAGTCTTGGCAGACTGTATTCTCAACATAACCGCAGTGGTTTTGGAAAGACGCTACTGTAAGTTGAGGTACTTTGTCTGAGACAGATGGAAAGCCAAATATTTTCTTTGTTGCTGTTTTGGTATGGCCTGTGAGTATCTTGAGTAGTTCTTAACATTATCAATATGAGCGTCACATTACTTCTACAAGTACTTCTGTTTAAGGTCGACCCATCCAGAAGCACCTTATCCCAAAAAAGTTCCCAAAAAAAGAGTCTTTTTTGCAGATGAAAGACAACTAATTTCCTTAAGGCTCACTTACACAGTGACACATCACTGAGTTTAGCCCCTTTAAAAGCGAATCATGAGGTCATCAATTCCAAATTCGCATCTACTCATGACACTTGTAGCATACATGGAACAACTGACCATAAAAGGAATATTATATCCTGCTTTTAAACTGACCACACAAAGACTAAAAAAACATTTCCGGTATTCAACCAAAAGCCATCGTCATTACTCAATCAGCTGGTAGTGTTGATGTAAGAGATGTAATTGCAGGGATGGAGAAGGTTGCACACACAGTCACATGGACACATATATGTTCTGAGACAATGTAGGAACATTCCGACATGAGATGTCAACTTGTGGTTAGCAGAGGGGTTGTTAGCTCTGAACTTAAGCTTCTGTTATGTTACAACTTCGTCTCTGCTATGGGTTGTTCCTTGGTTTGTCCACATTCCCAGTCTCCGTGCCATCACTTGTGCATCTGTGCTTGTGCAACTATCATGTGAATGAAAGGCCCTGATTGCTACTTCCTCTTTCTCTTTTACCACAGACAAACACTGAGGTTCAATGAAGGTCAGTAAGCACTGACTGCACTGTAAACAAATCCACCCTGAAGATTTCACAAGCCATTTCAGTGTTCAGTGAAGTAAAGTCAGTTCTTTCGACATGTACAATGTATTACTGTCCAATTGTTTCACACCCTCAGCATGACTAAGCAATGATATACTGCACATGACCTGTGTGTGTATGTCTGTGCATTTTCTGTTAAAGAAACCAGTCTCCAAAATATGGCAACACCAAATCCCAAATCCTAGTGTACACTAATGCACTTTACCACTTGATTCAGATAATCACCAAGATAGATCTATTGGGTTAACGTGATTAGTTAGCTAATTTGCTCATCCACACTTCAAACACAAGAGCACGTGTGTGAGAGAAAAGGAGATTCCTTTGATGTGATACACATAAACGAATGACGGGACTGTACACAAAATACTACAGAGTAGATGTTAAGCAGAAGACAAGTTAAAATTGTTTTCTCTTTGTTAGCATTTCTGTGTTGTACAAGTTTTATCAGGTTTGGCTTAAAAACATAAAACCAGCCTAATTTTTATATAATAACATTCTATAGTTGTTTTTACCAAACTCAGCTGAGCCAAGATGGATGTGGAGGGGGTCTGCAAACATGTAGATACATGTGCGCAGAGAAATGAGATTAGCCTCTCCAGCTTTCACATGACCAATGATTGCATTAGGTTGCAGTCACAGGCTGTTTCTTAGCGAGGCTGGGGTCCGAGGTCAGAAAAACACCCTCACAAGACACATATCAAACATCAACACAAGCAGACACATGGGCTGTTATTTCTGCACATAACTGGACGGCTCTTCTTGTAAGCAGTATAATCAGGATGAGGATTCCTGGACTTGATATAAATATTTGTCTGCACATCTGTGATACACAGGTCAGTGAGTTCTCAGCCTTTTTGGGGGAAACAGGTGCAGCTAGGTAAAGTTAACTAAAGTTAAGTAAAGGTAAATCTTGGTTCACATCGAGGGGGAATCCCTGAAAAGGATGATGGTTGCCCAACAAAATGAAATGAATTTCCAATTCAAAGGGAACAAGGAAAGTAACACATTTTTTATGTCCTCCCTGCCAGCAGCAGAGTAAATGTTTGCCTCTATCAAGAGGTGTATCCAATATCCCATATACACGTAGTTAAATGTAAAGTTTCTGAATCACCTGCTTTTATTGTTCTTTTATTTTATTCTAAATTCTGCAGTGTTGACAGGTTGCAGTTAAAAGAAAGAAAAAAAAAAAGAAAAAAAAATTTAAACCATTGTAAAGCATTATAGCTTTCTAAAGTTTAAGTTTTGTCCTGGCAGCACTTCCTTTTAATGGTTTCATCACTAGCTGGTTCAAAGAAGACAAAACAAGGTGTGTGCATGTGTGTGAGCAGAGCAAAGGAACAAAAACCTGATAGAATGGACCACACTTAACATGGATACCACAGAGCTAATCAAAAAAGACAGACAGTTGGTAGAAATGAATGTAACTTAGGACCTGAGTGCACCTTAAGTTTACTGAAGCTACTGAGCCACACACTATATATCTTAATATGCCAATCTGTAGTGGCAACCATTGACTGTAAAACAATGGGTGCCAAATCTGTGGAGAATAATTGAGCATGCAAATATTTAGGATCATACACACATATTTCATCTTTGCATAAAACTCAACATCTATTGAGGCGTCTGCACAATGCAACCAAGATGCTTGGTTAAACATTATAACGTAAGCAACAACCTGGACAGTGTGTCTATTCCACAAACTGACTTACCTAGATTATCAGCTGCAGTGCAGCAAAAGGAGAAGGATGGTATCGGAACCACATGGGGACAGGGAGAGGAAAAAGATCCAAGTCAACTGAGAGAGTGCCAGTGCTTAACACTAAACCAACACTTACAGGTGCAGTCTGGATGCCTGATTAAGCATTGAAGGACTCTCAGAAAAATGGAAAGTCAAAACAACAAAATAGTCTATGTGTTTTGAAGCAATACCATTATCAAGCGATTCCCTAAAGTATTAGTTATGATCACTATCTAGAGCATAAGTTAAATCTATTGCATAGTAGGAGTAAGAAGAACCTTGACCTTTTTATCTTGTACTTTCTCCTGGAAATCTGCAGACTTTAGGAATGTGAGACATCCACTGATTCAAACCTCCAACTATCAACATCTCAAAACATACTGGAAGCATATTCATCCAATTCCTTTTTTGTGTATGGTATTTTTTCTCTAGGTAGGTGAATGCGTATGTAGAACCTGAGCCAAGAGAAGTGCAGATGAAAAAAGCCCCTACCCTCTCAGAGAGTGTTTACCAAGTAAGGTAATGTTTAGCCTTACTGGATCTGCACAAGTCTAATCAGGAAGGACAAATGTCTTCTATGCACATCACTGCTGTCTCATAAAAAAGTCACATATACAATTTGGACATTTTTTTTTGGACATCTGCCTATTAAATATAATAGAGGGCATTTTCCTACACAAGTTCTTCCTATGAGTGTACATTTTTATGATTTCAATAATCTTATTTTTTCTTTAGTCCTGAATGTTGGCATTCTTGCAGAGAGAGGTCTTTAATCTAGTAGAGCATAAATCAAACTAAACTGAAATACAACCAGAGTCCAGGTGCATACTGTTCTCCAATTACAGCATTTGGAGTAATTCACCAGTAGATGCTGTTTTTCTTTCCATTATCTTGACGTACTCTCGTCGACACAGCAGGCAGACAACAGACTGCTAATTTTAGCTGTATTGGCATCCAAAAGACAGATGTTTGCAAGATTCTCATGGAGGTCAATAAAAAACAAACACATCTGACAAGAGCTGGTAGAAACATCATCTATGGGAACAGCACTGCCTGAATTTCAATAAGCCAAGCCTTTCCTTACGTTGCTTGAAAGGCCTGTATTTTGCTAATCTTTTAGTGTTAGTGGCATAACAGGCTCATGTTACATGCTTTTCAACTAAATTGCAAACTAGCAGAACATAAGAAAAGCATTTCACTTGTTTCCTTTCCAAGAACGAAATCTGAACAAATTCTCTGACAGACACTTGAGATGGATGTCTTTCACTGGTTTTGCAGGCAATGCTTCAAGTTGTTAAATGTGTGATCCCTATACTTAGCTAGTTTTTATGTCTGCACAATGAAGTTAATGAGCTTGTGTATACTGTGATTTTCTTCTGCTGTTTGTACTCTGTGGTCAAACTTTTAGTGTGTAGGTACAAGATTGTTAGTAAAAGATTTGTCTCCATCATCATCAGATTAACTGCACTTACCAGCATTATTATTGTTCATTCATGTAAACATTGGTTTTAAATAAAAAATTATATACATTCTTTACCTTTCTTTGCTTTCTTCTGAAGTTTCAGAGTGTCAGAGGACTTCTTTTTTATTTCCTGCCGGGCTCTTTTATACTCTGGTTTAGAGGGACAAGGTAAACACGGTAAATTAACTTTGTGAAAACCTTATGTTAAGGTACAGCTTTTAATAGGCTTAGTAATTGCAACACTATAAAAACATTACACTTTACATTAAAATGTTAATGATGTCAAAGTAATGTCTGCATCAGCATGTTGTGTTATATTCTTGTGTGTGATCGCATTTGTGTCTCATACCTTTAGCATGGTCCTTGTCCAAAGTGTTGACTCCTCTTTTCCACTCCTCCATCTGTTCTTGTAGAGGGTTGATCAGACCTTCAAGGAAGGCCCTGCAAAAAAACCACACGATACTTTATTCTAATCTGAGGTCAGCTTGATCAGTTCAAGTATTTATAAGTAGATATTTAAGACTGACCTTTAAAAACCTGTCACTGTTGGATTTCATTCAAAATACTATCAGGTTTCAAATTTTCAGAAATGATGTGTATCCAAAATAAGTTTCATTATAAGAAACCATATGGCTGAACAACCTAGTTATAAACATATAATACATATGGAGAAAATGTAAAAAAAAAATCAGCCACCAGCTTTTAACTCTTGTTTCATTGTATTTATGTTCCCTGCACGGTTTGTCAGATAATCAGACACAAAAATCATTAGGTCTGGTTTGCCTTTCTGTCTACACACTGTATGGTCGTGTCTGTCAATCATTAACAGACAGAAAAAAAAGGGAGAAAAACAGAGACAGAGAGAAGAAAAAGTCTGCTTATGTCTGACTGTGTGTCACAGGAGGAAGTAAGAAGCTTGTGCAGTCATGTCTGTCAATCATTACCCAAATGTGCCCGTCTTGTATTTGGGACGTATTTGTGAGTGTGTTTAAGAGGCTGTGAGTGTGAGAGGTAGGCAGCTGTGGGTTTAGTGCATGAAACTAAAATTAGACCTCTCCCTCTTGCAGACATTTTTCTCAAGTGTGTGTGGGTGTGTGTCAGTGGGTGGGTGGTGACCACAGCCCCCCTGTGTACAGTCCCTGCTATGGAGATCCAAGTGGAATCTCTACTGAAATGCCACCCGAAATTAGAGAGCCCCTTGTCTGTGTAGTGTGTGTGTTGCGTGTGTGTGTGTGTATTGAGAGAGAGAGATGTCGTGTGTGTGTGTGGCTACACTGAAACATTATAGATGCTTGCATTGCCAGACAAATCGTCTCTTTCCCGGCATTCCATGACAAGGGAGCATTCTCACCCACACATACAAAATGTCAGGACACGGAGAATATGGCGACATAACAATTCAAATACAGACCATGTTATTGGAGTTTCACTTTTAAACAGCCTGGTTCAAAGTACGCCAACTGTGAGTTACTCATATAAGAAACGCTGCAAAAGGAAATAAACTTTAACCCAATCACATGTTTATCTTTGAACGTTTGAAAAGTTTAGTGCTGACTTTTTTTGTCAGAACTCAAAAATCAGCATATAAGCAAATGATGCATCACTAAAACATTGGCAGGATTTGAGTGTGTGTAGAGGAGAGGTTTTGTTGGGACATATGAACAAACTTTCACAAGGGATAATGAAGTGAAATAAAGAAAGGGTACAAATGCACCCCAAGACACTGTGTGTAGTGTTGCTTACATGGAGAACTGTTTGAGTTTAGCCTCTATACTGCGATGTCTCAGACACATCCGGGTCAGGGCTGAGCCAATGTCTCTGGTCCCACCTGAAAAACACAAAAAGAGAAAAAAAAATGTTTGAAACAGTGATAAGTGCTAAAATCATCCAATCATTATTACAACCAAGAAATGAATCAGCTTTAATCATCAACAATTTGGCAGTAAGGAGAGTTCTAAAGGCAGATTCACACTGGGATTTAGATTATAACAAACATTTTTCAACTTCATCCAGAGTGACACTGGTGTCCATGAAAGAGAAAATAAACAGAAATCCAACTGTATCATATTTGCTTTAACAAGTATGTCTGTTTATGACATTAATCGTCTAAATTGAAAAACCATCAAAACATTTAAAATTTGCAACAGATAGTTTGCTGCAGTCAAATTCCTCTTACTTCAGGACTGCAGCTGCATCATTTAGCAGAACCTCTGAATACATACAGCAGGTAATAGGAGAAAATCCTTTAGCACAGAGATAAAATATGTTGGGATTTTAAAAAAGAAATTTACATGATTTCCTTTGTGAAAAGATACAACTGAACTCCATTGACCACAACTTATCGTACCTCTTTTAGGTTGCTGTACATCTAAATACTGAATTATCAATTAATCCATTAGATGATTGAAAGAAAATCATAAAATGTAATAAAATAACTGGCACACAAATCAATAATAAAAATAATCTATAGTTGAGGTCCTAACTGAGAGAGACTTTGCAGCTGACAAAAAATATGTGGCTGGACTTTCTCTTGTGAAACATCTGTAACTGGCACACACTGTCTCCACTCTCTCCACTGTGACTCAAAACTGTGGGAATCAGCAGGAAACACTGACTTATGAATTGCACGCATATTCAGGTCAAGACAAGTGAAGGGGAGCTGGAGCTGGAGCCGTGTAAATGTGCTTAAGGCTAATGTCAGTTTCCTTAACACAGCCTAACTAGCTGTCCACTGGAAGGCTGGAAGGCCTCAGGCGAGACAGCTAAGCAGGGACTTGACGTTGATTGACAGAGGTATTGTCTGGCTGCTCAGTATGACTAGCTGGTTCTCTGTGGGACTGAAGCACTACTGTGTGTGTGTGTGCGTGTGCGTGTGTGTGTGTGTGTGTGTGTGTGTGTGTGTGTGCGCATATGAGAAAGAGAGAGAGAAGGTGGGGGCAGAAAGATCTTGCATGTGCAAAGTTCTTGTGACATTCTGATCAGTGTATCAGAACCAGAATGATACTCTCTCAGTTGGTGTGTGCATGGTTTTTGTCTGTGTGTGGTGCATGTCCGTGTGTGTTTGTGTTGTGTATGTGTGTGCCTGACAGTTTGGTTGTGATGATCTGATGTGAAGTGTGAATCCCCTCCAACAGAGCAAGCAGAGCAAGCCATTCTGCTGTCAGCACAGTCCTTGTTGCATGCAGAGACACACACACAGAGCTGTCACTCACTCACACTCACATTCACAACACACACACTCAAAAATGTCTTTTATTCTGTCAGAACAAATGTGAGAGGCTCCTGATTTGGCCTACAACAATCAGTCATGGTGATTGGGGCGCTACAAAAAAAAGAAATCTTCTAAACAGGAAATACTGTAACAGGAGATTCATTTGTGGTTTCGGCTAAAATTCAATTAATTATTATTATTTAAGTAATATGATAACATCTTATATAAGTGTTGCAAAATATGCAAACTGGCTGACCAAACACGCATCAGACTGACAAAATATCCACTCCTGTCTCTATTCCAAAACTAAACCAGTGAAATAGCTGCTTTTGGCCTCAGTTGCTGTGTGATAATGAACAAACAGTCTAAGAACTGGTTTTCAAACAGTCTGCATCTGGCCTACTCTTCTAAAAGACCTGAATTAGCTCACTGTGCTTTTGACCGCTCAGTGAAAGGCGGGCAAAGCAGAGACAAACTGTAACACATGAAAGATGCAGGGTGACAGTGAATGAAGCTATTCTAGATGGCTAATTACAACCTCCCTGTACCTTTCAACAATATATAATTTAATGTCAGCCCCACTGAGCCCATTATGACCTCAAGTTTTCCCTCTATCCATTCATTCATCTATTCCTCTTTTAATGTGTGTTCTTATTATTGTAGAGGGTGTGGCTACTACGTGCCATAAAAGATCTTTCTGTTATACAACACCATAATGTTCATTCATTCCTGCGTTGACTTGTTTAGTCATCCTATCCATCCATCCATCTGCCCACCTCTGCCTTACTATGACTGCTTGTTATTATAGAGGGTGTGGCTGATAGATGCCACAGCACCATGAGGAGGCCACATGGCTGGCAAATGTGCTTTTTTTTCTTCTTTTGAATAGAAAAATACTGTACTGTTCCAGCCAATGATGTCAAGAGAGGAGTTTGGTTTTCAATGGATTTTTCATTTGCAGTATTAATTTCTGCCCTGTGCAAAAAGAAAAAAAAAATTCTTTAAAATCACGATATTGATTTTACCCATATCGCCTGTTACGAGCTCACATCACAAGAGATGTTAAGGTTTAGGATGCTGGTGGATATCAGGCCAATCTGCCCTGTTTGTGGAAACTTGTTGTGTTGCTCTCAGGATAAAGTGGCTGCTAACACACATCATCTACTCTGTCTAGCGCCAAGTGACCCCTGGATGGAAATAGCTGCATTGGCAGCTCCAGTTGTCCACCACACACACACAGGCAAGCTTCAATTGCTTCACTTCCAGGCCAGACCGCTGCTTTGTGTGTGTGTAGTGGCATAGCTGGCTGTCAGTAGAAATAGCTGCAATGTGACATGGTTGTTTGGGAGGCTTGTAATTATCCCTGCACCACCAACACTTAACCAGTCGAAAACACATACATACACTCACAGACGCTGTAAGTTGGTGCATCTGTGTATAAACAATGCTAAACGGATGCCTTTTTTTTAAAAACCTAGCGAGTAAGTAGGCAGCACAAACAACATTGAGAAAAGGAAGAGCACATTTGGCCACACACTGTGTTGTTTCACAGTATGTTGGCTCATGGATAATTTCATTAACGTTGAAAAAAACATCACCTGTGTAAAAAGCCAATGGATGGTCTTACAGCTGTATTAATTTAATATACCTGCTTAGTGCTAATCAATTCCATTTCTGTCAATTGATCAGTGAAAGTTTTATGAACAAAAAAATATTTGTCTCAACATGTGTAAGGTTGTAACACTCAGAAGCCACTATTTTTCAGATATTTCTAAAGAAGCTTTGTCTCCTGGTCTCTGGTATTTCAGCTGTCTGTGGGAACCAGTGTCTCAATAGTCTACAGGGACATTTGTGACAGAGGTGATACTTTTCTGTCACTGTGTGTGTGTCTATGTATGTGTATGAGAGTGAGAGAGATAGTATTGCAATTTGATGTCAGGCTGCCAAGTCTGTGTCTGTCCTCAACCCCCTTCCAGACTGTTCCTTGGAATGTCACACTGTGCTGACACAGGGAGTGTGTGTCTGTCTATGTGTGTTTATGCATTTTGTAAGAAAGCATTAGAGAGAAAGGACTTTTACAGGACAGTATATTAAAAAGATGGCGCATCAATGTATTGAAAACATAATGCAAAAAGGCACTCATCACTTTATAATAGCTGTAATTATGATTTGTAGCCTCTATAGTTGTACAGTTTAGTGCAGTAACAAAACATCAAGCTTGCTAGACAATTTCCCCAAAGGCATCATGCTATGTAACCCATCCTCTCCACAGGATTAAATAAAGGTGGAAGGACAAAGTTGCTTTTTATAGCAACCTGAAAGTGACCTGATTTGATGCAATCTGAAACTATCAATAATAACAGTATCAATGCAGCAGGAAGTAATGTGACACTGTATCACTGATCCTCTCCTGCAGTAAAACCTCAATATGACAGTACTGCATTTTCAGGAGGATAACACATAGGTAGAAAAAAAAAAATCCATGTATTATAACGTGTGACTTTGCCTCTACCTTGGGTTTTAGTCAATCAAATGCCCCTTTCTGTACCTCTCTGTCACTCAAACTGCCAACTACTCAAATTGTTACTACAACTAGGATTCTTTTCTTTTAACCTGCCGTATTTGTAATGTGCATTCATGTATTGAGATGACACGTGCATCTAAAAGGAATTCATGTAGACAGAGATCCTGTGGTTTGCCCTTTTTGAAATTCAGATCCATGGCTCATTTCTGGAGAAACCCACAAAAGAAAGTGTGGTACAAACTAAGCCAGACTGCGTCTTTATAAAGATCCTAGCTTGTGATTAGAGGCTGAAAGGAAAACTAATATGAATGGACAAAATTAGTGATTAAGGAAGAGGCAAAAAGGTCAATGTTTTAAAAAGCTTTTCTAGACATTTATAACACATAACACAAAAACACTTAAGACCAAAAAGGAGAAGGAAAATGGGGAAAGAAAGAGAAAGACTGATTTGGCCTGGGTAGTTTTGACATGAAGATCAGAGAGGCTTGATCACTAAAACCAACTCTGTATGGGCACCAGATGGCTGCTGTTAACTACGGGCCAGTGGTTACACTGATAAGAGACTGGAGACCATACAGCTGGACACACACACATGCACACACATGCACTCACCCAGCTGGACAGAGGTAAGGCGATCTGTTCACTAGCTAATTAGAGAGCTGGAGACTAAACACTGAGGCTAGGTCCATACTAAGCTGGCTAAATTTAAAAATGCATCTTTTCCTCTTCATGTTAGCTTTTAATCGCTGTTTTTTTCACACTGAAAAATGAGCAGTGACATTTTTCGAACTTAAGCTGTACATTTGCATGGCTGCGTCCTGTGTAGCAGTAATGTTAAGAAGCCAATATTTCGTTGCCTCTGGGCTTATATAGCTGATTATACTATAATGTTATCAGTAACCTGTTTATCTTGTCAGCCCACTCTGTAAACATTAAATAGTAATTAGGCTGACTGCCTTACTGTAAAAGTGCAGGAATTACAGTTGGCACAGGTGGCGTTAAGTCAAATTACTTTTTATCCTTGTTTCGGTGTCCGACAACAGAATCAGAAAAGTATATACACTTAAACACACACATATATCTACAATCACTATTTTTTTTTTGCAAAACTGGATCCTGAATCATTTTACAGACTACTAATGAAAACATATCACACAGACACAGACAGACACAGACACACACAGACACACACAGACACACACAGACACACACACACACACACACACACACACACACACACACACACACACACACATAGCTGAGCAGTTGGCATGCCCAGATGGAGCCACCCACATAGCACAGATACAGGCTAGCATTTCATTCATTGATTTATATTTCTGGGCTGTCAGTCTGGTAGACTGTAAGTCTACAATTACATTTTTCAATAAACAATAAATTGAGGTTGATTGTGCAGACACTTAGTGAATCTGGGACCAGAGGGTGCTAAAAGAAAGCAAATGAATGAAAGAATGAATGAGTCAAAATGATTGATCGAAAAAGTATCGAAAAAAATTCTACTTTACCATTTTAGATATATCGTAGTATACAATATTATACTAGGAAAAAGGGATAAGTAAGGAGAGGTTTGTGGATAGCAGTCTGCATGGTCTCCAAGGTCAAGGGCTTATAATAGCCTGCTCTAATAGCTGATTTGGCCTCCTTGCGAACCAAGCCCACCTCTTCATTCATCAATAGCTGGTGACAGAAAGTCAGCTTGTCTGCCTTACCCTGTCTACCCACACACATGCGCACACACTCGACAGTCAGCAAGTCTAGCCTCAACGGGCACCAACACATGCAAACGTGGGTGAGCAAACACACACGCACCTGCTGCAGTATGACCAGTGCTGACACACAAAAGCTCTGGACTGTCTGACTACAGCTCCCAACAGCTGTCACCCAAAGACAGGAGAAGGAAGGAGGAGGACAGAGGGGAGAGGAGGAGGAGGGGAAGATGAGCAGAGAGACCAGGAGTTTAAAGAAGAGAGGAGAGGGAGAGAAAATTATGTATCTTATCGCATAAATTATGTCTCTTAATTGGAGCTGTGTACTGGCAATAATACTGACATAGCAATAGTAATATCATTGTTGCTACAGTGTATCAATTACAATTTACTTGATGTTTTAAGATATCTGTGCTGCAGCAAGCAGTAGACTATTATTAAATTAATTAACGTCATTAGATTCACATTGATTAAAATGTGCTGACATTAACCAAAGAAAGGCACCAAAAGGGTCAGAACTGAACTTGCAACATCAGCACTAGTACATGTATAACAAACTTTCCACCCTCAGCCCTGAACCTATGGTCATGAACATACGGTAGATTATAAAAGGACATACAGAGTCACGAGGACTGTAAACTTCCAACCATTATAAATGTTAACAATCTTTTCTCTGACTACATAGCACCATATTCACTGAATACTGGCAGTGGGGAGAGAGGATCATTAGCCAGCTTTAAATCCATGATGCTGTTTGTCAGTGGTTTGCATCATAATCAAATGAGGCACCACAACAACTGGCTGACGTCTAAGTGTCTTTATGCAGATTGTGAATGACAGCTGGATGAGTAGCTTAGCGACAATATTCATCAACATGGGCAATGGGCCAGCAATGTAGTGGATTGTAATACTGACTTCAACCCCACAAAGATATTAATCTATAAGAGAAACAAGAGAGAGTCACTGTAAACTGTAGCTGTGAATGTGTGTCAGTGTGCCACTGCAATGCAGTGAAATGCATGCTGAATAGTAATGCTTGAAACTCCCATCATCCTCTCCTCCTTTACATTGCTCTGCTTTCCTGAAGGCTGCATCTGTCTGGGTCTCCTCCTCTCCTTTCCTCTCTTCTTGTCTTGTGCTTCTATTTTTGTGCCCTGATCTTGTTTCTTCTGTTTCTCTCTGCTTTCATCTACTATTTTCATCCCTCATCCCTTCTTTTCTCACTTGCACTTTTCCTCCTCTTTCACCCTTTTCCCTACCCTTCCTGCAGTCCTCCACTCTATTCTCTCACCTTGCCGTCAGTGTGGAGTTCAAGCAGCATGAAGATTCATTTCAGGGACAAATGAGTGATGTATACAGAGGTGGTTTAAAGACGTAGTGCTTCAAAGAAACCAGAGTTTTCACTGGTGTACATGGAATAGAGCTGAGGCTGGTAACAGTAAGTGTGTCAGTGTGCCACTGTAGAGCTGCAGCTTGAATACTAATGACAAAATACTAATGTACATGTACAAGACAAATGTGTCATAGAGTTGGAGAGGTGGGCTGGAGTGAAATGAAAAGCATGTTTAATTTTTGTTGAAGACTTGGATGTGGAGAAGTGGTTAAAAAAGTTAAGAGGGAGAGCAGAGACAGCTGACACAGAGGAGTCATTTGAGACAGTATGTCACCTCGGTGTGGTTCTACAGTATGAATGCTAACGAGGTCTTGAGACCACAGATAAACTAGAAAAGGTACCTGACAAATGCACCATTTGTTTTTTGTGTCTCCCTCTTTGCCACTTAGATGCTTACTGAGCTACTGGATCTATACCTCCCTTCTCTGTTATTCTTCCCCTCTTTCACTGTTCCTGTCTCGCAGCACTGTGGTATGAACAGATGCTAAAGCAAGAGATGGGCACCAATTAAGATAACAAGAATGTACTGCTCTTGCCTACAAAATGCCATCATCATTTTTTCTTGCCATGCTGTGTGAGTTATTTCTCATTTTGAACATTTGCTGCATATCATGTTCTTACTAAGAGAGAAAAGAGTATTTCCACTTACCCTATACATCATCATTTAAACTATTAACATTCTGCATCTAGTATATCTCACTGTAACAATGACATTGGTAATACAGCCCATTGGTTATGCTTATTGCTGAATGCTTATGAATAATTTAAAAAAATATATTTGTGTGTCTACTATTGGACTATATTTTAGTTTTAAGGGTTTTTGAGGACCTTCACATCATTCATACCACTGACATGGTAATACTTAGAGGATATTAGTTCCTGTGTTTAAGACAATGTAGCTGGAAAATTATCCTTAAAATACAACTAACAAGTGTCTTATGGCTGAATGGTGGAATGTTCTTGACAGGTCAAGTGAGTCACCTGACCTTAGTCCAACTGTGCATGTGTTTGTTTCACTTGCTGAAGACCACAGTGATGGCAGAAAAGCCCCCAAAGCAAGAACTAAATAGGGTGACTTCAGTACATGCCTTGCAGAGCATCACCACAGAAGATGCCAGATGTCTGTTGATGTCTACAGTGTGGGTCACAGACACATTCTTGTCAGAGACATTAAACAGCATGACGCGTCTGCCTGGAGACAAACTGTTGAGCAGAGGAGTAATGTGAGTGATCTCCAGAATCCACATGCTGTACAAGAGGAGTACAAGAGAAAAGTATGAGGGTGGTCTCTAGACAGAAATCCAAAGCTAGCAAACAGTCTCCAGGCAGACTTGATATGCTAATTTATGCCAACTGGCTTACTGTACTCTTACAGCACTATGTCATAACGGCACATGTTGGCTTCAGCTGCATATTGCAATGCAAATGTAGGTCATGGAGTAAACCCAGCCCCCCCTCCTCATCCCCTATTCTACTGTATTCCTTTGATTTCTGCTTCAAGCTGTTCTCTCTCTGATCTAGTTCTCTATCGTACACACCAATCTTTCTTTAGCTCTCTGTCTTTCTGGTTTCTTTCTGTACTGGCTTAGTCCTCTGCACCCACCCCTCGTCTCTGATGTCCCTGTGAATGTAGTACCATAGTGTTAACATGGTGCCTGAGTTAATCCAGTCAGTAAGCAGTTGGCCAGTTCAGTGAGCGGTCAGAGTCAAGGCAAAAATAAATGCTCCAAGAGTTGTGGAGAATGTCCCATGGGAAAGTGCATGATGGAAATACATCATTTTGTCGGCTCTCTACAGACTCAACAGAGAGAAATGTTTCACCGTGTAGTTCTGTTGGAGGACAGCAGTATATTAAATGTGTAAACATCACTCATCTTAATAACAAAAAGCCTGCATGAATCCACTGTCCTCGATATCTTAATGTCTTAATGTAATCCCAGAAACAGTACCAGTCAGTCAATATGCTATATCTACATCCAATAGACAATGTAAATCACAACAAGCTCATTAGCTTAAATACAACAACATATATTGTTGTAATAGAACTGGCAATATGGGGCTTGATACCCAATGCCTGCATATTGTTCTACACAGCATGTCAAAGCTCAACTGCAGCTATAGGCCTGCTGTCCAGAATATAACCAATTAAAGCCACTAACAAGGGGGTTTAAGCGTGTCATAAGATGACCAGAGAGAGAGAGAAGGAGAGAGAGACAAAGAGACAGAGAGAGAGATAGAATAGATTACCCTAGAGCCCACTCTTGCTCTTTTCCGGGCTCTGGTGCCCCACTTTTTCTCTAATCTTCCTTTCTGGTCTGACACACATTCCACAGACAGATAGACAGAAAGGATTTACTAAGACCTCTACCAGTGAACTAAATCCATTGCTTTTTTTGGTGAGTGTTGCCATCCATATTTGCACTATGCAGGAACTGAGAAGCATTGGCAAGGATAACTGCTACTTTAAACAATCAAACCATGAAACCCAATCAACATAAAAGCTGATGTTAAAGCAGCTCTTTCCAAATTTATTGGACAAATGAGATACTGGTGTCTAGTGTAGCCAGCGTCACGTCAGCAATGGTCAGAACGTGCAAAATGTCTGATGTCACAATTAATCATTTACAGCGAGGAGGACAGAGGTTTCTATTTCCACCGCAATAACTGAAGGCACTAACAACTAAGTAAGCAAAGGTCTAAGTCACAGGCTCTGGGTCTTGTTCGTCAAGTTGCCTGCATGTCTCTCACATTTAGTTTAAACTGCAATTGTGTAACTTGTTACACCGTGAACATGGCAGAGGTATTAAAATCAGGTTTTAGGTTTACATACCACCTACACAGGTAATAAAATAAATATAACCTTTAAAAAAGAACAGGAGCAACAGAAAAATTACAACATGCGTGTGACAATCACACAAAGAAAACAGGAAAATCAAGTAAGGAGGGTGGAAAAGGTCTACCTAAAATATACAGAGAATTAAGACCTTGTAGACACATGCTCTTAGATGAGTTTTACTGCGTGATACTGTCAATACGCATTTTCAAAGCTGACGCAAGAGGTTTACTTGGAAGCACCACTTTGACGATATTCTAACAAAAGCCATAATGCACTTTTATGGGTATGGGTGTGCACAAGGAACGGCACTATATTGTTCTCACTTGTGCATAAGCCCAAGGGCAATGTGTGCAATGTGTCATTACAGAACAAACATTTATTCAGATGTATATGATTCAATCACTTTTCTACACTACGCAGCAAAAATGCCATACTATAAATCACTGTTGATACCTGTAATACTGTGATAGCAAACACTATCTGGTATCATCTCAGGTGTACATATACATCTAAGGACATTGTGTATTTACACAGACAATGTGCATCTATATGAAATCTACACTACATGCAATGTCCCCAATAGTATTGCCAAAATAAACAGCCTTATTTAAAATCACATACAATCCAGTCTGGCAAAGCAAAATTAAACAGAGATAGGACATCTTTTACCGAGCCATGACAGTTTATGCAATTCAGTACACTGTCGCCATCCATTAGCTGTTGTTCACAAACAGGAGGAAATGATGCCAGATAGAAAGTAAAGGCAGATCCTAGTGTTGACAAGTTACACACAATGTAATAATCATATCAACAATTCCATTTAAGCAATCAATATGAGGGCTAATTTTAGGATCGGAGGATGAGATAAAAGGTTGCATCTTTAGATTAGGGAAGAATGTCAATATTTGCCTTGGTCCACATCAAACAGTTACATTCAAGACACAGGCTTAATGTATCTTTATGGATGGTTGTAACCTTTCTGCTGTTATGGCATATAAAGTAGTAGTAGTGACAAAGAAAAACATTAAAATTTGACCTTCAACAATGGGAAGATCAGTGTCAAAATGATGAAAGTTTGGTTGCTGAGGGGAAATTCATCCTGAAACACAATTTACATCAATCTTTCCTTGTCATTTATTAAGAGTAACAAGTTTTTCCCTAACAAAGTTAGAAACAAGTCTGCAGTATAATGAACAGACACACGAAAGCAATCAGGTTCAAGCCTAACTTGACACAGTAAATCAAATATATCTACAATGTTTGGCTTTTTAGCTGCACTTAGTGTGTGAATGTGCAAGTGAACTTTCCTTTTCCTGTAAGGAGAGAGATTGAGAGGCCTCTCGTCTGGGAGATACTGGTGATAATTTAAACCAGACACACACTAGAGAGACTGAACTGTTTGTCAGTACAACACAACACTGCCTTGTTTGCAATAATGACCACCAGATTACATCTACCGTGTGTGTGTCTGAGCCTTGCATGCATATATATGTGTGTGCACATGTGTGCTTGTGTATGTGTAAGACCCCTCTATTGCTCTCAAAGAGTTAGTTAGGGGACATTCTCCACCCAAGTGTCACCCCACATCCATCCAGCCGCCCGCCCGCCCACGCACACACACTCACACATACACACTCCTCACACAAACACATCATTCATTCAGAGTGTTTTATGAAGTGTCTATGAGACGATGGAGAACAATCCAGACACTGAAGGCTCACTGAGTCAACCCGCTGACTGAGTAACTTGAATGGACTGAACTTAACCATTATTTATCCATCTATCAACAAACACAATGCCTGTATTATCTCACACACTCAAAGATAAAGTCATATCTATTAATTCTTTTTAAAGAATTGTCTGGGCCATGCTTGCTCAGCAGTTTACAATACATTCAGTAAAATCATATTTTCCTAAATTTGAAAAAAAAAAAAACCTTTAATTTAAGATTATTACATATGGACATTTTTTTAAGGTCACCTTGCCTTATTCTAAAAGATGAAAGTTTTCTTCCTGTGACTGGGGAGGACAGAATGAGGTAACACTTCATCCAAGTTCACCTTCAGTGCTCATGCTGCAGCAGATGGCTCACCTGCCCAGTTGCACAGCAACAAGCTGATGATGGTACCCCACTGTGCGTTTCTATCTTTGAGTGTTTATGCAAATGCATAGCTGTTGCACTCTATTCTCAAGTGTGACACATTATATTCTAGAAAATCTGATCACACAAACATGCCTTTTATTTTTGTTGCTCCCCATTGCATTCTAGCTCATACCCTCCTTTGCCTCTGCCCTACTCCATCTTCCGATCTTTCTCTCTGTCCTTGAGGGGAGTTTCAACTGAGCAGAAAGTTCCTGATGATAAACAGAACATGGTCTGGTGTCGCTGTCACAGACCGGCTGTGTATACACCTGGCCTCGACAGCCTGCACGCACACAGGAGGTGAGGGTGTAGATGCAGAGGAGAGAGACTTGAAGAAAGAGAGGAAATGAAATAAGAAAATATGAAGGTGAGAAAGTGACAGAATTTTGAGGAAAGCAGACAGGCAATCTCAAATGACTTTGCTTCTTGGGAAAGTAATCAAATACTTATTAAAGGGAAAATGGAAAACAAGTTAATAAACACACTTACTTGTCTTGGCATGTGTTATAGTTATGTGATATAAAATATAACTATTTTGTTCAATTTCTGTTTTCTGGCTGCAACTTGACACTCTAGTCTACACTCCAGGGACTGTTGAAGTCTTTGTCAAAATAAAAACCTGTGGCTTTACAGCCAAGGTTTTCAGACACAAAGTTCTCATTAGGCCAGATTAATCTTCCTCTGAGTCATACAGCATTTGGGCTTTAACCAGGGCCTTGGAGTGGAGTGCTCTGAGTTTAAGCTTAACCATTTCAATGAAATCCAGTGTGAGTCTATAACTGTGTGCATGTCAGAATAAAACAAAAGCAGACTGTGTTGGGTCACAGTCTGGCTGCTGGGATGCGGTCTTGTGTCAATGTGTTCAATGTTAACTTTAAAAGAGAGAGAAAATTAGCACACACAGCCACAACACACACACTTGTGAACTACACACATTGGCCAGTGCTCTAAGTTAGTACACTCAGCAGACAGATGCAATTACACACACACAACAACACTTGTGTGCTTGAAGGAAACTCGTGTCCAGACATGGAGCAGACACGCTTGGTTGCCCTCAGTTTCCAGGAACACACACATATAAGCAGACAGAAGAGATGCTATCATCCCTGTGCTTTCTTATCACTTTATATTAAGTGGTGAATATTCAGGAAATGTCAACAACCTGAAGCCCATCAATACATTTTTTCCATCAGAAAGGAGTAACGATTTGGCAACTTACTTAATATCTTGCTTAATATCTTATTATCTTAAAACTTATCAAACCACCTCACCAAAACTATAAATCTGAATTTAATTTGCCAAAGAAATGTGTTTTGAATTTCACTTGAATTTGCATGTGAGATGTTCCAGATCCAAAGCTCACTGGTCTAACCGGGTTTATGTTTAAACAAAAGCAGAGAGCAAACAGCACTGACACTCACAAATACTCACAGACACACACAGCATGCACACACAGTCAAGCACAGTGAATTCTCTGCTGCCATTTTTGGCTTAAAAGCCCTCAAAGGTGTTTAGCCTTAGCCTCTCCTCTGTGTCTCAAAAACATTCTCCCTCTCTCTTGAAGTGAGAGTGTCCTGTGTGTTATCCTTTTTGTTCCACACAGATAAACATACACTCACACACTTGTGTCCCTCAACTCCATGACAAGGGTATTTGGTAGCCCAACTCTGAGTTGGCGATGTCCATGGGCAGATGTTCATATTAAAGCAGATGGTTCTGGCTAAATCTTTCAAAGACACTTCCTATTTCCTATGTTAATGTGTTTTATAGTGCTTAGTGGCAAAGCGAGTCTACTATGAGATGTGACAAAAGAATTCTCAAACAATAGCACTAAATCTACTTGATAAATCTGCTGTCTGTGAGTTTGAGAGACACAGAGATAATATTGTGCATCTTAGTCCATATGATTGAAAATCTACATGTGCTGTGCATGTATATGTGTGCAAGGTTAAATCAGTGTGTGAGTCTATGCGTGAGGTTGTGTATTTGACCCATTAACTGATTTAATTGCTGGTTCCAGTGATCTGTAAGATTCCCAGGATGGGGTCATGGTGAACAGAAGAGAACAGAGGGAGGATTGAGAGCCACGGAGCTCGTCCAGGGGATGGGATCTAGGTCTGGGCTGGGCAGAGGACAGGAAATGTATACGGCCAGACTGGTCTTGGACTGAAACTGGAAAAAGAGGACAGAGCCCTTTCAGAGAGGGCATTGAGACAGTGGGCTGGTTCGGAATCTAAGGCTGCTCTGTGACACAGTCCAAGCCATGAACTGAGAGGGGCAAAGAGGAAAGGGCCAGATTTTTTTTTTTCATGGAGCTGTATGGGGGTCTGTCCATGGCAGAGCACACAGGGTGTGCTTAGACAGAATAAGACTGAAGTCTGTTCCACAAAAGTCTCGAGTTCAGTGCATTCCAAGTTGGGTTTAGAAAGCCAACGTCTCCATGATCATTCAACAGAAAATGTCACTTCTGTCTTGGAGCCTGTCAAGAAAAGCACATCTGCATTCAGGCAAAACTTGCTGAATTACCTAGAGTTACTGTGAGCAGCTCCAAAGGAAAAGGGCTTGAAAAAGGCATGAATGTCTACTTATTTCAGACTCAGCAAATGGATCACCGCTTTAGTTTAATCAAAATAGGTTGGATGTGCAAGTTCACAGTAATTATATGGTCCAGCGTCACTCAGTAAAAAGGGACAAGACAGAGGGAACAGAGGCCTCACTGAGAAACAGACAGGGCATGTATGTGCACAAACACACACATACACACACAAGAATAAATATGTGTAGCATTTGCTTGCCTGTATGTACCCACAATTCAAAACCTTGCACACACATGACGATCAACACACTTGATTTCTCACTCACTCTCTCTCACACAGATTACTTGTGGACGGGTGACACACTTATTGCTTGGTGCAGTTTTTTTTTCCATTCGGACTTAAAGACTACAGAGATCTACAGTATCTAGTTCATGCATACACTCATTAGTAATTTTTTTAATGTCCTATTTGGACTTTATGGACACCACTGTTTCAAATCCACACTTAGCCATCTGTCAGCTTCATGCACATGTTAAATAACCTCAATGTTAGCCATGTGTGCTGTATCTGTAAGTCAGCTTTTAATCATTCTTGAAGCACCTGCTGCCAAGACTGAAAAGTTAAAAAGAGTGATAAATTGTGAATATGTTATCTATGCCAGTAATAGTGACAGGCATAGATAACAGGTAACAGTTGTGACAGTTTCTGCCCTGCATTAGCACAGGCACCAAGTGTATTAACAGATGACTGGAAATACTAGAAGGTAAATCTTTAGAGACATCTGTGGTTTATAGCCCCACTTACCCTGAATATCTGCTAAGCACAGCAACACAGCAGGAGCAACAATTTATCCAATATGGATGTAATCTGTTGTACTAGAGATTGTCAGCTGTCTTTTTTTTTGTTTCACAGATATTTTATTTTGAAATGTATAAGAAATACACCACAGATAGTTCAAAAGGAAGAACATACACACTCCTAGATTGAAAGTTATTTTCGGTTGCTGAACTCATTGTAGGCACACATGGGCCTCAGTGGAACTAAACTATTCCATAAGGAGGGGCGGCATTGATGTTAATGGGAGAGGTTATACAATGGGCTGAAGCTAGGCAGTGTATAGAGGTCATAAAGATGTAGCACAACCACCATGTCACAACTAGAAGCAAGCTGGAAAATGTGGAGTAATGAGAGAACTTCGCAAAGGCATCTCATCCAGTATACCACTCTGGTGAGATCAGCACTGGATAATATTACTGGACCAATTATTTTCATTAATATCCCCATATTTTTAGTGTTGAATACAGCATTTCCAGTAAATTTTGAGAATGAGAAAAGCATAGCTCACTTCACACTGCAGATTTTAAACTGGGATTCAGCATCACACTCAGCACGTCATTACATCTTGCGCAACTCAATTCCATCCCATCCTCTGCTTCTCCATCACTAGGAGAGTCCAAACAACCATTAAAGTTTAATGAAGGCTGCAGCTAAACTCAGAGGGCTGCTTCCAGTCAACATACAAGTGAAGTTTATGTTTGGTTAATGTTTTGTTTTCAATGTTGGTCCAAGTGAAAAATGTGGCTACCACCTTCTTTCTGTACTGAGTGCAAATTGAAAACAGGTGCAGTCAGGTAAGAGGGATGTAAACTGGGGTAATAAAAAAATATAGCCGGATAACAGCAATCATTGTAATCGTGACAACAAGACCGCAACAATGACAACAATAGCTGGCACTGTTCCAGGCAGGAAGTGTGTAAGAACTGGTTTAGCGTATTTATACAGGCTTAACAAAACTAAAGTAGACATTTACAATAAGATGATAAGATGCCTGGCTTGTAAACCTGAGAAAACAGAGCCTTATGTAAAAATGTATTTCCAAGGAATATTCATGTTGACCATACTCTGAGTCTTAGTTCTTTTAGCCTTATGGGTGTGCTAAAATAGGAAGTTGTCAAAAAAAAAATCCTTATTTTTCAACTTTGGTGTTATACAAAAAAAGCTAAACTAAAAAATAAGCAAGGGAACATTTTAAAAAGCTAACTTCATATATGCATATACTGTGTGTATACATAACTCTAGTAAGATAGGCTGCTGAATGAATCATTATTCTTGCTTCAAACAATCTCAGTAAGTGGGTAGGTGATTGGAGGATTCAAGTAATTATCAGTTCTCAAAAAACACATTGGGACAATTTAATAATCACTTTCGGTCCAAACACATCTAACAAGCTTCTTCTACATGCGAGCTCTTTGGCAGGTGTCTATTTCATCTCGACAGACTCAGACATGTTCAAACAGACTCAACACTAGAGCTGCTGACAGAGCCTCTGGGATTAATACAGTATATACACAGCCACACACACACACACACACCCATGGTGACATGCTGATATACTGTATATGTACATACACACATACTCACTCTACATGCAGAGACAGTACCCTGACGGCTGCCAACCATCTGATGCAGGCTTGATTATTTTTATAACCAAGAACGAACTATTATGCTACAGGTGGGGTAAGAAATTCTGTGTACATGTGTGTGAAAGTTGGTTTTGAGCGTGAAGAAAGTGACAGAGATATATAATCGAACAACCCTCATAATGTTTATGTTATAATGTTATATATTCCAAATATCACTCATGTTAACTGTGGACTATGTATTGCATGAATACATGTCTCACGACTCAACTCAAGCTGTTTTCCCACGGACAGTGGTTTTCAGTCTTTGGTCAGTGGTGAGATTTAAAGATGGGTCAATGGAATACTCAAACACACCATCTAATTAAGTCTCAAACTGGTCAAACCTGCTACATGTAAACCAAATGAGACTGTTAGGACGCTATGCAGCCTTTCAACTGGTATGAAGACATCCCTGTCTGCATACCAGCCACAGATTGTTATTGTCTAGTAACTTAAGAGTAGGTCACAATGGCAATTGACTTTACCAAAGTTAACAGCCCTTGAGAAAATAATGTTATATGCTTTATGTCTGTGTTTGGTCCAACAATTTGTGGAAAGGGTCAAATTTGCATTGCTGTGTTATTTTTAACATCTGCTCTCCTTGTCTGGTCTGTTGTATGGAATGACCTCATCTCCCTGTGCAGCCTGGTTGCTGTCAGCTGTTTCACCGTGGCTGACTCGGAAGAAATCTCACTACTCACCCACTCCGTCACTCTCACACTCACTTGGTGAATGGAATACCACAAAGAGGTAGCACTGGTATAATGTATAAGTAGAGAAACACACAGGCTAACACAAACACAAAGACACACACACATGCACAAACAAGCTAAAAAAAAAAAAACAAAAAAAAAAACTGTGCAGACAAGCTCACACAAACAGTCACATACACAAGGCCATTATACGAAGGAGGAAACTATGACGAAATTATAATTTGATGCAAAACAGAGGGAGAGGGGGGATCTACATGGAAAATGATCTGGCTCTCGATGAAACAAGAGAAAGGATTATTCTTTTGCCTTCTCTGTTCTTCTGCCCTGTTCTCTTGTTATCTCTCTCTCTCTCTCTCTCTCTCTCTCTCTCTCTGGCCATGGATTCAATAGGGCTTTGTCTTCATCACTGACCAGAGCAGTTTCAGTTTTTCAGGGGGAAGGAACATGGTTCATATCGCCTGGTTTTGCCTCAGCCAACAGCGGAGTTAAAACTAAAATGTAGATCACCAAATACCAAGTCATGTTTCAAAGCAATCGGCATGATTTTAGGCAATTATTGTAGAAAATAGCGCTAACTATTGTATATTTAAGAAAAATCATCATATGAACAACGTTAAGGACAATAACTTGCAAAGAAAGCAGGGGTACTTTGGAATGAGAGTTATGCAGCACATCCATGTCTTCTATCTGCACATAGACTCACCAGGTCCATCTTCAAATGTTTTTTTAAAAAAACTGCTTAATTACCTAGAAGTGGTGGGAAAAAATAATTGTATCTACTTCTTTCTTAAACTGGGCACTCAAGCAAAAGAAAGGACTTGTCTGGAATACAGAGGGCTCTCCTCAGGTGGCTACTTCTATTAACTGCAGTGAAGTCACATTTTAGGTGAGGTAATAATGAGCTATGGAGATTATTAAACTATTGAAACTCTTAAAACTACAGATTCTCTGCCCTATTGCCGGCTTTAGTACATTTTTCCTTTCAGCAAATTCACAGACACCCCTTGGTAACAGCTTGTTTGTCAGTCTGCTAAACTTTGTTCCATGTGGCCTGATGTCTAAGTACTTCTATCAAGTTAGACCCAAAACATCTTTAATCATTAACTTTTAATCGCATGAGTTTAAATCAAATAGAACCATTACAGCTATCAGAGCAAACACTGGCACACTGCTTCAAGTTAGAAATGACTGTGTGTGCCACAGTGTGTGTGCCAATCAAAAAGAATACAGGCGAGTGTCTGCATGTAATGTTGTTGCCGTTGTGGGCAGGTTCAAGGTTCATAGATATAAATGAGAGATACAGTGCCAGAGAGTAAGGAAGGTCAAAGAAAAGGCACTACACAGAAAGAGGGTACATGTTTTCAAATTTGTGTTTTGTGTTAATGAATGATTTGATTAGGGTGAAGACAGCAAACAAACATAATTTAAACACAGTATGTTGACTAATCCTTTGCCACCAGAATTGCTACAGGCAAGACAAATTTGAACACATTATTAAATCTAAAACTCTAACAACTTCTGAATAACTTCTGATGAACATTTTATATTGAGTTATTAAATGTGATATGTTGGTTTCGTCCCACAGAAGTGCTAATGTTGATTACTCAACTTGACAGCACAAACATCATTCAGATGCTTGGAGCTGATGTGTGTTGTAAATTTGAAAATGATTAACAGGTGTTTAAATGGTGCCCAGGTCACTTATTGAGGCTCAGTATCACTGACGGTCAAAGCCAGTCAACCAGTGTTTTAGACCAATGCTGAAAGAAAAGTCTGATCCATTTTGAAAATCCATGCCAAAGCTAAGCTGTCCATACTCAAAAACACTGACACAATGGTAAGACTAGGAAGATCAGGAAAAGGGCAGTTTTGTTCTGAAGAATATTTATGAAAATGTACTGCAAAAAAAAAAAAAAATCTCAGGCAACATATAATGAAAAAAATCTCTAGAGACGTGCAAGAAGCAGCTGGAAGTAAAAATGGGAGGCAATGGAGAGATGCCCAAGCACACTTCACTGTACTTTATCAGACTGAGACAACAAAAGCAAAGTGGGTCTTTTGTGCAGAGAGAAAGTCCAAATCCGAACAGAACACAACAGAGCGCAGCAAAACAGGTGGTTTCGGCTAATCCTCTGACTGTGTGTGGCTTTGAATGGACACATTTGGATAAGTAGAGGTGTGTGAGTATCAATGTGGCTATGAATGCGTAGCTCCCTGTTCATCTGCAGTGGCATGTTTCGTACTGTACTTATTTATATGTGTGTGTGTGTGTGTTCTACCAAAGCAAGCAGATCCAGTCTTTTCTGTGTCTGTGTCCACTGTCAGCTTCAATAGGCTCTGAATAATAGAGTGCAACAGAGGAAAAGAAAGACTTTGTCTGGAGACTTGAGTCAGTCTTTCATTCTTTTATTCAAACATTCTCCACTTGGCATTCCAGTTATTTTATTTCACTCAACTGTAAAGTTGTAAGCTGGACTTTGCACGTCCATCAATGTGAGTTTATTTTGGTAGTACACATTCATTCTTGCTTCTTAATCCTCATTTCTTTTCTAATCCTAACTATGCTCTAATTGGGTGTCTTCAACCTGGTCCATGATGTCCAATACAAAAACTGGTCCAGCATCCCAAATTTACAGTGTTTTTCTCTTCTGTGCATCTTTATAACTACATCTGGTTCTCATAATTGGTTTAAATAAATCACTTAAACAAATGCAGAAACACAAACAGCGTGCAACAGCTGACAATTATTAGAAGTAACAGTCTTTCACTGGACCATTTCCAAGGTTCAGTCAAAATATTTTACTACACCACAGTGATTAGCTCATGCAATGAGCATTTACTGATGTTGACACTGGAAAAATGTTTCACAACCCCAGTGTGTTTTGCATAAAACAACTATAGCTATTTTGCTGCCACGTGTTTTCCACAATAAATCAACGGACAAATTTTAATGAAAAACCACTTCCATTGATATCAAGATAGTAATGATGGGGTTTGGTTTATTATGTATTATACATGAGGCAGACTGAAAAGAGAGAAAGCACACAGACCATGGCATTTTGCACAAATGATCAGCATCTGTGCATGAGTTGTTTTGCTGTTATTTTAGTATTTCCTAATAGCCTGGACTTAATGAAGTCATCTACCTTGTATTTCAGACAGGGGATTATGTTTAAAGACTTTTAACCCACCTGGCACATATTTAACCTATGACAATAATTTAACGACTACAGTGGTCATATTGCTAATGAATTAGTATTTAATTATGTCCAAGTTTTATCTATATTAGTAGATAAGTGAACTGAAAATGGACTGGTCCCAAAATGGAAGTGTGATATTAAAAAAAAACCTTGCACACTTCACATGAGCACACGTGAGCACAAAATTGCAGTCTCAGGTTTCAAGTTTTGAAAACGTGTTAATGTGTTTTTTTTCAATCTTCTGATCATGCTGCTTCAGTGATAACACTGATAAAAGAGTCCCAGAGTAGCTTTCATCTAAACACCTACGCATAAACATAACTGCTGTCACATATCAAAGTCTGCTGAGTCTACTCATCAACCCTTGAATTTTTATGAGCTATACCATCACTGCCTGTATCTGCAAGGCTATACAACAGTATAACCACTTACAAAGGCGGTCGGAAGCCTTGTTCTCCCATTTAACAGACTTTCAACTGTATGTTTGTGCACCTTTATTATTATGGTGATGATGTTGTTGATTATTATTATCATAACTACAAGAACATTAACAGTTGGTCTCTGTTGTGTAGTGTGTGGTTTTTCATTGCTTACTTTAGCCACTCGCACACACACCTGCTTTCCGCTTGATTTCCATGCTGTTGGTGCATGGTGATGGCTATAGGAAGCAGGTTAGAACTTGGAGACATACATGATACATGAGGACAAGAAAATGGAGGGAGATAGAAAGAATGCAGGAAAAAAGTCATCATCAATGTATAATATGGCCTCAGCTGCCTCTGGCAATATCATCACTGAGTAGAAATACAACTACCCTGGGCACTTATACAAGGTCCATTACATGTACATGCACATGACAACTGTTTTGTAGATACAGTAGATTCCAAAAGGGCAGTTCGGTTTGTTGACAAATGAGTCCTCCGTTAATTATACTCCAGAGATCAAGTTATTTAAAAGATTTTTCTTTCCCAAACAGATATTATGGGCTGTTGTGGGAGCTGACCCAAAAATCTTTGTACGCCTGAACTTCCAGAAACTATGGCAAACCACAAAAACCATATTGCTAGTATCTTTAAAAATAAGAGGTAATGAGAAAAACGTTCAGTCTCACTCTCCTGCCTTCTAGCAACTGTTTAATGTGCTCTGAGATCTGAGGCTCTGAATTAGCTCAATACATAAAAACTTCAAAAAAGCGAGACAATTAAAAAAAGAACATGCTATCTTTACTAAATACTAATGTTATTTTCTCTCCAACACATGCTGGTCATTACAGCAACTCTCTCTAGAGTTTGCCTAATTCAAAAAGTCTTTGATCACTGTTGAAAAAAAATCAAACCACTCTATGTGCTGTCAGAGAACCAGAGAACCATTAGTTAGACAAGGTGTGTGTTTGCCTACATGTGTGATGGGATTGCAGTTAGGTAAATGGTACATTTCCATTAAAACAGTATCTTAAATTGGTATCTTCTCCAGATATTTGAGCTATGCAAAGAACAAATAGAGCTGGCTAGTCTAAAGGGCCTTTAAATTCCATTATTTACAGAAAAGAATAATACAGAAGAAGATAAAGACATAGCACATATTAAAAGCTATTTGCTATACTATGTACTCAAAGCATGATTAAGTCCTTACAAATTATGATAAGCAAAATGAAACTGGCATAAGTGGTAAAAAAAAAATATGTGGTGCCCTCACAGTGTACCTCACCAATCTGAGTTATAGGGTTTAATATTAACCTTTTAGGAACATGTAGACATACAGCTGCACCCGTAATGGAACATATGGTCTGTAATCCTGGTAATTTATACTCATTATAATACAGGTTAGACAGACAGGTTATCTACCTGTGATACAGACAAGCAGTGGTGCATTACAACTTATTTTCTATGCTTGCCTCTATACTGAAGAGCTCAGGTGTACAGTGGAGCCTCAACAACAGAGCACAAAAATGAAAAGGGTGTCATATGATACTGCAAACCTAAGACACAATATGTAGAGAGAATGTGGAGAAAAAGTGATGAAAGAGCAGACAAAAGATGACGCAACACTCCTCAACTGACTGACTGTAACTCTACAGCAAATATTTATAATGTGTGTGTTAGACAGAGAAAGTATGATGACTAGCTCTGTTCCCCTCCTCTCTCTTTCTCTCTGCAGTGAGTGAGGTGATGAATGTGTGTGTCTGTCTCAGTTCCTATTAATAGTATGGAGCAGGGCTGGAGGTGTCAAAGCTAAGGAGGGATGAGATCTCTCACTCTCTGTCCCTCTCATACACATACAATCCAGAGTCGAAGTAGACTCTACCAGAGAGTCCAGATGTAGTAGAAGTCGAATATAGGTGGGGGTGGAAGGCAGGAAGCAGGGGAAAGGGGGTAGAAGTCGAAGACAAAGCCAGCAGCAGAGCTTCAAACAGCACACTGATGGATTTACTACCTATACGATAAAGCAAACAACCCACAGAACTTCTCAGCAGAGTGGGGTGAAAGACTGGACTTGCACAGTGGGGCCACACAGGCAAACACACTGACACATAGGTGCCCAGACACACATACTGTTTAACAGTTAACTGGTTTAACCCTGTCAGCACCGCTCGAGATGTCCAACAATACTGAAAATTACACAGTTTCCTTTAGGAGATGAGAAATAGTCAACAGTGAATCTGTGTCCATATTCCTACCTCGTGAGTTGGTAGCCAGGTCGGCCACTTTCTGAAAGGCATCCAGGAAAGCAGCCACAGCAACTACTGTCGCCCTAAGAGAAAAGAGGAAGACAGACATTTAGTAAAATAAAAACATCCACTTCACTGTTATGAAACAAGATACAATACAATGTTTTACAAAAAATAAAAAGTGTAGACAAAAAAGGAAAAACTCCTTGTGCAGCAAAAATGGCAGAAGTAATACTTCAAATGTTTTAGATACATAAACACAGGTGGCTGATCAACTGCAGTAATTACATACAAGTGTTGACAGGCTGAGACTTAAACTGATCAGATGAAGAAAAAAAATGTAATAGATCTTTTTTGTTCTGAAGATAGAGGGGGAAAAAATGCATCTTTAGCATGTGCAAACGCGAACATTTTAGATCACGAAGCTCTTATCAACCCAGATCGTTTGAAAATTAAGTGAGTAAAAAGTATGTAAGAAGGTGTCTGTATGTACTGTAAGCATATGTGTAAGTTAAAACTTAAACGTGCCCTGCTGTGTGAGGAATGTCTATGTGATTACTTAAAGACCACTGGAATCTGTCTGGCTCAGCAGAGCAGCTCTGGAGCAGAATTTGCCACACTTACAGGTCAATGAAAGGATCAATGTGGGATCTACCCTTTTCGGCTCTAAAATGGAAAAGGGGCTTGTGGCAAGTTCACAACTCATACCTGCTTCTCTGTCATCTTGTACGGTTTACCAAGTATTTACAAATTGCAGCATAAAATCCTGTTTATAAAGACCAGACTGAAGAAAGGGCAAAATCCAATCTGTCATAAAAAAGTAGTGGAAGAGTGGTGTAAGATTACTCTCTGTTTTACTCATTACAGACACCATCTTGCTGGTATCCCTTACTTGCCTGTCTGCATGCCGGTCTTACCAACTACTTTGCTGGCTGGCAACAGGCTGTCTTATTGGCAGGCCGGCTGACTGGTTAACTGGCAAATACTGACTCACCTACTTAAGAAACAACAAACCTTTCATGATTAAGATCACAGGTATGGAGATGAAAGGCTCTTGCTACATGTGCATGCACTATGTGATATTTGATCTCCTCAACAGAGACAACCTATCAGTCATGCATGCTAAAAAAAAAAAAAAAAAAATACAGGCAGACAATTGTATAGAAATTTTCAAGGCATGATCAACTACAACAGCAATGTGATTGTTCAAACACTGAGTACCTTAACTTGTAAACACTTGTTATCTTCCACAGGCTGACAGAAAACCACCATAACACAACCTGGAAATTTCCATAAACAGTCCAGACAGGTAGCTGTAGCAACTGGGCAAAACAATAGCTGAACACAGGCTGATGGTGTCACTCGAGTTTGCCTTACCAATGGAACAAAGGTGTTTTTAATCTCAAATTTTCTAACATAACTATTACACATCTATTTTTCTGTAGAGGAACATTTACTGAGGAGGAGGAGAAGTCTGTGGAGTAGACCTTTAATGCATGTCTTATTGGGTTGGAGGAAACTTGAGCACCCTAGGGTTCTGACCCAGGACCATTGCCAACGACAGACCCACTGTATTGTGTGCTCTAAATCTGACTTTAGTAAAGATTTAAACTAGACTGAAGACTTATCGCTGTTAAAGTTGTTAGTTGTTTCATGAAGTTAACATCTCAAAGGGCCTTCCTCTAAGCTAAGTAGAACACCACTGATCAGCTGATAAACAACCCAGATCCAAAAATTTGTGACAGGCCTAAACATTCTCCTACATTCAAGTGACAACCAAGTATTAGCACTGAGTCAATTACGGAACAGTCATTTCCTTTATCACTCAGAAACTGAATGTAATATTGGCTAATAAGTGCTGTGTTGTTGCAGAGCTGACCAGAAGATCCAAGGGTGTGTCCAGCAAATGGAAAAAGAAACATAGCGCAGGCACACACAGATTCCTTTCTATTTAAAGCCCAGTGGGAGCACCAGAGCAACCTCAAACTGATATCTGCCTCCACTAATTTATAACATGTACACATTGGTCTATGGGTCATACATACATTTCATTGCTGCAAAGTCTTGTTCAGTCAAGTTTAACTTATTAATACAGAAAAGGTTTGTGTGGGAAGACGTTTTAATTAAAGCCTCTTTTTAGTATCAGTGGCTCCAGTCCACTGAAGTACAATGTGCAGGAGTTTGTTACTAGTTATGATCAGCTCCTGTAATCTGTTGCATGCTTTTACAAGAGACATGGCAAACTTGTAACCCAGTTTATCCATTCCCTACACTTTCACCTATCAGTACAACATTGAAAAGGTTATCTTAAACAGTCAGTGCTAGAGGGAAAAATCATAGTTTTACATCCTACAAAGTGCTGTTAAATAGGCAGCACTGAAAATATTAAGCATTTGAAATATGTCAAATATTTTCTGGTTTAATCAATATTAAAATTAGGTAATTATTAACAAATAAATGAATACTAAATTTCAAAGGCAGCTACAAATAAAAAATAACATTGGTGCTCTAAGCCTTCAGCTCTGCACAATACTCCAACTATGACCTGACAGCTACCATCGGCCTTAAAATCTGCAAACAACCCTGTCGTGGAGTCAAGACAAACGACTTTAACATATCTATTCCGCAAGGGCTTGGCCAGGCCAATCTAAACTCCCTATAGACCCTGGCATAGTACAGCAGAGTGCTCCCTCTGACAATGATACATTCAGCCCTGCTGCCCCCATCTATTCTTAGTTCAACAGAAACTGGTATGTGACTGTAGTAAATCTGAATCATAGAAATAGCTTCTGCTTAACTCCACTTGTTTCAGACACAACATACCAAGTATTGTGAGACATAGTGTTTTGAGTGTGCTTTAAGTGATTTTTTATATACAGTATGTATATTTCAATCTTAGGTAATGATTTGATTAGCAGCAGCCTGTATGTTTAGCATAGCCTACGAACTGTAGTTTGTCATTGACGTAACTTAGGGGGAAGGCAAAATGTTGCCATACCAGTGACAGGTACCGGGAGGATTTTCCAGTTCTGTTTCTCTGTCATCTCCTCTCCATCTCTTTCAGCAGAGGCAATGGTTTCAAGTTGAAAAACGCAGCTGCAGGCTACTGGGAAGCTACATGTGTTGTCATTAAAGTGTTTCTTTTTTTCTTCGTACATGTACAAGTAGGTGGTGGTGGAGAAAAAAAATACTGTGAGAATTGCCCATCCTGATGGTCAAAATCAAAAGCTCATTTTGATTTACAATTTAGAATCATAATCAAGACACCCCTAGCTTTGTGTGTTCTTGTCTGTTGATCTACCCATTCACCTATCAATCTATTTATCCATGTGTTGTCTAAATATCTGTCCTATTTGTGCTCCTTCCTGAGCCCCAAATAGGGTTTACAACCATACAGTTCAGCTGAATTAGAAGTTTCAAGGTGGTCTGCTTCTTCACAAAATTAACTTTAGACCAGAAGTAGAGAGCTCTGACACAGCTGCATCAACCATGACCCACCAAACAGACCAAGCACTGACAAGTTAAAAGAGGAGTGTGATTAGAAATCAGCTAGCCTATATTCCACCCTGCCCTCTTTCTTCAAAGCTCTTTTCTGTGTGTGTATGTGTGTGTCTGTGTGTGTGTCTGTGTGTGTGTGATAGCTGCTTAAAACCAGAATGGGCAGGGAAAAAAACACCATATTTGGACCAAAAAAATGACAGAACAGCCCCAACACTGTAATTGGTTGATTTCCTAGTTGCTTTGTGAGAGGGGAGCAGAGGGTCTAAATTACAGAGTAGCCTGCTTTAGGACGTCATTATACACACAGACATATGCCGCTACCACTGCTGGCGAGTCACTTATCCAGACCAAGGAGGGAAGGTGGGTGTGTTTGTGTTTTACTGTGTGTATGTGTGTGTGTGTCCTTCTATGTAGCCCAGTCCCCAAACAGATTACAGAGGTCCTTGAGTGAGGGGTTATGCTGCAGTCGAAAGGGCTACTTTGGCCAAATTTGCAATGGCTGGAGACAGGCTTTAAAGCAGACAGAAAAAGCCTTATTTGTAGGTCACTACAAGCAAACCCAGATAGCACACTCTTATTAGCAACAAGGGCATCGTTACACCCAACCATATGCTACAACCACTGCAGCCTGGAGCAGGGCGTAGACTGAGCATAATCAGAAAACTAGTCTAAAACACCAAACATGGTTGTCTTACTATGAATGATTCTCTGATAGAACAGGGCAGTGATGAAGGAAATGCTGTTCTCATTGACACACTGTAGGTTCAACTCATCTTTTCACCAGTACAATAACTGGTGGATTTGTTCTTTTATCATTGCCCCAGTATCCACACACACACACACAGACATCCTACTGCCAAACAACTAGTCATTAGCAACAAGGCCACAAATACTCCCCTGAGTGTTAGCATGGCAGGGTCACATATTTAACCTCAGAATGATGGAGACACTTGAATAACATATCACCATTAATCAGTCTTAATACTGAGAAAATGGAAGAATGGGACACTTAGTGGCCCCAGGAAAGTATTGTTAAGTCCCTGAGCCTTTATACGACTGTCAGTATGAGTCTATCTCAGGACACGTGGACACTTAAATGGCCAGAGAACTGCCATGCATTGTTAATCAAAGGATAATTTAGACCACAGGACATCCATATTTACAGTAGTGGCTGGACAATGAGCTTTTATTTCAGCTGTCATAAGTTGTTTGTCTCCTGACACGTGGCCACTTAAAACCAACTAGGAGAGGTGGCTGCGATTGGCATCCATTGTTAGCAGAAGACTTGGAATGATTTTGGCAGGAGGTGTGTAAATTTACAGAATTAGAATTACAAATTAAATCAGGCTTAAAGAAGACTAAATGGGGGAGAAGGACACATAATGACCTCTGGACAGTATTGTTAAGAGATTATGCTTTTATGTAAACTGTCATTGCTTGTTAGTCTAAAGACACGTGGCCACTTAAAACTTCTTCGGAATGGAATTGTCACTGACAGCGAGTTGAGCACATGGAGATAAACAGTTGGGGGTGTTAGTTCTCCAGTTGGGTGACATTAAATTATTGCTGAAGAAGAAAATGCGATAAAATTTAAAAACTCAAACCAAGTAAATAATGTGGAAAATGTGACGGAAATATGTTTGGACATAAATGTTTGTTTGAAGAAGGTTATAGTCTCATATTAGCCCACACTGATCTGATGGTTTTGTGTAATGCAAGCTTTTGTTTCCCTTCTGGAATAGAAGCTTAAATGGACATTGAAGTCAGTTACATCATGATTTATTTGCCAAGCTTGTGTCCATTGCACTTTGTCGCATTTTGCTTTTATCAATCTGCAAACATTTCCACATCTGCTGAGTGTAAAAAACTCTCTTGCATTATTTTGACCTTGTTTGGAATTGCAAATTCAAACTATGCATGAAAACACATGCAAGAGAACTGCAGGACTTAAAAGACTAACAAAGTTAACATGTTGATTTCCCTTCTTTTTAGTTGTATCTATTGTAATAAGTTTTTAGTTAACCTTTATAAGTTTTGTTTCCTTTTATCAATAAAAAAATACAGAAACATACAAATGTGTTGTACGTGCACACAAACACGCTCTCACCTGATCTGCGACTGCAGTTTGCCGGCCTTGGTGATAAAGTCCTCCCAAATAGGATAGCTGCTCTGTGGGGAAAAAACAGACACACACAAAAATGACACAATCATCAGAACAGATTTCACTATTCCCATCATTACATAACAGTTCATGATTCATGAGGTCACACTGATGCCTCGCCTCACCTCACCTGCAGGGCTAACACAGAACCAACCAAAGCTTAGACTTTCCCACAGAAGTGACTCAGAAACTTCACCCCAAAAAATATGGTTTTCCATCTTGTTGCCAGTAGATCAGCTAAAAGCTATAGAATGAAAATCAGTTCAGCCTTGTTGTAAGTATTTGAAATGCATGAGGGTTGCTCTGTACACACAATAAGTTGCTATAACAAATTACTTCCAAATTTCCAAACAGCTGTCTTTTATTTTGCTGCTACTTTGCTTAACATTTTTTAATTCAGTGCTGTCTGTTAATGGGAGAATAGACATACTGCCATGTCCTGCATGTGTTAGGTTGCAAAATGGGTCACAGGCCTCTTTTGGAAGGATCCCCACACAACAAGAGCACTAATACTATGGTATAATGAGCCTGGTTCCCGATGGGACTCTAAATTTACCTAATTCAGGTCCCGGGCTGAAAATAGTCTTTTATCGAAACTATCACAGAGAACAAGTGGCCTAAAGCCTGAAAAAGAGGAGGCCAACATGGTAGCAAGACAGCACCGGATGAAGTGGTGAATACAGCATGAGCACGTTTGTCACTGATGTGCTACTACTGTCAGAGGCCTGAGGAATGTCATGTTATGCTGTCAGACATTACACCCAATAACCAACACAACTCCCTACAGTGCCTCTTTCTTTCTCCCTCCATTACATCACTTTTGTATCTTTCAACCTCTGTCCTCTCTTTGTATGTCTCTTAACCCTGTCTCTGCTCAATCAGTCGACCTTCTCCAAAGAGACCACCACCAACTCCTCCTGCTTCAGCCTCTCATATCAAACCCTCCAGCACCATGGCAAATGGGCTTTCTCAGCATTTGCCGCTCTTTGTCTCAGCTTTTGTTGACAGCTTAGGCTAGAAGTCAACGAAGAGCTGCCACTTTATTTTCTGTGCACACAACCCCATCTGTACCTATAATAGAAGAGGCACCACTAGAAATTTGAATGTCTAAAGACAAAACAAATACACTAAGCATTTACATACTCTCACATGTGTTTGATGGCAGCATAGTGACCTGACAGCTCAGAGACATGGGGGGAAGCCATGAACTAGCAAGTGGGACATGAGAAGTGCTGAAGGTCTGAGCAGTATTCATAACAAACTTCCTGACTCCAGGTGACCTGATGTCTGGCCATTTGACCTCCACATTTCAAAGCCTCCAGAGCCTGCGGGTCGTTTTCTACCCTGACAGCTACATTCTCTGCATTCCTCCAGGCAATACAACAGCTGGGAGATCTGCTAATTGTCTGAGCTGCAAAAACATACATCATCAAAATAAGATGCCCCAGTTTGAAGACTGATGGTCGCCCTATTTTTCCACTTGAAACTGGAACAAATGAGCCTAAAAATGTTTTATTTGTTTTTCCAGTGACATAATGGCAATCAAACATAATAACATAAGTTAGCTAACACAAAACCACAACTAACGTGGGTTCATATAATAGTAAGACCAGAAACACTATTAAAGAGTTGGAAATAACATCTGTATTAAATCATCGGCTCTATTAAATTTTGATTATGGATCTTTAAATGCATATTAAGATGTTTGTTAATTAGCTGAGGTCAGAAATCTGGTGCTAAGTTAGCTAACGTTAAATGACCGTTGGTTAAGCTAATTGTTAAACTTAAGAAAGTTTACAACTCGCTATAAACTGATGCTTTGGAAGGTAAGCTAGCTGGGATAGCGAGTTTTGAGAGCTCAGTTAACTTCTCTGGGATGTTTTAATGTGTGTTGGAAAAGCTCATTGTGTCTTACTTTCATGTCTCCGATAACAGTTTGGAAGAGTCCTCCGAGCGCGCTGCATTCCTTCTCGATAACAGCCTCCATTTTCAGGACCAACTCCGGCGGTCAGTCCCGACTCGGCGAGCCGCTCTCAGTCCGCCACCTCGCCTCGGCTCTCCGGGAAAACCCCCCCTCCAAAAACGATACGAACAAACCTATGTGTGGGAATTTGTGCTCTTCTGAAAACAACAACTTTTTTTCTGAGTGAGAAAAAGCACAGCTGGGGCTCCGCTCCGGGGCTCCGTTCACTTCACATCAGACATTTAAATGCCCGTCTTCCCTGCACGCCGCCCGGCTCACACTCATGGCTGCACCGGGAAGATTTTCTTTGACGGTCTGCGAGTCGAAACTAGAAATAATCCAAAGAGTCGTCTCGGTACGTTATTCCGTATCCTGACAGGTAAACACCGACACTCGCGGGTGTCCTCTCTGCCTTCTCAACACGAACTGAGAGGGAGACGAGAAACAAGTGTCAAAACCGCATACGTAAATAACACCAGCACATCCGGTACCAAAATAAAATGCCTGCTAGTGATAATTTTAGATTTTAAAGTCGTCCTGGTAATATGAAATAATAAACCAAGACTTGGTAAGAAAAAGTAATTACTCGTGTGTGCTTGAAATTGGCTCAAGTTAGTAACATTGGCGTTATCATAGCAAGAAACAAAACATCACAATTATTATTATCATCATACACGAATGGCAGTTAAACGCAACTTAAATCAAAGTTTCATAAGAGGGTTCGCTAGTAGCGCGAGGTAAAACTTTAAATAAATTTTCCCTCCGTTTTTGGACTTGTTATTGGAGTTGTTTTTATTATGAAGGAAGAGCCGCGGTACTTCCGGTGTGTTTGTTTTCTTGACTCTATGATGATGATGATGGAGTATCCAGAGGTGAGCAGAGGAGGAAAAGTGCGTCTTTCAGTTGCTTCATGTGTGCCATTTGGCTGCATTTTGACTTCATGAGACAAACATACTAATGTACAGTGCCTCCAGCTCTTTTTCTGTTGATACCAGCGTTTTGTTATTTATGTATAAACATTAAGTAGATGTTGAAAAGTCAAGCAGTTGTAGATAACGGGGGACATCTAGTGGCTGTATTAATAACGACAACATAAAATCACTGCAGGGAGTTGAAATTGATACATGACTTTCAATGCATTATCAATAATGGTATTTTTAAAATTCAATAATATTTAACTGTTACCAGAACGGTCCTATTTGTCAAAAGTAGCCATATTAGCTTTACAGACATTTCAATGGCGTATGTTTTTTTATTTTGCACTGAAACAATATTATAGTACACCATGAAATATTAAGTTCTTATTGTTTGTGGTAAGTAAAATGAAACATATCCACAGAATGGCCAGAAAAATATAGCCCCTACCCAGTGGTTAGTGGGATTTGACAAATTTGAAAATTCCTAGTCATCATCATCGTTGACGAAAACAACACTGCTGCACTGGGTCAAGGGGGCAAACCCAGTGTACAGCTGGCCTTCTTGATCAGTTTGTTCAGTCTCTTCCTGCCCCAAATTACACCATAGAAAAAGGCTGATGCCACAACAGAGTCATAGAAGGTCTTCAGGAGCACTCCTTACACTCCAAAAGACCTCCTGAGTAGATAGTCCGCTCTGACCTTTCCTGTATTAGTGATGTGAGTCCAGTCTAGTTAGGTACCTATAAGATGTCACCATCTCAATGTCCATTCCATGTTAACTGGTGTTGGAGAGCCCAATAACTTATATTCACAACAAGCTTGAAATCTACCCATTAGTGAGACTTTACTCCGGCCACTGGCTGCGGAGACGTCTGGACCCAAAAGCTGGCAGAGACACTGAAATCCAGATCTGGATAATTGGAGACGCAGCGTAAATTGCCATGACAACGCACCTCGAGTAAAACCTATCCACATTCGTAGTACGGGTTAATCAGGAAGTTACCCCCGTCGTCATGAAGTTACTCCTGAACTTACCCCGATAAGACAGTTACCTCGCTTCATAGTACAGGCCACAGGTGTTGTTTGGCTGTGACGAGTCAAAATGTCTTTTCAACTTCAATTTCAATCCAAGTGACTGTACATATGATTCAACAACTAAAAAATGTTGATTTAGTATTAAGTCACTCTTTCTTGTTCAATTGTGCTGTATTGATTCAATGGTCAAGGCACTGAATTGACTAAGCTGAAGAATTTTCTTGGAAGTGATGCTGCTTGGGCCCTTGTTATAAGCACATGCACTTCCTCTTCCTCTTCCACTTCCACTTCTCATGAAGACTCTGTGTGTAGGACATTTTCTGACTTTGGCGACTCTCAGTGGTCGTATCAAAAAAGACACTGTGGAAAACAAAAACACACCCTGCGATGATGCAGAGACAAGACCATACATAGTCAGTTTTTGTGGTTTTGGAAATAGGAAATATGTCCTTCAATGAGGATGTGACTCAGGAAATGGGGCAATATTTGTATGATTAACAAAGTGAATGAAGAAAACCGTAACTGTCACAAGCCTCAGTCTGGCAGTTTAAGGAAAGCTACAAAACAGTGAAATCACTGGGAATCACATTCATATGATGCTAAGTGGACAACAACTTATACCGCTGTCTTTAAATCTGTCCTAAAAGCAGCACAGACTGCATCTACCTGACATCAAGCCTTTCAATGTTTCAGAAGAATTCAGGTAGCAATATAATTGTCCAGAAATCCTGACACGTGTTGAACGAAGCAGAATTTTAGTCATTTAAGTTTTCACTGATCTGAATAGCCATACTGCATATTCAATGATATGCTAACTGTAACTAAAACAATTAATTTTAATTATGAATCTATCACTACTTTTGAAATCAAATATTTACTGAGTCTAGAAAGTCTCGAAAGTCACAAAAATGTCCATTACATTATCTCCAGATGTCTGTGTTATCTGCATGGAAATTGAGTAAAAGACATTTTCATTAAAAGTATAAACAAACTGTTTAAAAATGGCATATTCTTTGACATACAACATAGAGAGAATGCACACAGATTTCTGTTGGAAATGATACTGCTTATGTCACCATGGTAAGCAGGTATATCCTTGCTCTGCCTGCTCTCATAAAGAACTATGGCGACCCTTAGTGGTGCCATCAAAAACACACTGTGGCAGACAACAATACACCCAGTAATGATGCTAAGACAAGAATCCATTTTTCTTCAAAACCTTTATTTCTGTAGTTGTGAAATGCATTTAAAATGTCAAAAAACAACAGGTGTCAAAAACAAAAGTTCTTCATTTAAAACCATTTTAAATTAATTGAATTTTAATAGCCTAATGCAAACAAATGCATACAACTAATAGATCATGCTGCAAGTAAGACAGTTATTGATTTGGCCAATTTTACAATGCATCAACAGAGGTAAGGGTCAAATACTAGTAAAATACTAATACACATACTTATATGATCCATTAGTTGATAAAGATCACTGTTTCAAATCTAAAAGCTGACACAAGCATTTTTTTATTGATGGTCAGATTAAATGATTAGTGTGCGGAAAAACTCACTAGAATGACAGATTTAAATATCCAGACCTCGGTCAAATGACATTCATCAGTAAGTCACTGGAGTTACTCAGGTAGGACAGCACTCAGTTTAAAGAGGAACACATGCAGTATTATTACATGTCATATGCGAATGTACAATCACTACAATATGGTGAAAAGCTGTTATGCAGGACATACAAAATTTGACAAAAGTGCTCACAACAAGAAATTAAAATTTGAAAAATTTGATCTCAAACATCAGATCAACTCACATTTTAAATAGTGGCCACATAAAAATGTAATAAAACTTGTGTTTAATCTAGAGTGAGTTTACAGCTTTTTAGCACCAAGTTAACAGCAGGACAGCAAAAACGATCATGTTGCCTTTAATGGACTTTCAAACAAATTGCACCATCATTAATATTACGTTGTGTGAAACCCATAGGAGCATGAACAGACAGGATTTTGTGGTATTGGAAATGGGAAACATGCCTTTTAATGAGGATGTGACTCAGGAAATGGGGCAATATTTTTATGATTAACTAAGTGAGTGAAGAAAACAAAACCATAACTGTCAAAACAGCCTTCCTTAACCTCTCACACAGATTTTGCTGGAGAGCATAAGGAAAGCTGCACAACGGTGAAACCACTGGTAATCAGATTGACATGATGCCAACTGAACAAGTTAAACTGCTGTCTTTGACGCTATTTTGAAAACAGCCCAGACTGACCCTACCTGAAACCAAGCCTTCTTAGGCCAAACCTTCCTACCTCCTGCATGAATATTATTGTCCACAAATCTCTATTTTTTTCCAGGTGTTTTGAACGTAGCAGAAATCTTATCTATATTTTTCGCTGTACTGTACTAAATAGCCGTCCTTTGAAGCTCTGGATGGTGTGGCTGATTTTTTTTTTTTAATACATGCTGAAGTTATGAAGCAGTTAAAAAAACTAGTGTGTGCTTGTTTTCCTGGTTACATTCTCCACCTCTTGAAGCCCATCACCATACTGCAGCCGTAGCATAGTGTCACCACAAATGCAAATATCTGGGACAAAAAGAGAGAACAGTCAGTCAGAAAAACATTTACAGACAAATTTACTTACATGAGCTAACTGCACAGAAAAATTGAAATTTCTTTCCACTCAACTTCATTGCGTATCAAACAAATATGTCTATTAAAAGTTACAAGTTTCTTCTTCTAATCAGCAGATAAAAAACAAAACATTTGAGGCAAAGAAATTTAGATTATTATCAACATATATGGAATCTTAAAACCCTGTACAGCAAATTTGGTTGTGCATGAAAAATTTGGCACAGGCATTTGTGGACATTTTGTCAACATGAAAAAAAGACTTATGTAACCTCACATAACCCACTACATTTCCGTCAAACAGGACAGCTGGCACTTTCGGTTTTATCATACTGTTTAATGGCCCTACAGTTGTAGCTGATAGCAGGACGCCACAGGCACACACAATATATATTTATTTGTGGCAACCAGGACACTTTTTACATGTTATAAATATTTGTATGCAAACACTTTCAGCAAAACAAGAACAAAACTGGAGTCAGCAGGGAGGCCACTCTGTACATGCAAATGTGTCCACTGAGGTGTTTCTCTGACAGGACTCTTTATTGAGAGCCTGACAGAGGCCTGATGTGAGATTAGTCTGACATGTGACGTTGAGCTATGTTCATTCTGTCAGTGCATCATGGGAACAGGAATTAAAAACGTGCATGCACTGTACGCGTTATTACAGACTGAATTTAAAAACTTCTATAGCACTCACCGTGGCTGCAACATTAATACTGTATTGCCTGTCATCCAGGACTGTGAATATATTGCCTCGTGGGTAGGTTATACAGATGACGGTTACATTGCTGCTAGGCTGTATGTAGGCTCCTCCGTTAGCTGCTGTTGTTGCTGCCTCCAACACGAAGGCAGCAAAGTAGAAAAGCAAAGCCAAGAAATGGTAAAACACATCCTGAGAAAAAGAAGAGAGAACGCATTAGAAATAAATTTAAAAAAAGGTTCAATAGGATCAGGTTTCAAATGTAAACAAGTAGAGACAAAATGTGAAAAGGTGTTTTTGTTGTAAACTTGCTGAACAACTGTAAGATTCCACTTCACAAAACAAAGGCTGGATTAGCTGGGAACAAAGAGTGACCAACATGTGAGTTTCATCCCGGTTTTATGCCCATAATTATCCGACAATAGTTGCACTGCTCACTGCAGCTACATGTCCTTCAGCATTCATAACATAAACCAGACTATCTATCAAAGAAGCAACCTTTTACTTTAATGTTAAAGCATGGTAACAAGGCAAGTAACAGGACAAGAGAGAATAAAATATACAAGAGAAAGAACAGTACAGAGCGAAGGATTAAAGACAGACGGAGGGAGGCTGAGGAAAGAGAGCAAGGGCGTGTCAGAAAGCAAAGAAGGTTAATGAGAGTTTGTGTTGCCGACTCTGTGAGCCTGGCGCGACTACAGGCAGGCCTTTGTGGCCTTTCGGTGTGAGCTCATCATCCATGTCACTCATTGTTCGGCCGAAAACAAACAACCCCACACGCCTGGCTACTCCTGGGAGCAGGGCCTGGAGCCTGAGGCGAGGCTGGCTCCGTCTGAGAGCCCAGACTTCAAACCACCACACTGACATAAGACAAGAGCACAGCACAGGTTCCTGCTCTTGCTCTTTTTTTTCCTGGTACAGTATGTTTGTCAGAGTTATTGCATTAATGGAAAATGCTCTCCAATGCTAACAGGCTATCTTATAATAGAGATTTCATGTTATTTACATTTGACATGTTATACTCCACAACTACATGTACGTCCTGGGTACATGAATGAAAATGTAATCAGCAGGGTAATAGGACTGCCAAGAGCTTTGATTAATATATGCTCGACTAATATATAGCATCTTCAGCCACATGTCCTCAAGCTTATCACACACAACAAGAAGGCTGTGCTGAATAGCTCTACAGCTGTGCTATATACTGTCAGTATACTGTCACAAGAGTTATTTCACATTAGGTCTAGAACGTGTAGTTTTACTGCTGAGTGAGCAGAGGAGCATTTGCTCAAAAGATTAACCAGCTGGCCTTCAAGAATTTCCCAGTACAAATAAAAAACCTCCCTCCATCTATCTATGAAACACACTCATCCCAATTTCCAAAAGTCGAAGATGATGCCATTAAATGTCTTGTTCAGAGGGACCAACTTTCCAAGGATGAGGGGAAAGCAGCAAATCCCACATGTGAGAAACTGGAATGACATTTTGCTTAAAAAATTGCATAAACTATTCATCAATTATTGAAATAGATTTTGATTGATTTGCTGTTTATTGGGTAAATAATCAATCTACTCATTGCAGCTCTATTTTACTTGGTGTAAGTACATCTCTGCTCTAACTAGCTCTGTCAATCCGATCACAATTTAAAAAGTGTCATAGTTGCATTGTTTGTTTGTTTGAACTGTGTGGATCTGGTCTCATCTTATCAGTCACCATCAAAAAGTCACAGTTTACAGCCTAATATAACCATGTCAGTGCAACGACTAAAGAAAAGTTCAGCTTCTGACAATTCAAGTTACCATTCCTGTCTAAATTACAAACTTCCTGAGGTGTCATTGTAGCCAGAAAGTCTTTAAATCCACATTTAAAGCACTGATTTGTGTGTATTTCAGCAGTCATTTTCATTAGTCAACGAGACAGCTTTGTGGTCTCCAGTGGCACGAAGTCAAAACGTGATCACAGGAGCGGCCAGTTGTAATTGCTCGTTTCATTTTTACGAAATGTTTGAGTCACTTTCAGATGAGGAAGTGCAACTGCTTATCTTAACATAAAACTTCATGTGAATCCTAAAGAGAGCTAATAGACAAATCATCAGTCTCACTGTGTAGATTGAAGACACTATTTATTTAGTTAAATCTAGCGGATTATTGAACACCTGTTTTGATTCCTTTTCAGTGACACAACATTCACATATACAAAGTTGTGAAGCAGGATGTGAATAAATAATTTTTTCTAGGATTGAACACAATATTGGGAGTAATATTACAACATAAACGTGCATCTTTTTCCTTTGTTTACACTTGGATAAATGCCATATAGTGGTGGCTGAATTCACCAGTGTGTTTCTATTAGTTCCTCATAGTGGAACTTACATAACAACCACAATGAAACTAAAATATTTATATGCAATCTCTCAGCAACAATCAGGCTAACAAAGACATATTTTACTGTTCATACTTTAAAAGGAGTAATGTACAATAGATGGTCAAACATCTACAGAGGAAGCCAAACAGCCATGACGCTGTATTTTAGACTTTAGGCCTGCTGACTTTCATAAAGCATTCACTGTTTGATATGGTGACAGTTCACAGAACAAGCTGACCAGACGTACTGCCATGGCAATAAGACTGACTTGCAGTTTTGCCACTGAACCAGACTTTCATACAGCCAAACAACAGCTGCTGCCATGACTACATTTACAAACACTGACAGCCATCTTCAACCGTCCTCGTGGAGCTTTAGACCTCTAGTAGCACTGAGTGTGTTCTGTTCGACTCGTGCATGCGTGCACACGTGGCTGACACGATACACAGTCCTGCCAGTGGTCTCACACTGTTCCACTGGTGTGCTGCAGTGCATAAAGACAAGAAGAAGACTGCAAGCTAGTAAGCATGGATGTAAACAACACTGGGTTGAACATACATTAAAAATAAGCTTTGCAGATGTTTTATGAGGAAGGAGGTTGGATCTCAAGGATGCACACAATGCGCTTTACACTGAATGTAAACAAACAAACAAAGCTTTGTCTGCTTACAAGAAAACTCCACAGGGCCCATTGAAATATATGTGTTTTTGATTATTGAATATTACTTCAGATCTGTGTTTGTGTAACTTGAGTGTGGTATAGTTTGGTATTTTCCAAATCAAGGTGGCAGCTCAAAATGGAATGAGAAATGTGAAGACGTAATGTGGCATATAAATCTGTCAAACATAGATAGACATACAGACATACAGCTGTATATAGATAGACAGGTGGAAGGACTAATGACCTGATGGAGAGACAGACGGACAGATGGACAGATATGTAGGCTGACTAAGTGACAGAGTGATCATCTTACCAAGAAGTTCCAGTCAGTGTTGATGCGGTCAGCCAGGCCAGTGATGAGCAGCGTGAGGTAGGCGGAGGAGAGGAAGAAGGTGGTGACGGAGACAAACATCACCCAGCCCTGCAGCAGAGGCACGGGCACATTGGAGGAGGCCACCAGGATCCATACCAGACAGCCGAATAACTGGGCACAGACACAAACACTCATGCGGGTGACGGATGTAGTCAGGTTTTTTCTATACACTCAAATTCGTATAGTTACAGGCGGTTGGACAATTATGTATAACAACTTGTATACCTGTATGGTGTATTGAAGTTCTTTATAGCTACTTTTCCGATACTTCCTGATCCCATATAGGTGCTCTCAGTTTGCCAAATTTAACATCTGCTTGCTGTGACTGAATGGATTCTATAAAGACACTGCATCAGATGTGGATCAGTCACATGATACAAGACTCTGCTTTTCACATCTGTTTTGCCTTGTATCTCCAGACCTGTCCTATGTTACAGCAGCTGCTAAAGCCAGGATGTACATTTTGTTATTGACTGAAAGATGTTTGGTGACAGAATGCAAATCAGTCTTTTCATGGTTCATGGTTCATTTTGGAAGATGATGAAAGAAGATGGTGGTATGACACTTCTCTGGAACTATTTATAAGTCATCTCCTGTAGTTGATGTCAGGTATATCATGTTGGAAAAGGCCTTTAACACATGCTGATAACAGCCACAAGTCACATTTAAATGTTCCCATCAGTTCAGGCCTTCAGCTGCAAACAGGCCTGTAGATAAGTAGTCAAATAATCATGAGTTTGGAGGCAGCATGTGAAAGTAAAACTGACACAATATTATGACCAAAGGTGATGCTCACGACACTTCTTGCAGGCCTGCTCTGGACTACAAGAATGAGGTGTTTTGATCCATAGCTGGAGGCGACACTTGCCCTTGCTTTGGCTGCCAAACATGAGAGATAAACTGAGCCTGAGGCAATCACAGAAAACCTTCAAACACTGAGCACTGATGTTAACGTCCAGCAGCTTAAAGTCTAAACTGGACTAACAGGCCATCAATTATTAATAAAGACACATTGGAGTTGTCACAAAAGGGATCATGTGTACAAGAATCTAACGTATATTTGAACATGATGAGCAACCTGCTATAAAACAACACTCACTATTTCTAAGCAGACCAGGGCTCCAGAGTAGGTCCTCAGTACTTCCAGTCCCAAAGGTAGAGAGATGGTCGGTGCAGGGAACGAGGTGGCAGCGGGGTTAGTGGCTGGATCCGACATCTCTGTGTCTCCCTCTGTCTTCTCTCTGTCTCCCCCTCTCTCTCCTCTGGATCTCACCCTCCGTCTCCCACTCAAAGAGCCTCGGAGCAACAAAAGACGGGAGCGGAGGGGGAAATTCCTACGGAGTCATGTGTCCCCCAAACAGGTCGGACAGGTGCAGGGGCCACTCCCTTGGAAGCCTGTGTTGCGTTCAGGGACCGCGCAGAAGCTCCTGCATCCACAGCTCCAAGTCCGCAAAACTCGCGTGTCAGTGTCGCAAGTAACTCCAGCTTGGTTAGATATGATTATAGATACAGTAGATTAAATATGACATACACATTTAAAACACAGATGGTCTCAAGATCGTAATTTTAATCATTTTAAAACAAGATCAAGCCTACGTATGCAACATTGGCAATGTAATTACAATGCAATGTGCATGAGTCATATAACTAAGATTTTTATTATTTTATTGGTAGAAGTTGCTCAACACAACAGTGAGGGAGGGTAGAAAACACAAAAGTCATTGTCTATAACAACATATAACAATAACAGCATTTTCTTCCTGACAGTCAAGGCAACCTGTAGCCATATTGATAATATGTTTATTAAGGGTTATAATACAGGTGGATTTTTGCCGAATAAATCTGCTGTCTGCAGATGTTGGTAAGGTATTATATCAGGTGTCTTATACGAGGTAGATTCAAAGTGTGTTTACAGTGATGAAGCACCACAGACAGACCACTCCTTGACTGCTCCACTTGTTCACATGGCATTTTTATACTCACCACACCTCAAATGTCAATTCTTGATAAGGCTACAGTCATTTACACTGTTAAAAGCATGTACTCATCTTGTACTTGTGGTAATTCCAACACCAAGTGAAGGCATTAATTTCACTGTCAGGCACTGTGTGTTTGTTTGTGTATATGTGTGTGTGTGTGTCACCAGCAGGCACCACAGCTCAGAAACATTAGTGAGATAATCAAATAGCTGGAGTTTCAACTGGACCCTAGGTGATTTCATTCACACTGTTAGAAAAGAAATGAAGGGTGAGAAACAATTGTGTGTGTGTGTCCTGGTTAACCTTCCCAGTGCAGGGGCAAAGACGTCTGAAAAGTCAATATTAGTTTAAGGGTTAGAGGAACAGTGGAGGAGAGCGGAGAACTGATTTCCACACTGGCCCAGCCATGTTTGCATTAAAACATGGAGCTGAAAAATCAAGTGTTAGAGGGTTATTTTGGGGGGTAGCAAAACTTTGTGGAGTTGACTTTCTGCGTTGTTACATCAGTTGGTAAGAGCACTCTCTTATGGCAGGCCTCAGTTAATGTTTAGCTCGGACTTGGTTTATGTGATCCAATGTTGATATAACCTCTGAAAGGGCACTGGGCTAAGTTCAGTTTGCTGTGGCTGGCAGTTAGAATCAATATGACCTGTGTGCAGTGGTGGAATGTAACTAAGTACATTTACTCTACTTTGAGGTATTTGCACCTTACCTGAGTATACGCTAGTACATTTCAGGAACTGTTGTACTTCTTACTCAAAACAATAAAAATGATGTTTTGATGCTTTGTGAAATGATTAATCAATCAATCAATTTTGATAATTAACATTTTTAATGCAAAAATATTGAATTGTTCCAAATTGCTCAAATATGGGAATTTGCTGCCTTTGCTTTTAATTATTTTAAATGATTTTTAATCATTTATAATATGTACTATTTGATGGACAAAACAAGCATTGTGAAAGTGTCACTTTACGCTCAGGGTAATGACAACGACACAATAACAACATTTACACAATTTATACAGTCCACCTCAACCAACTACAACAGTAAAATCCTACTTTTACATTAATACATCAGCGATTATAATTTTTCACAGGGGACATTTTTTTTGCATCAAGTACTTTTACATTTAAAACTTAGCGTGCATTTACCTGATTGTACCTAGATCATTTTATTTAAATAAGTAGTATTTTACAAGGTGGTATTAGTACTTTTACTTAAGCAAAGGATCTGAATACTTCCTCCACCTCCGCCTGTCTAAGACCCTGTATCCAATCATGTGATAAAAGACTGTTTAGGAATCATTGCAAAATTCGTGCAATGCACAAAGTGAATGGGTGAGAGAGGATATATTTTGAGGAGCAGATATTTGATGCTGCTCTCTGTGCATTTATTCCGGAGGATCTCTGGAGGCCCCAGTGTCGTCTATGGAACAGCAGGACGCCAGAGACAAATCTTCTCACTGACAAAACTGTTGATTTCTGATCTTTACTTAATGCAGCAAAATGTGAGACACTGCAATAATGAAATTGTGCAATATATATATAGTTAGTCAGTCCGTTATTCTTTTGTCAATGTTTTTATTGTTTATTTTAGAAGCAGTGGAAGAAAACATTCAGAAGGTACAACATTGTGTATTTTACTTATCACAAAAGCTGGAACAAAATAAAAAAAAATCAAAATGCTGCATAATTAAAGAAAATACATTCATTGTCTTTTTGCAATACATATATTACATTTATATTTATTTTGTTGCCTTTTTATTTTACAAAGGAAATAATAAAAATACCCCTTGAAGTAACAGTATGTTCTGAATCTATGTCATTATAACAGAGACACATTAAAAAGGAACAGTTGTAATCAAGCAATCATTTACATGCTTCCAGCAGACGAGCCTGAATTACATCAACTGAAAGACAAACTCCAACGGCCGCCCACTGAACCTTATTCCTCACACACAAATGAAAATTTCCTACTACATGGCACATCATTCCATCCTAGACCAGAGACCTCTGCACAATCCTCTTCTCCGTCCACATTATTGGGCTCGTCCACTTGCCAGAATCCTCGTCCTACCTGTTCAGTTCCATCCACCCACTTCCACTTGTCGTCTGTGTCGTCGTGAAACAGACCAATCCACGTCACGCCACAGCTTTTCTTGACAAAATCGTGCTCAGCTTTTGTGTTTATAATGGCCAGGTCCACTCCTTTTTGTTTGCAGAATTTCCTGCTGTTTTCCCAGGTTTTGGTCACTCCATTAGGAGAGAAGAAGTAGCACTTGTTGTTAAACTGGACCCACTCTGGTTGGCAAGGTTTATCTGGAGAAAGCACAAGTGTAGTTTGGTTATTGTGATCTGGAAACCATTGCAAAGATTTGGGGAGCAGCTTTGGCCCAGGTTCTCAGACTAATTTCCATCTTACATGATGATAGTTACAACGACTCAAAATGTGCACTTATTCCAGGCTTGACTGCTCCTCAAACACATACCTGCTGCAAACATCCCAAATCATACAAGACCAAAGAGAAACTGTTAAGTTGAACAAGATGAGAACATTTTGATAAAGGAGCAATATTGTCTTTGCTGTAGTCTTACATGACCCTTTGCACCTCAATAACCCAGAGTTCACATATTCTGCATTCATATTGCATGCACAGGTAGCAGAAGCTCCTGTTTCTAAGACCCGCCCCCCTCTCTGTTACGATTGCTTTGCCTGCCACGCTTTGTTTGTAACGATGGCAAATGCAGATTTACAACTTGAGATGAATTTTCCAAACAATGGGTCCCTGATTTCAGACAGAGGAAGACAAAATTAGATTTCTTATTTTTAGTCTGTAACCATTGCGTTTGAATGACCATATTTAATTAGCTGTTCAAAACCTGCAACTCAACTAAGTAATGTAGTAAAGAAGTCGTGCTGGGTGAAGTTATTACTCGAGGTATTAAGTGAGTTAGCCAGGCATGCTAACATTTGCATTTCATGTCAGAGCAGATAAACACACACTGTTGAATCTGTTCCTCACACTTCTGTCCATGTGTTTTTGGAAAGGTTTGAAAAAGATACCACTTTTTCAAGGACTCATATTTTACAGTTATACAGATGAAACTGTCACTTTATAACCACTTGAACTTGAATCACTGATGAGAAAGACCAGTTGAAAATGTAATGGGTTGTCTGAAATGATGCTGCATTAGTTCTAACAGTCTCTCTATTCTGTTATATTAAGTCCAATGGTGTGTGATATTGCACCTTTCTGCAGCAGAGAACCAAAACCAAGGAAGATTAAATTTCACTTTGAATTCCATGCACAAGTACATTTCTTACATGTTGCGTTGAGATTTAACTTGTCGAACTCCTGTTGTAGCTTATCTCGACTGGCGGCCACGGTGTTGTATTGCCTCTGCAGAAGCTCCATCTCTCTTGTCAGGTTGCCGGAATGAATCTTCAGTTGGTCTCGCTCGTCCCTCAGTTCGTCTCTGCCCTTCGTGATCTCATAAATCAGGTTTTCATACTTCTTGTCCCACTGATTGATAGCACTAGTATCTGCAACAAAACCATTGGAAATGATCAAGTAACCACTCAGAGTTGAACTTAATGTGTTTTTAGATGATTGATTTTACGAGATTGAGTTACAGTGATTGTTTTGCAGATTTTGAAAAGCTCTCTTAGAGTTTATAACCAACTCTTATTTCTGCACTCTTATGGAATTTTGCTGTGTACTGATGCTCATTGTTGAGGCAGTATTGAACTTACTGGATGCCACCATGATCATGGTCAGCAGAAGAAGCCCCGCGCACACTGCAGCAGCTCCAATCCAACACACTGAAACACAGAGAATCACTGTCAGGCGTTGAAAACTGCAAACAATCAGACATGAAATTCTGCTAAATGATATAGTCAGGACACCTTTAGTAAGTGTTCTGTACTGCATATTAGCAGAAATGTGGCTTGGTGTGTTTTCTCACCTGAACTTTGAGAACGCCATCCATAATTTGATTTACTGCTTGGAGGCATCAGGTTCCAGCTGTCGCCTTCCATGTCCCCTGATTTGCCGCTGAATGAGATTGACATCTGTCAGGCTCTGTGGTCAGTGTGCCTCAGACTCCCGCTCTTCGCTCTGGCTCTCTTCACTCAGCTGAATCAAACTGTTTTTATTAGGTTCAGTGATTTGCTGACACTGCAAATACAAACCTGTTGCATGTTTGGTTTTTGAAAGACAGCCCCTTTGGTTGGAGCTAACTGAAAGGAGAACTCTGAGGGGTTTTTTTATTAGTGAGCTGTAGTGTGTGTGAAATATTTTATTTCATTTCATTCACTTTATTTCACCAAACAAGCTGGTGCTCATTTGTTAACTTTACTTGCCATGCTTTACATTTAGGCCTGCCATCTCTACTTTACAGCTGTATGCACATAATTGAGCCGCACTGTATTTTAACCTGTGATTTAATTTCTCTTGTCTTATATTTGCGGGATTGTAGACAGAGCCTTTAAGGATCATATAGAAACAGGAAGTAAGCAAAACAGCGAGTTTTGCTGACTGCAGATACGAACCTATTGCATGTTTGGGCTTGTTTGGTTTTTGAAAGACAGCCCCTTTGGTTGGCCTTTAAGGATGATACAGTTACAGTCAGCAAAACTCGCCGCGTTCACTTCCTGTGTTAGATAACAGGATGCCAGTCTGTGTTCATGTGCTGAAGTGTGAGAATATGGTGTTGTCAGGATCTTTCGTAACTTTCCTAGCCATTGAACACAACCTCCTCAGACGTAAATATATTGATGTTTGGTACAGTTGTAGCCCTGAAGGGAGAGCTTGCCATGTAACCATGCAGGTTATACAGGGCCAAAGAGTTGGGCACGGCAGCTGGAAACGTGTCGTATCATATTCCTGGCAAACACTGCAAAGCAAACAAATGTAAACAAACAGTTCTTTATGATGTCGACTCGAAGGTCTGTCCAGCAGCTTTTTCACGGCGTCAGTAAACAGAGCCGGCTCAGGTCTGGATGGTCTTTCACATTGAACGCAAATATCAGACTTACATCTTCAGCCTTATTCAGTTTATAACAATCATGAATTAACTAATGCAACACCACCAAGTACAGTACCTGCAAGGACACTGTCAGTAATGTAGGCAGATTAGACACTTGAGGCTGTGTCACAAAAAGCAAAAGAAGACAAACAAATCATTCATGCAGTCTAAGACTTTTAATACAATTTTTGTGTAAGCTTAAATATTTCATAGATTTTTGATGATGCAGAAGATTGTGAGGAATTTTCAAGTGTTATAATGAAGAGTCAGTATTTTTTTTATAATATGATGTTAGAACCAACCAGTGTTAAAAAGCTTAGATATTCCATTTCACTGAACCTGCTTACTAGAAGTCAACCATTCCCCCTGACCCCCCAGCAGGAAAAATCAGCAGCAGCAAAACAGGAAGCATTTCCTTGTCATCAGGTGTAGAGGAACAGAGGAACAACACAAATGTGAACTGAGGTGAAAAGAGTTAAACCCTATGACTATGAGAGAAATTGCTTTGACTTTGGGGCGGGGGGACTCAGGAGGGGGTAAAAGTGGAAAGAATTTTTTTTCATCATGCATAATCTGCAACTTCACAAACACTGAGAAACCACATAAATAAAATAAAAATTCCAGCTCAAACAACAACAAGACAAGGGGCTGGACTTCCACAGGTATAAAGTAGATTGAAGCAGATGGGAACGTCATTTGCTTTGAAGGTATTTGGTCATCAACCAGTAAGGGTGATGACCAAATACCTCCCAGTATTGGAGAAACTGAAAATTTGACCTGATTATGCCACCACAGGAAAAATCAAGGGATCACCAAATCTAATACAGTTTGGTCCGAGGATTACATGACTGTCTCACCAAATTTCATGGTTAATAGTTGCTGAGACATTTCACACTAAACCACAAATGTGAACCCTACCGGTTGCACAAGAGGAAGCCCGGGGATCACCAAAGTCATTATGAGTCATCATCTGTGGACCATGAAATTCTGAACCAAATTTCATGGCAATTCAGCCAATAGTTGTCAAAGGCACAATGTAACATGCCAACCTCATGGTGGCGCTAGAGAAAAAGAAAGGGGATCAACAAAGTCAGAACAGGGACTTTGTTGACTTTGTAAGTTGCAGCTGAAATGAAAACACTTCACTCATAAAGCTGTATGAATTTGTCTGTGATGGTGTAACGCCATTGTTCCATTCTTCAAGGAAAGCAACATTATGTGATTACGCAGGCATTTATTTTTTTCATTTTAGTTATTTTTATTACATAAATGCAGCATATAAAATATAATATAATAATATATACTTTCATCTCTTTTGCTTGCAAATCTTAATGTCTCCTTGGCTCATGAAGACACAGAGGCAGGTGTCCCTCTTCCTCCTGCTCCTCCTCCTCCTCCTCTTCTCCTGCTCTTGGGGAACTCACAGATGAAGAACATGGTGGCTTCACACTCCACACGAGCCCATGTTCCAGTGCTGAGCAGCTCCACGCAGCTCGAGTTTGTGGATGGAGACGCTCTGAACTGCAGCTCCTCCTCTGGGCTCCAGGCTGCAAAGCCCTGCAGAGGGCTGGAGTCTGCATAAACATAACTGCTTGTTCCATCCTGAGGAGACAAAACAGAATCAAACAGTTATTCACAATAGGGAACACCAGTTATTAGATAACTATATAATTCCTCTTTGCAAGTGTGTGTGTGTGTTCTGATGGGGACAACTCACTGCCTCCTTGCTCTGAGCCTGCACCCCTACATAAACTCTGGTCAGTCCTGCCTGGCTGACATAGTCTGTCATGAGCTGGTTGGTGTCGCTGGTTTTCGGCATGGCCAGGCTGCCTCCTCTCAGCTTGCAGTTCATTGAGGCCTCTCTGAACCTCTTGGGCTCCTTCACCAGCAGGTAGTACTTCTCCTCTGTTTCCTTCAGCCCCAAGATGACTGTGCAGGATGGGGTTACAGGTTAAAGGTCACAAGGACATATTTATGTTTTCCATGAGAATCTATTCAATTGTTTTCTTTGCAAAGAACTTGCATGGACACAGTAAAATTACAACAATGATGCTTTTCTACAGCAGACCAAGCTGACCAGACCCAGCTCCACTGGGCTGGTCAGACCTGAACTCACAGGGATAGAACCAGAAAAACGAAGTCTGTGTCTTATTGTCAAAGTTCTGCAAATTACATACATTACACACTCACTCATGAAAGAACTAGATATATAGATAATAGATATACTGTACCATTGCTACTCACCATTCTTCACAAACTTGACAGTGTTCCTCAGCTTGCCTACATTGACATCCAGCTGTCCAACCACCTTCCTGTACCTGCCACAGTCACATGTGGTGCCTGATGGATAAAACAAGGACTTGCTCATGATTTGAGTGTGTCCGGGATAATAATAGTACAGAATCACCTTCCTGCACTGTGACTGTGATAAAACAGTATATTACTGACTTTACAGTTGAACACCACTGTGCTTTCTTCAATTTGATAAGAGCCAGGTACATGTCTGCAGTCACTCTCTGCAGACATGGTAAAGTCCTCCTCCACCCTCGCCTTGGGTTTGTTAAATTAATATCATTGAAGGTTTATTTGCAATATGTACACTTCATATCATCCCCACGGATGCTCTGCCAGGCCTGCACTATAAGCTGTCTTCTTCTCCAACTTGCCCCAAGGCTGGTTTTCAGCAAGCGAAACACATGATCAGGTGAACTGGGGCCAGGTATAAGACTGGGGAGCACCTGTATCTATAAAATGGGTTATGAAACACTTTCACCTTAAGTCATGATTTGGTTTCAACGCCAGAGTGCTGGAGTACAAGACCCCAAACAATGAATCCGCAGTAGTGTCTAAAAGAATGCAATTTCGTAGATACTGGCCACAACTCTCTATTTAACATATCTCCATTAGTGTGGGCTGTTTATTTGCAAATGTTAAATTGTTGTAACATTATCATGTAGGTCTGAGAGAAGCACATACATATATAATATATTGTCACATATAGGACGTGAGAAAGGTGACGTCTTCATGTTGCAGACTTACTCACCTGGTTTTCCTTTTAAACCTGAGGGCCCATCCAAACCTACATCACCTTTGTCACCTACAGTCAAACAGAAATCACATGTGATCCTAAGATCTTCATTTTCTTGCTTTTAATTACTCAAATATGACATTGTGATGTAGTTACAAAAGATTACCACCAGATGGCTGTATCACACATAAAACATTTTAAATGTGGCTGCTCACAGTATAATTTTACCCAAATTGTAACCTACTGTAACTTAATTGTTCCAAACAGACCTCAAAATGACATCACATATATATATTTTTTCAATGTAGAGATTTTGAGTCCAAATTTAACTTTTGTGTTTAAAAGCAATCCAGAACATATTCGCTTATATTTGAGCTTTACTGGGGAAATGAAGTGACGGTTGCAGATTTTGGGGAAGTGGGCTGCAGTACAAACATCACAACAGGCTGTTTTTGTATGAGGAAGAACCTGAACAGTATAAATATTATGCACATATTGTACTTGTGCAATCTGACCAGCCTGCTTTTTAATGAGTCGGAGGGAATATACAGTTACATTTTACCAAGAATGTGAAAACACTAAAGGATGGAAGCCGACATATCTGGCTTCAGGTTTGACATATTGTTCTTATAGAAGCTCTGTGGATTATTCCAGATATGCAACATAGTGTTGCCTCTAACAGTCTTGTTGCACTTAATTGGTTTTCCATATTAATTCACTAATTACATTTAGTTTTATAGCTTTAAATAGCTGTTTTTTGGAAACAAAATGGAAGCTCTGTAATAATAAGCAGACACATAGTATGCACAGAATTATAGCACATACACAGGCCTCACGTATCATAATAATCTTATATATCTTTATCTCGAATGAGCACAAATTTTGCTAATGTAAACACGGACTCAGAATTCAGTACAACTGAATGTTAGTGCGAGACCCTGTCAAAGCCAACATCTGCAGTGAAAATGTATTTTTCATGTATTTTTCCCCCCAGGTGTTTTATGAGCTGCAGGCGTTCAGGATCAAGGAGAATCCAAACCCGTGACCTCACTCCTTTGCCTTTGCCTGAGATGGCCGATGCTCAGCCACTTTCCTGTAAGTGTGCTGAAGGCGATGGATACTGAGAACAGTGAATGCCTAGAAAAGGCCCGGGGAACATGACTGCTCATAAAAACAAAAATAAAGATAGAAATTGTTTCAGCCACGCTGGGCAACGCAGCCGCATGACATCATCGTGTAGGATTATGTTTTCTTCTATCTTTGGATGTGATAACTTAAAACATAAAAGAAACGGGGGGAAAAATACAGACTTTTTAAGGAAAACTGCACTTGGCTCAGAACAATTCCTCTTTGTGTGTATTCGTCTTGGGATTAATTAAGTTTGCTGATTTGTGTAGAAACGTCCATTCTGCTTCTTTTAATCTTTTGAGTCTGCAGTTATGGGGCAGCTGTCCAAGCTGAGGAGGACTTCAGGAACTATATTTCTTCTTTAAGGCAATTATAAGGTCATTAAGGTCCTGTGGAAACCTCATGGCTAAATATTCTTTTTTTTTTAAATCATTTTTGTCACCTGAAAAAGTTACACCAGTTGAGCCTACACTGTAGTATAGGGTTAGCTGGATGAGAGAGAGACATCGTAGACAAATAGAGAAGATTAGAGAGGGAGAGACTACCTTAAAACTACAGATAGAAACACAAGCTTTAGATTCAAATGAAGTTCCTTTGTTCTACCTTTGTCTCCAATGGGCCCCATCTTTCCGGTGTGGCCCACCTCTCCTTCAAGGCCTGCCTCTCCCGGCGCTCCTGGGGAACAAGAGAAAGAGAAACAAGAAAAAAAGCATTAGGATTGGACGTATATGAGAGAAGAAATAACATCATATCAGATTGAAATGATGATTTTCAAATCCAACACAGTGTGCACATTATACAGAAAAGGTAGTTTGCACAATGCGTCTTCCAGAAAGTAAATATAGTCAATATCATTGTTTCCCTTATTGTTGCCCATTCTATGATTCAGGTTCGTCATATTCTTACGTGACTTTTTCATGGCCCCCATCATTTTGTCTTTTGTTTTCTGATTCCTTCGCTGTTTTCAGGCCTAATCAATATAATTGCATGCTCAGATCTCGTCTTCTAAAGAACATCTCTACGTGCTCCAGTGTTCCTTTTCCAACAATAACGGCATAGTTTGGTTCCTAAATTGATGCTGTTGTTGTTATTATTAGTATGCCAGTAAAAAAAAAATTAGAGGGAAAAAAAAAATGCTGTTTCATTTTGGCCAACAACTGAAGCACTTTGTGCTGAGAGGCTGTTTGCAGAGTTAATATAGTCTGTGAGTGTGTGTGTTGTTGCAGGATATAGTTTAGTCAAAGTGGAACATGGAGCGTGATTAACAGAGTAAATGCATGTATCTATTGTTTATTTATATAATTTTATTATTGTGAGTGTCTTTGAGTTCTGCATAAAGTGTGTAATCAACAATGTTCTGGTACACAGAGCATGATTTGATTTGTGTTGAGTGACTTTTTATTATTACATCTGATGTGACTGTAACAGATTACACTCCTTCCCTGTAATCTGATTACTGTCCTCTGTCACTCCAAAATCCTATCAAGGCTGCTTTGGTTTGTTGTTAGAAGCGAAGGCGTGTGATTGTGGATGTTGCAGTGAAAGTGTAGGACACACTGTGAGAGAGAGAGAGAGAGAGAGATTGTGTACGTGTGTGTGTGTATGTGTGAGTGTGTGTGAGAGTATGGGAAAACTACAGAGCAGACCGAGGCTTTCTGCCAACACTTGAACGAGTATTTCCTCAGGAAACTATTCAACTGGAAATTGATGGCGTTTGAAATACTAAGTGACGCATTGGAGAGGCCTATTGCTATTAGAGGGATTTGCCACACACACATACGTACACACAGACACAGCCAGCTATTCACTACTATTTCCCATTTCCCTCTTTCTCATGTTGATGTTCTACTTGATGATTTGTGAGAAGTGTTGGCGAGAGGTGTGAGGTCTTATGGATTGTGTGAGGTCTGGTGGACTCTGTAAAGCTCTGGCCTATGGGAAATGCCACTATTTCACTTGTGCAATTTTTGCGTAATTTTCAGCGTGAATGCCTGAGAAGCAGCATCACAAAGTAAATATTTTGACAACACTGACCTGAGACCTGATTGCGAACCGTGATTATAGGTGTTTGTTTTTTGCTATATGAAGAAATTTAATCTGCCGGCCTCTTGTTATTCCTTCAGTGTCTATAAAAGTTGATTAATGTTGTTTTCGCAGAGCTTGTGCTCGCCAGTTAAACCGTCTATCTAAACGTCCAGATAACAGTCCTCCCTATCACTGCACTCGCTCTTTATAATGTCCAACCCCTCCAACTGGCTTAACGTCTGGATTCTCCAGCTGCTGGAGGATAAAGGAGGCCACATTTTTTATTCTAATCATGGAGCCTAAGACACATTTCAAACAACCATAAGCTATTTCAAGAACGCTTATACTGGCTTCAACTGGCTGAATGTTTTCAAGGCTTAATATAACAAAAAATACAAAAATTCAAATGTTAAACAGACTGTAGATCAGATCATTCGTTATCCTGAACATAAGCAAATATGAATTTCTGCTTTTTACAGCTTAGTGGACGAAGGAAAAAGGAGCTGGGCCCCAAGAAATAAAGGGCCCGAAGACAGATTTTCCATTTGTTGTACATAAGGTTCACTCCAACAGGTTCCTCACATAAATGACCAACATTGCATAAATCTACTGTGTGCAACACTAAAATTCTCAGCTCACATTTACGAGCGGTTTTAAAAGAAGCGCAATTAGCAAATGAAAAAAACCAGCACGACTGTTTGTTGACGTCAGTATACGCTCGCAGCGGCAAACAGTTTTTTGTTGCCCACCAGAGCATTCACAGTCATGTATTCCCTTTTAACATTCCAAAATTAAGCAACTGTTTCCTGTAAAACGGCTTAAATTAAGACAGGGGAATACATGCGTCATCTGTTGGGGCCGTTGACTGACTTACAAAGTCATCATAGGCGCTTGCGTTCATTCCTACAATAAGCATACACACAGTGAAACCATAATGATTGGGTTTGCTATACTGTTGAAAAATATCCGCAGAGTTGAAAAGTTGAAATAAGGTTCACACACATATGCTTTTTTTTCCTTCTTCTTCTTCTTTACGCTCAATCATTCCTGGCATTTGTCTCCTCACACAATCTGATGGGAGAAGTGTGTGTTTGTTGTTGTAGTGTGTGTGCGTGGACGTGCGTGTGACGACCTCTGTGTGAAGTTACTGAATAAAACAAACATGTGTGGAGAACAAGAGGGCAGCCAGGAACCAGTGCTCTTACACACTGTGTGCATATACAGTCATGCACTACGTTTCTATGTATGCACATGTACAGTACGTCGGAGTCCTTGTGTCGATACGCTTGCACGCCTTTGTGTGCGTACAGTATGTAGTATGTATGCCTGGGTGTGTCTGCAGACATCTGTGCGTATGATACGGCCGGTCGGTCGGCCAGCTAGTCTTCCAGCCCACTTGGAGCACATATGGCGAAGCGGGACGCCACTGCTTTCCTCAGCAGCAATTAACACGTCTGCTTCCTGCAAAGAAACACGGCAGAGCGGGGCTGTCTGTCTGTCCATCTGTCTGTCCGTCACAGTGCGAAGCAGGCCTCTGTATCGACCGCACAGCAAAGAAAAGCGAGCTGTCCAGAACAGGAAAAAGCAAAAGCTGCTGCCAGAGCGAAGTCACGCCGGCTGTCTGGAAGCACAGAAAGTAAGACATGGTTGCAGAAATGTAAATTATGTTTTTGACTTTCAGACGGGTGAAGTCAGACTTTATGCTTCTGTGCAAACATGAAAGAGACATGAGGCCTTCCCAACCATTACTTAGGCTGTTTCTTTCCGCACCTTCAGTCATCTTTAGCTCATGAAGACAGACTCTTTTTTTTTTTTTCTCAAGGGTTGTTGGTACATGTGTTCAAAATTATATGCATGTTAAACTTTGAAGTGGCTGGACCAGGGCTGTTTTTCTGTTGTGTTTTTGCACCAATAACATAATAGTGCAGCAACCACTGTTATGTCTTGTTTCAAGATGCAGGATTATCTCTTAAAAAAAAAAAAAAAGTAGACTAAGTGAAATGTACTATAATGAAGTGGAATTCTCTCCTTTCATTAGCACATTTTTTTCCTAACAAAAATAGGACCTGAGGGTTGAATGTGAGGCAAAATGACTTGTTCAAAAAACGAGGCATTGTGATTGGCTACAGTTGCCTCATTGTGTGAATATTAAACGTCTGAACTTCACAAAGTTTAGGACGACTGCGATCAACATGGAGCGACGCACGGCCGCCGACCACATACATTCAGTTCCGTGTTTCTTCTAGGAAACTCACAAGTGTCTGATGTTTCTGTGACTCACAAACTCGTCCAGCTTGAGTGGGTGCCAGTAAAACAAACCTGGAGTCGCTGTGATCAGGCTAATATTTGTCCACTGCATCAGCTTCAACCACAGTCTGATAACAAACCGAGGTTTATTTTACTTGGACTACAACGCTGGTCTTAAAGGAGCGTGACACCGTGTCTATGGCTTCAGAAGAGCTGATGTCACTTACGTTTACTGCGATTGAGACTGAAGAAGAAATATACATTAAAAAGATATAGCTCTGAATATGCTTTTTCCAACATTGTTATAGAACTGTGGTGGTAATTCAGTGGAGTACATTTGTAACAAGAATGTGTCTTGTATCATCTTGTAACTGTTCTTGAATTTCACCACTGTAGGACGAATAACTTTCCCTGAGCAATAAACAATATCTAGATGGATGGATGCTCAGTACCTAGAAGTCCTGGAGGTCCGTTCTTCCCCAGTTTTCCCTGATCCCCCTCCTCTCCAATCTCACCTTGGTCTCCTGGATGATAAAGGAAAGACAGTATAGAGAAGTGTGAAAGGGGATTTGATATACATCAGTGCAGCATTGTGTTTCATGCACAGCTATACAGGACCTGTCAGAGAGATGGTGATAAGATGCCTGAATATATAGCAGCACAGTAGTGAGAGTTTGTACTAAATTAACTGCAGGTCCACTTGTGGGTTTAGGTTGAAGTCTAGCCCTACTTTAATGTAAAATTTGAACCAACTGTGGATACTAAACATTCATGACTCTTCATATTCCAGTTTTATATTTATCCAATTTAATATTCAAAAGCACTATAGCTCCTTTTTTTAGTGTCAGTGACACAAGGCCAGCCAAGGGAAGGTGACTTTATACAGTACAGGTACATTTCAAACAAAGCACTTCAATGTGCTTTATAGGGAGACGTTTAAAGAGACACATAAGAAGAATAAAAGAGTATAAGAAAATCTAAAAATACAAATAAAAGACAATGCTTTTTAGAATAAACAGTATAATAGAGATTAATGAACCCAAGTCTTTTAACAATGGTTACAGTTCAAATCTCTGATCTCAAATCTTGGGTCTCGTCTCAGGCAAATCTGAGATCTGGTACTTTGTTCCAGCAGCGGGCGGCATAATAACTAAGTGCAGCCTCACCACATTTTGTGCTGTCTGTGGAACAGTGAGCAGACCTGCTCCAGATGACTTCAGAGGCCTGGGTGGTTCATATGGCAGAGGGAAGTCAGAAATGTGTTCTGGCTCTGAAGCAGTCAGTGATTTAAAGACAATCAGCAGCAACTTGAAGTCTTTTCTACCACTGACTGGTAGCCAGTGCAGAGACCTGAGGGTTGGCCGAGTGTGTTTTCCCAGTCTTTGTGAGAACTGTAGCAGCGCCGTCCTGAACGAGCTGCCTTAGTGCTTTCTTGGAGAGACCTGAGAAAAGATCGTTACAGTAGTCAAACCCGCTGGAGATAAAGGCATGACTTTCTAAATCCCGCTTGGACGCGTATCCTCGAAGTCATGCTGTGTTTTTGAGATGATAATAGGCTGACGTATTCAGTTCAATTTTACTTATCTAGATCACATAAGAAGTTATCCGCGGGCACACGCAGAGTAGGTCTAGACTGTACTTTATAATATTATCTGATATGGCTGTTAAAACTGAGGTCTGAACCAATAATCATGCCTAGATTTCCTACTTGCTTTATGGACTTCAAGGAAATGGAGTCAAGATGAGCATTGCTTGACACAACATCGTTTTCGGAGCTGCAAGCACAAATGAGGTGTAGGAGAAATATCTCTGGTGGGTCCGCTGCTCAAAGAGCTCTTGGCAATGAATCTTGGGAGGTTTTCAGAGTGTCTATTAGAGCTGTAATTTTGCCCCAGTTGTTGATGCCAACAGGCCTTTATATCTTTTTAAGTGCTGGGCTTTGAAACGAAGGATTGTAACGAACCCCCTCTATTAGCCTGGAGGAGTACTTAGGAAAATTGTTTATTCAGTTCTGCAGACTGTGTAGACGTTTTTCAAGCAACCTAAATCACTGAAATTTCAAGGATTTCAGCCCGCACAACATCATTTCCTTTTCTGGACGACTGAAATGAAACCGTGTACAGTAAAATCACTCACTTGTGTGATTAAGGTGTCATATCGCAGAGAGAGATTTCACATGCTAATCACGGTATATTCTGGCAGCGATTTAACACGTTACTAAGCAACAGGATCGCTTTATGTGACATGAGTGAGTGAAACCGAACTGCGTGTGTCATGTGTTTATCTTAGATCTAAAAAAGAAGAAAAAAAGATAAAATGCTGGTAAATCTATTTAAAAACACTGAAGTCAAAGTGCCAGTAAGTGGAATAAAATTTGGTGAAAAGTTAAAATAAATAAGAACAGTTGCGTGGAAAACCTTTCGAGGTATGAAGGACAGAAAAATGCAGATCCAACACCCACTCAAATACACAGCCGTGAGAATACACACACTCAGAGGCTGGGTCTGCTCGGTCCTATCTGGGATGAGTGTTGGACAAATAATCAGTTCAGTTTAGTGGCAGCTGTCTAAATACACACTGTCAAAACGGGACTTTCTTACCAGCAGAGAAAACTGGAAAGCTGACAGAATGTGTGCTCACTTCCTATTGTGTGTGTATATGATCATATCCTCACTTCACCCGTGCTACTGCTTGACTTTATGGTTCAGTAAGTAAAACAATATTCCATGTCCAAGAAATGTAGAATTAAAATCAAAGGCCTGTTCGACACTGATTGTTATTCTTATTTATTTTTTTGCCTCTTCTCTTAACAGACCCTCAGTCTCCTGAATCAACATCTTTCTAACTTTCTTTCAAGCCTGAGCTAAAAGTTGTGTTTTTCAGTAGCGTGAAAGCTGAAAGCTGGAAAAAAAAAAGGTGCTTAGCTTAACAGTGTATTTTATTAGGTCTGTCTGTCTGAATCAGCAGGGGAACAAGCTACTGGATGTTGTAAAATGGAAAACACACACGGGGAGGCATTCCCTCCTAAAGACTATGGGGTAGCAGACTGTTTGCTAATAAACTACAGGACATTACATGCTTGGGACCTTTATCATCAGCACTGTAAATCCTGCAGCGTGTGAGGGGTGTTTCCTCAGGATTTTTCCACTAAGACTTTTTTTTTATTTGGCTCAATCAATCATCATTGACATTGTGGGGACATTTAGCATTTGCATTTACTACAGGGTCATAAACTTAATTTGCCTTATCTCCGACAGTTTGAACAAACAATAGAGATTGTTGTGAATGTTTGATATCTGTCTGATTTAAATCTATTCATGTCAGACTTTTGCCCATGTCAGAAGTTCGTTTCCCTGCATCATGGATTTGTTTCAATTTAATGTATTAAAAGTATTGCATGGCCAGATTTAAACACACACACACACACACACACACACACACACACACACACACACACACACACACATACCTTTAGCTCCAGGTAGGAGGGTATTGGTGCAGACTTCTGTAGAGGCAGAAATGCAGCTGAACACGGCTGCAGCAAACACACACAGCTCGAACAGTCCCATCATCTCCCGATCATCACTGATCACTGACGAAGATCCTGACTGTTAGATTTGCAGCAACAGCCGCAATGTGTTGACTCTGGAAGATAGATTTCACTTCTCATCCAAGAAGCTTCTTCACTTCTGATCAATGCGAAGTATCTCATGTGTGCCAGGATGCACCTACTGACAGCTTGGACCAGAGGATGAGCGCAGCACTAATGAGCAAACACACTGCAGAGAGGGTCAGGACAGAGCTCTGCTGTAGTTTATAACACACATAGGCACACATAGGCACACACACACACACACACACACACACACTTGTTTATAGAGTCTTATCAGTTACTTGTCATAATGTCAAACAACACTTAACAGAGTACTGCATTCCTGCATGTGTTGTTCCTTGGAATTTGAAACTGTTTAAATATAGTTAACATACTTTGGAGGGATACAACTTTGGGAGATCAATAGAAGAATAACAGCAATGTATGAATGTGTTTGTTTTTATTAATTTAAAGTTAAACAGTAGATTGTGATCACAGAGGCTGTGTCTGAAACCACTACCTATTTGCTGCATAGTGTACACATTAAAATACATGCACACAAACACGTAGAGGGCCCAAATATTCCCACGGTGAAGTGACCACAGCGTGTTGTGCTTTGCATTAGATAGATGACGAAATTACAGTTATGGAACAGTCAGCAATGGCGCAAAAATAACAATGATTCATAAATGTCCCAAATCTCTGGAAATTTCGATGAATCAACTGAAAAGTCGTGTAAATATTTAGGCTCAATGGGAAGTGCATCGTGTGTAATATTAAACATGCCTGAGTCAGAAGTGACTGGGATGTTTTCTTATCAACAACTAGGGAGTAACACCTCTTGGCCCTGCAATTTTCTCCCTCTCTTCTCCTCCTCCTCTCGCCTTCTTCTCTTCCTCCCACCCTTCAGACCACAAACCATTTAGTGGGAGAGGTTTCGCTTACACGCACACACATAGAAACGAACACACAGATGTATATACATGTATGTGCACATAGACATCCCCTAAAACACAGAGGACTCAAAGTGTCCATGCACATAAACAAAAATACATGAACACTCATTTTTTTGCAACACGATTCTTGCATAACTGCATCGTCTGGTTTGTCACTATGTGGTGAAAATAACAGGGATTAGAGGGTTTGGAGGCCTCGGAGGGACGGAGAGAGGGGAAAGGAGGGTGGGTGGTACAAAATTAGAAAACAGACAGAAGGACCGACACAAAGAGAGGCGAGATAGTGAGAGGGAAAAGAGGGATAATTACAGGAGAGGACAGAGAAAGACAAGAGACAGAGCGAGGAACAAAGAGGCAGAGCGAGTGAGGAAGAGAGTGTGGTCAGAGCCACATGTCTTGGCCACAGAGAGGGATTCCTGGATTCAAGACTTGATGTTTCCTGGGATGTCTTAAGCTCTCCATCACCAGGACAAGTCATCTGGGCGTTAATGCGCTTAGCTCTTTGATGCTGAAGGAGGGGATGATGTTATCGAAAGACTGTTAATTGAAAAAAAAACAGGCCGCTCCATCTTAATCAGACATCGAGTGTGATTCCCTGAGGAACACAGTTGGCAAGTCGTCACTTTGAAAATGAGCCAGTTTGAGGAGAGGACTTAAACGGTTTGTAGCATTTATTATGGTTGGCCCGTTCTAACGTTGTCTGTATTTACACACTAAACTCTTTCAAATACACCCAGAGCTGGCTGTGAAATCACAACTCATTTTTTTCTGCTCATACTCAAGTTGCATTTTATTTCAACTGTTGCAAATGCTGTGCTTTTTTTTTAAAGGAAATAATGTTACACAGTTGGATGAGTCACAGTCATTAATCAGTTCATGTTGCTGATGAAAATGTTTGTTTCTTTTGGGTTATATCTGAAAAACATTTCAAACCACACACATAAAAGCTTGAGAATATTTCTTATGTGTTATCAGTGAGAGTCTGACAATGAACATTTTTTTTGGCCTCTACCACTGTTTGACTCCGAGCCTTGAAGTCTATATCATCTCTGCTGAGGAATTTGTTGCTGTGTATTTGGGGACGAGACCCCTATTATGGCTCTGGCTTTTGGTGTCACTGACAATAACTTGCTAGCTGGTGCGGCTTGTTCAATTACAGCTCAAAAGAAACAACCAGTTCCATCCATTCCATTTACTTAGCTGCCGCTTTTATCCAAAGCCATATTACCATATGGAGACAACCCAGAGTTTCAAGAACCATGTCCCACTTCCCTCCTCACATTTGAAAGGAGCCGGTCGAGACTTCCTTTGGAGGTTTTCTGGCATGTACAGCTGGTGGGAGACCCCAGGGTAGACCCAGAACATGCTGGAGAGATTATATAGCTCATCTGGTTTGGGAGCGTCTGTTTAGGAGCTGGAAGACTTTGCTGGGGAGAGAGACGTCTGGACCACCTTGCTTAGTCTGCTGCCACTGTGACCTGAGCGGCAGAAGATGGATGGATGTAAACAGGGCGTTGCTGTAAGAGACGCTCATTGTGAATAATGGTTAGAAAAATACAATACAATACAGGAGTAGATAGTGTACTGTGTGTTTGTGTGTGTGAGGGTGTGTGTCTGCATCAGTTGTTAAAGCTCTCCTCTCATCACATTTTCTGCTGTGATTAATATTTTAAGATGACTTTCCCACATGAAAAGTAAAAGCAAAACAAAACAAAACTCTGAAAAGGCCCTCAGTCCACCAGCTCTGACAAAAACAATTGCATCAAGATGGCTTGTTTTACAGGAAATATCAGACGAATTCAGATGACCATGTTTGAACCTCTAGACTCAGATGAGCAACAGATGAATCAGAGTGGTAAACGTAGTTAGCATTTTATTTGTACATACTGTTTGTTGGCTTGTTAGAAACATACAATAATATCTGCTGTGATGTTACACTGTGCTCACGCTCTTATTACGTAATCCACTTATATAGCAGAGATATAATGAAAGTTTGCAGAAAGAAATATTCTGTCTAACTCGGATTTTCACGTTACATGTAGTCAGTTTATCACATATCTTCATAGCCAATCAAGTTTGTCTGGGTTTGTCAGCGTCATGTCCTGTTTGTAAGACAGTGTCTTACTGTCATGCCTTCTGCTGCCTCCCTCTCTCCTTTGTGTGTGTTGTCTGTCTTTGCTTGATTACAGGAGTGGGTTCAGGTGTGTGGGAGCCAGTGGGCAGCTGATAATCATCTCCTCATCAACTCTGCTACATATACCCGGCAGATTGTAGACTCACTCTCACAGTCAGTGCACTCTGGTTGTTGCTCTTGAATTTTTGCAATTTCTGCATTGCTTTCCCTTCTTTCTTCTGTCCCTGGTCTCACTGGACCACTCCTGGGCCCCCTTTGGACCCACTCGCCCTGGAACTCTCTCCTTAAGTCGCCTCAGTTCTCCCTCTTGCCCTTTTGCCTTTAAACTGTTTTCTAAGTGAGATTACATAACACACTAAATTTACCCCACGTGAGTAAACATACTTATTTTACCCCAAGCCATCATCTTTTCCTCAACCTAGCCGATGAACTGTGATCTTTTCACAAGGTTAACCACGTGTTGGAAGGCTTTCTGGCGTCTCATATGGATGCTGAAGGTGCACTGTGGGGACAAAAACATAAGAACATTTTTGAGTAGATGGGATCTTTAATCATTCTTTAACACACACATACACAGACACACACACACATATGTAGATTTAATTTTTTTTTTTTTTTTCAGGAACACCCCTGCTGCCCTGAAGGCTAATTGTTTACATGTGGTTTAGATTGCGTTCTCTAATTAAAAGAGTGATTCACACTCCTGGATTGAGGGTTGACTCCATAGCGGTAACCTCACCACAAAACAGCCCTGTTTTCTCTGGAAGTACCAGCTGTATTTTAAAACAGCCGAAGTAGCCTAGACCGGCCACAAGTGTGCCGGTGACAAATCCGTCGACAACGACTTCAGCATATAAAATGTTTACCTAACCTCTGCTCTGAACCGCACTCATTTACTGTTGAGCATGAATGTCATAATTGGCCCTGTAACGTCTGTGGAAGAGTGCGCTGGCTGTGTTTTTGCTGGTATTTACTGGGGGGATCTGGGCACAGACAAAGGCCTATCATGGGGGAAAACAGCGAGGCACGCAGCAAACAGCAGTGACAGCCAAAGTCACACACTGAGCGCTGTGAACTCTTTGTTTTTATGATTTCACTTTTCTGAGGAAGTGAGTCAGATGATTTTCACCATCGCTGAACGATCCTCACCAGGAATCAATTAAAGTCGTGTTTCAGTTTGCTTCAGCTCTTAATCTTCTGCGTGCCCTGATGACTTCCCGAGCAGCCAACCATGAACACTGGTGGTCTGACTAATCAGTAGTGCTGTCTCTAAAAAACCTCAAATAAGAAGTTTAATTGCAAAATCTGATATTCGACATTTCAGAACACTGACAAGTAGTAAGTTGCTGTTGACAGAAAAATACTGGGATAGCACTGAAAAGTGAATGGAGGGTAACTGCATTTGTCAGTCTTGACTCAGCAAATGCTATAATGTTTCCGAACTTGTCAAAAGCAGCATGTAAAAAAGGTGTTGCTTATCCTATTTAAGGTCATCTTAAGACCAACAAGGACCCAGTGTGGAGTTGTAGATTGAAGACCGTGTGTGCAAAACAACAGTATTTACAAGGACATTTGTGGTTTTAAAGTCCTGACAAACGTAATGTAAGAAGCAACAGACAGATGTGCTCTCACATCACATTTCGAGCAGATACGGTAAACAAATCTAAATGCATCGATTCAAATTACACACAGCAGTACAAGTCCCCATATCTGGGCCTGGGGCCAGCCTAACGCACCAAACTCCTCTACTGCACTGGCCAATTGTGGAAAGACCCTCTCGATGTGGTTAGAACAACACATTCACTTCCCGCCGTCCATCTGAAAACTCATCTCTTTGTCTTTTCCCATGAAACACTCCTCCCACGGGATGATTTCCCCTTTTTACTCATTGTGATTCCTTTTAAAAACAAATAAAAAGAAACCATACTCCGACACGAAAGTTTGTAAAACAAGCAAACTCACAGGATATTTGCTGCTTTCAACGCCTCGCGCCTGGCCCCGGGTGTGAACCGCATTACGGGGCACAAACGGCCACATCGAATTTTAATTCCTTTTTTTGAGTCAGGCACTCTGCAGCATATCACACAATGGCCTTCAGCTTACAAGCATACAGCTGCTTTTCAGCCTCGACGGAGAACGACAGTCATGCAATTACACAAGAATGTAGCAGACGCCAGTTCATGATAATTTTAGTCGAGAATAAGCGTTTGGCTCAGTGGGTGTAGAAGTCAGTATGGGCACCCTCGTAGATCTCGGGCCGGTGTGGACAAGCCGCTCGCAAGCCCCGACTCTTCTCTAGGCGTTGGCGACATAAATGATGAGTAGATTAAATTCCTCCACAAAATAATGTGGCTTCACGTGACATTTGTGGAAAAGTGATATTTTTTTCACATTAAAAATGGAAACAAAACAGCAGGTAATGTTTCAATTGCCACCCATACATTTTTCTTATGATAATAATTTTTGGTTGGGTTTCAGCCACTGTTCAAGGTCAGGTGTTATGGGCGGGTGAAGCTGATCCATATCACACACTGGGAAAGAGGCGCTCTGGAAACTAGGAGTCTAAAACAAGAAAAAAAGTTGAAGGGCTTCTCTGGGGACAAACTGAAAGCACATGTCCTGAAGAAGAAGTGTGCTTGCATTAAGCAGAAAGAAAAGCACCAGCGGGTAACACTAAGTCAGGTCCACCCTTTAAAATCAGTCTCAGCTGATCACATGCACATGGAGCAAAGCAAAGACGGTCATGAGTGTGCGCTTGTGGTGGATAACTTAGTATGTTTTGAGCAATCTTACCCGACCTAGAGTAAATCTGGGAAGACACTTCACTCCACACTTTTCCTGAAAACAAAAAAAAATCAACATGATCAGGGTCAGAATTTGACAACACACAACAGCTTATTTGCTGACAACTCCAAAACCACCCACCACGCAACTCTGTGGAGAGGCTAAATTGTACATTGACACAAATGCTCTTCAGGAATCCAAGAAAAAGACTGGAAGGAATGTTGTCCATGCAGTAAATGCTTACAACATCAGCATATTTTCGGTTGTATGAAAGACATGGCATGGGTGTTGGTGGATGTGCTGTTCAACATCAAGTCAGAGCAGGATAATTCGACACATCAGTTGTTTGGATGCAAATACAGGAAAATAATAGAATCAAATACAAGAGCCCAGGCACCACCCTTCGACCTGGAGACAGCATCAAGACTAAGACTAATCACGCCATGATTGACCAACTATTTTTACTTTACTTAACTGAGATGCCTGAATGTCTTTCAGGAAAGTTCATCCGAAAATGTGCATCATTATGTCCACATTTAAACAACATCCTCTCTCTACGGCTTCCACTCCGCCTTTGATTGTGGCCGTTCGGAACAACTATAAACAACATTTGATTTGCAACGTGGTTCTTTTCTGGCATAGCCCAGCCTTTAGTCAGATCCATCCAAGAACACGACGAACTGTAGCGGAACTCAAACTCAAACATTACTCACAGAGCAAGAAGGGGAAGGCAAAGACGAACCCATCTCTCTAAGGTCAACTAGGACAATAAAATTAAAGGAATCGTTGATTTAGGTGGAGCAAAGTCACTAAATTTCATGCAGTCTCCTGGTTAAAGATGATACATGTACAGGCACATTAAAAGACCGACGTGAAGGAAAATGGTTAGACTTTGCCTGGATGTTATTATCCACCTAAAAAATATGGCAAACACAAAAGAAATTGGGTCATAAATCTCAAAATTAGGTAAAAAGTTTTTCAAAGTTATTTGCCAATTTCATCTATATCTCACAACAAAACCTCTGTCCCATCTCACGATATTCTAATTTACAGCTGACCCGTCGATGGAGCTCTCAAAGACCCTTAAGCTTTTTAATCCCGGCCTTGTTTAAACAAATGGTGAAGCAAAGAAAAATGCCAGAATAAGCTACGCCTTCAGGTCTTCTCATTGTTGAGAGCAGTTACACATACAAAAGCCTTCTAAGAATTTGATGATTGAGGTTGTGCGGGCAGGGGGCCAAGTTCAATAATATCAGAAAAGAAACAAGTTTAGGTTTTGATTCCGCCAAGATAAAACAGGTAACAACTTTGCACGACCGCAGATGTCTACAATTTCACTTTGACACTGTATTGACACGGGTTCACATGAACTGCAGTGTGTCGGTTCGAGCTCTCATATCATCGATACACACACGCCTGATCCTCTGAAACTCTCTGAAACTATCTCTTAAAAAGCAAGTACGCGATACCTGAGTGAAAGCCGAGAGGCCCGTTTCTCCTCCCCATGAAAAGATGATGTTTCTTCAACAAAATCAGCCATTTGTTTGACATGGAAACAGTCTGATGGAAAGTAATGGTGTTGTGGTTGGGGTGATGGATGGCTGTTTACATCTGCCTTAAACTCTGCTGACTTTGGTTCAAGACCCAGCTCTTCCAGGAAGTGTTTTACTGCAAGTAAGTTTTCATTTTTAGGCAGAAGTTTGACTTATTTGAGCGTGACCAATGGCTTTCCCCAACCTAAAATAAACTGTTTTGTTACTAAACCTCAACTTAGATTTTATTGCTTTAACCTAATCTTCACCTCGACCGAAGTTGTTTTAACCGGTTACAATCATTTCACCTGTCGTCTGCAGCACGTGACACACAGGTGAAAGTCGAGTGACGTATTTGGTGTAATAGTTAAATCATGTTTGCTGCTCACACCGACTTTATCAAATGTCAGTTCTGTTGTCACAATTGTAAAATGTTAACCAGTCATTCAAATGAAGACCTGTTAGATGCAACCTGTTAAAACTCAGAAAATATATTGGTTTCCCATTTTTTAATAAATATGCTTTTTTCCACCGGCTCGTCCAGTTGTTGAAAAGAAAATCTGTCGCAGCCGCAAAACAAGCTTTGTTTGCTCAACAAAATGTTTATATCCATCTTACTGTCTGCATTTCTCTTCAGTATTTCACTCCATGGCAATGGATCAAACCGAGTTTCTGGACACAGTTTTACCCTCAGGACAAAACATTTACACTCATGGAAAGTTATAACCAGCAACAGCAGTGGTCCTGTGCTTGTGCCTTGTCATGTCTGGAGAAAACAGTGTTTGTATAATCATATGTGTGTGTGTGTGTGTGTGTGTGTATATATATTGCATATGTGGCTTATTTCTTTACCAAACACTATAATGAATTAATTCCAGAGGTACAAGCTCAGCAGTTTTGTCACGTCACCATGTTGCCTGCAGATCTTGACCCTTTATACTATTTGGTTGCATGATCTCAGACTTGATACCGCCGAGCGCCAAAATTAGTCAACGTTGAATATTTGCCGCCGCATCGATGCGTGCAAATGTGTGAGTGTGTTGTTCAAAATCATCGTAGCATGCTGTACTGATGTGAGGCCTGATTTGCTGCCATTTGCATCGGTCGATGCCGCAGCTTCCTGGAGAAGGTCCCCGGGGGAACTTTGATCAGCTTCCCTGAACTATATTAATGAACACTAGGTAATTTTCTTTCCAGAGTTCAAAAGCGACGACTATTTTTAGGCAGGATTGAGACGGCACCGCTCTGCACGTCGGAGGTTTTCTTTATCTGTGAAGAGACAGGTTAATAATGCTCATTCGTGGCAGGCAGACAGACAGACAGACAGAGTGGCAGACCAGAAGGCAGCAGACATTCAGGTAGACAGACAGATAAATATATTGGAGACAGACATTCGGAGGATAAGATAAACACACTCATTGTCTCACTGAGCACGTGCAGTACTGAAAGATAAACTAAACCGCCGTCATTATTACCTTTGAGCTATAAACCCTGGCATTAAGATCAGCGGCTTTGTTTTCACCGGCCTTAATGCGACTGATTTAAAACGGCCTTTTGGTGAATATTTTAATAATTACTTGGATTTAGCATCGTCAGACTGCTGCGGCTTTGTTGAGAAAAGCCAGCTAGTCTGCTTCTAAAACTCGAAAATGTCTGTGTAATACAAATTATTCCATAATCTTTTTGAGGAGAAATTCATTTTTGAAGAGACACAATGGAGACAGTGCTAACATAAGACCCTATTCCAGTAACAAATTAAACGCATCAGATCATTTTCTCCTCCTCGACAACAAACAGTGTCGCAACGCCGTCTAATACTCATCATCACACGCGGAGACAACTGCATTTATCCGTATAAGAAATTTTAGAAATCTTTTAATCAAATTCTGATCTCAGTGAGATTACGAACCCCCTCATAATGTAACCTCTCAGGATTTGAGACACTATTTTGAGTGAGGATCGATTGCGCAAACGCCTTTATCTCACTCTCGGTGAAGCGTTGCATTAGATAGGGAGCTGTAAAGCCGCAAATTGTCGTGTGCAAGTAGCTGGCAATATTAAATAATATGAGTCAGATGGGTGTTGAGAAAACCACCTCGAGAGTCCTCACCGTTTCTCACGACTCCACCTTACAGCTTTGGATGTCACACTGTTTTTATAGTATACCTCATCCAGACCTGTGGTTGCACTTTAATATTAAAAATCCTTCCTGTTCGCCATGATTGACTTAAGCCTAAATTCCTCCTGCGTGTGTGTGTCTCTGACCTACACCTCAAAGTTTGGAAATAACCACTGCACAAGGACAAGTAACAACTGGGGAATTAAGAAAAGTTGGAGCTAAATCGTTTCCTCTTCAGCAAATACAGACAAAAACTAAAGCAGCAGGAGCCACAATTATTTTAATTACAAGCTTGTCTACAAATGCTTCTATGTGTATTCATCACGTGTTTATTGAAGTGGCTCACCTTGTCGCACGATAACAAAAGGCCAGCTCTGACTCATTTGAGTTTTGGGATGTGAAGATTTTTTTTAATTTACATTGCAGCCAAGATTTTTTTTAAAAATTATATTTGAATGAGCTGTTATCATTTTGCGAAAACAGGGCTTAGTTTGAAAAATAACTCACAGCGTATATGTCATTTTTTTCATGTAGACCTTTATATGCACAACTGTGTACATGGTCTCACTTTTATGATATTGCTAACCGCTGATGTTGACTTAACATTTTGTACTCTAGTATGCACACCAGACAAAGCCGGCTGCTGGAGACAGACAGATTTTGGTGCTAATCACCGTGTCAGTTGTTGGATAAGGTGATTAAAAGAACAAACTGTGTCTTTCTTCCTTGTCTTTCGTGGCCACGTGCTGATCATGTTTGGAGCCATTTACTATAGCAACACATGATAAACCTGTAGCGTCCATTTTTAATAAGAACATGTTATGAAAGGTATCTAATTTTTTTTTTTATCCATGTTGTGTTTTTGTTCAAGTCTAATTATTGTTTTGCACATGGAATATCTATTCATTGTAATGGTTCTCTTGGTTATTTGATTCAGACAATTAGTCATGTTGGTCATTTTAACGGTCCGTTAAACGCAGCCCACATATACAGTCTGATGGACTAAACAGAAAATAAGACGGTGGAAAACCTTTAACGGTGTTTTCATGTCACTGTGGACGAGTTAGTCGTTTGGAGAATTCCCCTCGCTCCCTTGAAACACGCTGTGAAAGTGGTTTGGTTGAAGTTTAAAAGCTTCCCGGTCTTCTACATCAGTGTCTTGGCAGCACAGCCAAACAGGCTGATGTCTCACGCTGAGTCTTTGGAGGGTGACTGATTTCAACATCAGTCCCTCTCTCTCTCTCTCTCTCTCTCACACACACACACACACACACATTCACACATACTCTATGTATAACCACTCCTCGCCATCTAACTGCAAGGTGACCTCAGCTCACCTTTCAGTCTCCATCATAAGCTGATCTTAAATAGCAGAGGTGGAAAAAGAATTGAGTAGAAAAAAGTTGCAATACCATACTTTAAAAATACTCCATTACATGAACTATAATGTTGTAAATTAGTTTCACTTGAGTATAAGTACAAAAGCATTAACAGCAAAATGGAATACTAGAGTTTGATTATATAATTGGACAAATTTAACTATTTTATATTAGGTCAGAGCTTTAATCCAGGACTATTCATTCCTCCCAAACCCTCCTCACCTAGCAACAATGCATCACATTTTAAGACTTGATCATCTGTATTGAAGGCCTATATTTAATATATGAATCAGGAAAGTATCTTAAAATTGTTTTCGGAAAAATTTAGTGGAGTGAAGATGGAGCAGAAAATGGAAAAGTACTCAAGTCAATACTTTTCCACCACTGGTGAGCAGGTGAGGACAACGTAACGAAAACAATATGATACATGCCAGTGAATTTTTCAGTGTATTTTTAACCTTTGCTAAACAGCGTGATGATTCTCAAATGATTCTCCGATGTAAAATGCACCTGATGTGTGAGTCTATATAACGAGAAGCGGTTGCAGCAGAGAGAAACGTCCTGTTCCCTGGAACTAAACGGCTGCAGATACTCACTGCTTTTCCTAATTAATTCCTGGTGTCTTGAACAGTGAAGCGATCTGTGTGCCAAAGTGTGACAGCAATCCATCTGGTGAAAGCTGTAATCACCAAATTTAAAATGTTTTGCTTCTCGGAGCACATCACACCATCGTAATTTCTCCTATTTGCAGTTCAGAACAGCTGCTGCCATTTGGATCTGCTGCGTTGAAAAATTGCTTGATGTAGACAAAAGTTTTTTCTGGATTTCATGTTTTCTTTTTTTAACGTTATTGATGGCTGTTTTAACAACATGATTAATGAGGTTATACCTCACTTTCTCGTCCCTGCTGGACTCCGCTATGAAGTGCTGTCAAAACTATCATAAATTTTAACAATAACAAAGACCCTGGATGCGAAAAACAGACTTTTCCTTTCAACAGTTTTACTCCCAAATACAAGACTTTAAAAAGACAAGATACTACATAATCTATCTCAAGATGTTCAGCGACTTAAGCCCTTGTGTGATTTCTCAGAAAAAAACTGTTGGGGGAGACTACTAGAAGTCCTTGGACTCAAACAGAGATCTTTATTTGTATGGCTTTTTCTTCACAGCATAAATCACTGACACAGAAAATTTAATTTGTGGTGGATGACTTATGGAATGACAACAGAAGGCTGGAGCGGCTTATGAAGACTGAGGTTGGAGCCACCAGTGTTGCTTTAGGCACGGCTCGTCCTGCGTGTGTGTGTGTGTATGTGTGTGTGGGCGTGTGTGTCTTTAGCATAGATTTGATATTCTCTGTTGGGATTCAGAGTTACAACAGGAGCATAATCCTTTATTTCACGTATGCCGGGCAGATTTGTTCACCTCGCTGCTGAGTAATTACAGCAAAACACAAACAGTGTTTACCTCTACGTCGACGGCTTCGGTTCGCCGCGTGAAAACGAATCAGGGTGCATCCACGCTGGCAGGGCGAGCGGCAGACTATGGTTTGTACCATGATGTGTGGGCTGAGATCGTGATTTGTGGGTTGAGACTGTGATGTGTGGTTTCAAAGGCTGCTTGAATTATGGGTCCATATTGGTGACAGTTTGCGAGAAAGACCTGCTTTGCTCTTTGCTCCCACATTCACCCAATAAATCTTACCGAAGGGTGAATTGTTAAACTGTGACAAGAGGAAGGGCGGAGAGACAAATTCTTGATGGTGCGCAGCTGAAACGAACTGATGCCAACAGAGAATTGTTACGAAAGGAATCGATGCCGTTACTGAGTTTGTTTCCAACCCGACTGGTTTAAAAAGTGAAGGCTCCCATTTGGCAAAAGACCATCGGTGAATGAAATTTTGCAGGTCCTTGTTTGTTTTGTCACCTATTCACACACACACCAGGCTTTCATTTGGGCAAATATGGCGAATCCACAAGGATTTCAATACTACTTTAATTTCACTCTGACTTAGTGGTTATTGCCAAAATAAGGTAAAAACTTTTTTTCCACAGAAACGGCACCGGGTGCAGTTGAGGGTGTGTACACGCCTGCGTTTCTACCCAGGTAGAGCAGAAATATTAATATTTGTCACAAACAGCGTTAAGAGCTTGTGTGTGAGCTTTCTAAGCTTTAAATCCGAATATCATAGGTACAATGACAAGATCAACAGAAAAACCTGTCTGTATGATCCATTTCCTTCAGGTTGGACATCTGGTGTGGCTGCTTCCAAAATGACGAGATGAAATTCACATAAAATCACACAGACTTTTAGTGGGTGAAAACAGTTTTATATGTTGGTTTGTGGAAACAAAGGCTGCACCACTTGGCTGCTAATAACAAGAGCTAATGTTTTAAACATTGCTTTCCCCTTTCCCCACCAAGAGCATTGTGTCGTGTACAGGGAAGTACTTTAAATACAATATATTTACTTCTTTACTTATTACTTCACCATCAAATATTGTTTGAACTGTTTTACATTGATTAAACTCAACAACTCTTCTTCCCCTTGAAGATCTACAGGTCACCTCAATACATCAACTGAATTGTTGCACAAGACCAGTGCCTCAGTTCTCTTTAGCTTCCAGGACTACCTCAGTGTGTTGTGGTGTCTCACAGTGATTCTCTGACTTCGAGTCCAACAAATATTCTGTTTGCCAGCTGGTCATTTTCTCCTTGATCCATGTTGGATGGTGAGCATCTGCTGGGAATTACTTAGGGGGCAAATGAGTCTCTGACCACCAAGACGTGAGCTGGTGTCAGCAGCTATGGATCAATCACATCATTGCACATGTAGCTCAGAACTCTCGACTGTACTGTACTGTATGGCTTCAGCTTCTGTCAGGATGGAGTCCGACTCTTCCAAAAAACGTTTCTCAAAATGGTTTTGACAGACGGCACAAGTGTCATCCAGAATCTGCCCCACCAGGCGGATTTTTCAACATCCAGCATTCATCTTCTTAATACAACATGACGAGGTAGGTAATATGTCTAACTGCCTGATAATGATGTATTGTCCCTCGGGATATCCTCAGCCATTCTTCATTTTAAGTAGTCCTCCACCACATCATAGTTTCTGCTGTCGAGCCTGAGATCCTTTCTGAGTTTCCTTTTCCAACCCTCCAACCTTTTCCTGGCACTGTGGTAGTTGTCCTGGAGTGCAGGACGGTCTTGTTGCCATGCTGCAGGCTCCACTTGTTAAGACCTATGGTTGTAGATGGAGGTTTCCTCAAACTGCTGCAGGACTTTTACATCCTCTGGGCTAGATGTTTGTGATGTCCCAGAATGCAGCTTCTTATCAGTAGCCCATCGAAAGGTTCTCTCTAATGTTACCAGGGCCTCTATCAGTCTCTCAACCCTGCCTGATACTGCCTGATCCTTCTGTATATTATCACACTGGGAACCTTCATCCCATCTGTGCACACTTAAAGAGACAAGAGCCATGTCTTCTGACATCACTTGGAGCAGATTTGGGCAGTATAGCATAATATATCTGAGACCACTCCCATTGACTCTAGGCTCCTAATCTGAATTTCACATTCCTCATATGGCTGCATCTAAAATCAGATGATTTCTCCACAGGAGTGAGATTCAGTAGCTTTGACACTTGTGCATCAACAATGAGATTCTTCCTTCCAAATGTGTTTCTTATTTACTGTCTGTTAGGTGAGTCCTGCACCTGCCCTTGCAGTTGCCCCTGTGAGGTCAGTTTCCAGGTCACAACCTTATATCTCCATTGAATTTCTCAATCAACAACATTGGTAACTTGACTGATGAATTGCTTTGCTGAGATGTAAATGAATTTTTTATGCAAGCATCACTCAGTCTCATCTCCTCTCATCCCAATAATACTCTAATGTTATATTCCTCTGCAAGTTCAGTCTCTGCCTCTGCATCTTCCAGGCATTTCCCATCTCTCCGTCAAGTTCACCCAAGCTGTCCTCCTTTGCTGACAACAGCATCTCTCACAAAGCTAACATCTACATATTCCTTTATCATGGAGGCCATCTCATCTCATGTCATCACAAGAACATTTATTATTAATATTTTTCTCATGCTGTACATTGCTGCAGCACCTGTCTTCACCCTCTGTATGTAGAGACTCAATAGCTCGGTCTGCTCTGATTGGTCAGTGCCCACAGGCCTCAGTATAAGTCTAAGCGCAGTCATAAAGCTTTTTTAAAAGCAGGGATTTGGAAATCACTTCATGAAAGTAGTGAAAATGAATTTGTGTGAAAGTCACTTGTCAAAAAAGGGCTCATTTATTGTGTTTTCTTTTGGTTTGCAGGATTTCCTGTGTGCTATGTTTGAGGCTCAGTAAATTTTGTCCCGCTCTGTGTCTGACAACAGAGAGCTATTACATACAAAATCTTGTATTATTTCTCTTTCAAATCACACTCATCATCTTTTACTTATTGTCCCCTTTTGCCCTTTCAAAACATTATGTTTTCCTTTGCCTAATATTTCTTTCTTTCTGTTTTTTCCTAATTCTTTTCTGTCACCTCTCTAGTGAAGCAGGAAACTGTTTTCTTGACTGCGGAGAGAAGAAATGACATAAATCAGGATTAAGTTGTCCCATGTGTAAGAAGGAAAGAAAAAAAATCTATCCTCATGCGCAAACAGTCATACGTATGAATATGCACACACAGCTTTGCAGAAGCACAAAGAAATATTTATGTGCAGAATAAATGGATGGAGTCAAACAAGAATCCACATGTATGCGTTCTAGTTGACTTAAAGGTTACTTGCGTGAATTGTGTTTCGTAAGCCCTTAAATGGTGCTACTGGATATTAGTTCAAATTTGTGAGATCTACCATCTCAAACTTAAATAACTGTTGAAAAAATAATAACATGCTTTGAAAGTGGGGAGGCCCTTTAAGAGCTTGACTGAACCAATTAAATGTAAGACTGTGTGAAGACATAATTTGATGAGCACCTCATCATGTTTTTCCTCCCATCCCTTTTCCTTCTCTCTTTCCACGTCTCGATTCCTGCTGCATCTTTCCCATTACTTGTCTCCTGAAATTTCATGAAACGAGCCTAATGACTGAAAATTCAAATACAGGCTTTGTTCACATGAAGTGAGAGAAAAAAAAATATTCCTGACCACTTAAGGATTATGTGAACCGGGCACAACTACAACCTGTAGTTTGACACTGAAACAGTGCGATGGAAAGATTATGAGTGTGTGTATAATTTTGTCTTCCACTCTGCAAAGTGCCAAAGTTACAAGTTTCATTCTGCTGTGAATAAATGTTTACTTTTTAGTTGAGATTTTTTTTTTTTTTATCGTGACCAAAATGTTCCCCAAAGCTGTTTTGAATTTCGCTAACCTTTTCACACACCAGCAGAGGCCTCATTTTTTAGGGGGGGCACAATTAGAGGGGGGGTCTTTCCCTCAGAAAAAGAAAAAAGAAAAAGAATCTTTTGCAATTGGACAATATACTCAAAGACTTTGAGCTGATTATTTTAAAGCTCCATTAACACTTTACTAAGAGTAAATACTGCAAAGTCAGTTCTGGATTTTCATTGTCAATTATTTGTGCTGCTATGGTCTCACCCTCGATTCACTCACTTATACACAAACTTCTACACTACTGTTACTTTACCCTGACATTTAAAGGTGACATATATTCACATAATAAGAAAATATCCACAATGCACGAGAGGAGTGCAGATCTGTGTCAGCAGTGTCTGAGGCAGTGGATAATCCGTGAATCTGGCAGGCCGGGTCGTAAAGGTCAACATTCTTACTATCTTAGCTTCTTCTACACATCCTAAAGGTCACACGCAGTCCAGGTTCATACAGTGAAAACAGCCATTATCCTGAAAAACAGCCATTATCCTGAAAAACAGTGAACCAGTGGTGGAGGGGAGAGGACTTGCAGATTCACCTGACATCAGAGCTGAATCACTAGTTGGTGGGCATGTGGGTGAAGCAGTTGTTGATCACTTGTGGCCCCTACTGGCCAGTTATGATGAGTGAAGATTAATAAAATGGAGTAAAACCATTTTTTTAAAAAAAATCCAGATCTCAAAAAAACGGACATGATGTGTCTCACAATGACTTTTACAGTTTTCCAAATACCACGAAGTTCATTCACGGTGACGTGTGTGTGGGATCATCATTGTGTCATTGTGTTTTTTTTTTAACTCATTCATTAGATTTTCTGAGCCTCAAGACTTTTCTAGAGATGACGTATGTTGATCTCAGTCAGCGCTCGCTAATCCCCGTTTTCTGTCGCTCTGTTTGTCAGACTTTCCGAAACTCACACAGCACATACGCAGTCAACAACGATAAGAGCGGCAGATTCACCACATGAAGGTCTGGATACATTTCTAAACAATGGGTCTCTTACGTCAGACAGAGGTAGACAAAAGAAGGCATCTCATTCCTGGACAGTGACTGAAATGTCAAATGTCTGGCATTTTTTAATTAAACTAATTAATGGCTGGCTACAGCTGCACCGACTGTTTTTGAAAAGCATCGTCTGCGGTCGATGTTGTAATGTTTCCAGCTGCCTTGTGTTAAATATGCACTTGATGCTGATACAAAGATTGATGTCACAGACCAAAAGACAATGTCACCGTGTAAGCCAAGAGAAAATCAAGGAAAATCTATCAAGACAATCGTACATTTTAAGAAAAAAAATCACCCCTAAATTAACGTCTGCATGAACTTCAATTGCAGCTCAGTCCTAGTACGATAAGTATAATTAGAAAAAATGATCAACTGCTTTGGAAGCTGGTTGTTACAGTAGGTTGAAACGCGTTTAATCCATCCTTCGACTTTTTATTTTTGGAAAGGCTAAGGAAATACATCACCCTCCAAACTCTTTAAATGCAGAGTATCACTGGAGCTACATGCACATCACTTTGATTTGTTGAGAAATCCGGGACTTAACAGGCCTGTTCTTCCCTGTTTCTAGGCTGAGCTGTGATTCGACGGTAACTGTTTGGCAGAAGGATTTTGGGCCGAACTGTGATCACTACAATGGTTTTCTTGGTTTTCTATTACACATGGCATGACGGACTGTCTCCTCCGGCCAAGGTGCCACCATGAGCTCCCTTCATCAGTGCGTCAGCTGAGGGTGTTGGGCCTCGCCGTCTGTTCCCTGGCTCAGGGTCATGATGGTGAATCAACGTCTCTCCGGAGAGTCGATGGGCTTGGTAGGTCATCACAGGCAGCTTGGGTAATTATCATGATGTGCTCATCTCATCTGTGCTCATTGCTGTCTTCCTTCCATCAGCTCACTGGCTCAGATTTCAGATTCCTCCTCCTGGACTAACTTGCGCTCATCAGTGCTTTCAAGGTTGTCAAAATGTGTGACCGCAACGCAGCGAAGGCCAGCGCTTTCCAGACCGCACGCCTCCACCCAGCAGCACCTAAAGCCATCCGACATGACTTGACTTGTAGATACTGCATCTTAAGGGAGACAGAGGCCTTTCTCTCTCTTTTCTCTTGGTGTAGTTACAGTCGCCAATCAAAGGTATTTTAAGAAAAATTCACCCATAAATTAACCTGCCCACAAACACACCTTTCTGTCTGTCTGCCTGTGTCGACCCTTCATATTTCCCACAACACCTAAACAGAGGCAACATCTCCGACTGAGCCGTCACTGTTTCTTTGTCCATCATTCTGTCCTTCATTCTTCTCCCCCCTCCGCCCAAACAGCGATGACAGCGTGTCACTTACAGATGAAAGTTTTGCGTATATTCTCTGTCCCCCGGGGCACATGGTGGAACATATGATACGGCAAATAGCGGGAAAGGAGGGGTGAGGCAGGAAAGACGAAAAGTGGATTGGGATGGATGATTGATTTTATGGAACATTGGAGCTGTCACATAAATGTTCATTCATGCTGTCGGGCTCTGGGTTTGGGATTATACCGCTGTCTGTGAGGGTCCTGGACCGTTTCGCGCTCCTGGAATACTTGATCGTCCTCATAAAATCATTATTACAAACAGCGTTTTGGTCACCGACTGGCTACATTTTTTCTGGGCGCTATGTTAAGTGGAAATCAAGGCTTAGGCGCGAGAATGAGGATCTGCTCTTGAAATGTGTTTTATTCCGACCGATGTGACTGTTTTTACTAAACTGAACTGAGAATGAGTCTGCAGAGGATAAAAGCTGTAATGGTTTGAGTTTTGTTATGTTCACATCCTCGGATGGAAGTCTCATATTTTACACATAGGCGTGTGCTGTTTGACGCAGACACATCTTGAGCTACTTTTCACCACAACATGTGGTAATGTGATTTATGTATATAAATCTCTGTCACTTGCTGTGCTGAAAAGTTCTCACCACCTGAAGAAAATCGGTCCGGTTTGAAAGGCTGAGCCAAAGCTCATGATTTTGGCTCCGTGTCTTTGAAAGCGTTCCATGTGATTGAGCTTTTGAGATTACATTTACATTGTACTGTTTCAACAGGCTTCTCTTTGTTCACTGGAGGTACAGAGACTCATGGATTATTTATGATATTTAAGTCAGATCATCTCCAACTCTGAGTCCACCCCCTCTCCCCTAATGTATATTGTAACACTGTCTATGCAAATACACGAATGCACATGTACATCTGCATTACCCATCAACGTTAAAGATCAAAGATAGACCCTTAAATATTATTTAAAGTGTGACAAAATACAGCCATTCTGCTTCCTGTGGCTGATATCTGACCACATTTGATTGACAGTAGTTATCAACATACGAAAACACCTACAGAAATATGTGATCTAACCCTTTTTCAACCGAACCATTTCAAACCAGCGAAAACAGCACAGACAAAAACACAAATACGACATTCTCTTATGTGAAGTAGTCACATTCAAGCTTTGGCGGAAAATGTTGTGCTCATGTTGCACCTCATCACTCATAGTAAGAAGCTGGTTGAGAAAATATGTTTTCAGAGTCTTAAACACATTTCACATATTTCCATCGTATACATTACTGTCTTTTCTCTGTCATGCATTTCCCAGTCGAATTTGTCATCTAAATCTGCTTAAATTTGTTTAGGCTCTGACTGGACTCTGCTGACATCATCACCGTAGCTCTGACAACACACACACTCATAGTGTGCGTTCAGCCCATTTGCATTGGCAAAAGACCGTCTAGCTTCTCTGGAAGTGGACAAATTAGAGCCACAGGAGCTACAATAACTTTCTTCCATTCGCTCTCTCTCTCTATCGTTTTACCATCTCGCCGCTTTCTTCCTCCAGCACATGTGCACTTCTTTTCATTTCCCCTTGCCAGTCGGTCCCTCCTTCTGTTCTTGTCTGAAGGGCTAAATCTGTCACTGTCCTGTTAGAGAAATAAACAGAGCGCCAAAGCAAAAGCAGGAAGACAGAGAGCGACTGTGTTCTGGTCTCACTTGGTTCTGATGAGAGGAGCAGACAGAGCGCTGGCAACACTACAGTGAGGTTGTCTGGGAGAAAGGGGCCGTTAGGAAGAAAACATTACGTCGTCAAAGCACCAGAAAGGTCACATAAGATGTACCCGGGATGCTCGGGGACAAACACAACCTCGATCCAGTGAAAAAGACAAAAACAAAGTTTCTCACAAAAGATGAAGCAACAGACGTTATTCATTTGAGAAAAACTTTAAGTCAAACTCCAAACTCACAATTTTGATTTTTTTTTTTTCACTTTTTGAGAAAGGAAATATAAACTATTAATGATATTGCATATTTTTATATATCTGTCGAGACCTAATTTGTCAACCTACATGGTAGCCAGCGCACATCATAGCCAGCATTGGTTGTGTTCTATTTAAGCCTTCTTTTCCTTTACAATGATTAACCCAGTTTGTACTCCACTTTAGATCATTAATGTTATTTGAACACCTGCTAAATCATTGGCATCTCTCACTCACTGCTGTTTGTCCTGAATTGTTGAAAGTATGGGGTCGAACCAGCCTTAACCATCTCTCCGTCATGGGTCCAGTTGTGGCGATGGAAAATGATGAGACTCTAAGAACTCACAGCAATGGATTGTTGTAATTCATTATTTCCTCTTTTCCCTCTTTTCATCTATAATGACTTCAGTTCTGAGTCACTGAACCTTATTCCTTTTTCTGTCTCTCTGTCGTCCGTATGAATGATAGCATTTGTTAAAATAACTGCAACAAACCAGTTTCCAGTGTTCGGGGAATAAATTAAAATTGCAACAAAACCCTTGAAATGTAATGGATACGGTTCACTGGCTGCTTTCATGTGTTGAACCTCAGTAAATTAATGAACTCAGGCCACACTACTGGAACAAAAAAAAAAGACCTGCAGCTCAACAACTCAACCTGGTTTTGGTCATTAGTGGCAGGATCAAAGGCCACCCTTGCACAGACTCATGGCCTTCATTTAGAAGAAGGATCATCGCTCCGGGGCAGAAATCACTCCGGTAATATTCAGTCCAAACACATCATATTTGACTGGGGTTTAAGGGTTTCACTGCCAGTCTCAGCACGTTAATCTGGGTAGCCACAGTAGCTTGGAACCCTGTTGATCTTTAGTCATGGTCGCGTGTCTGGAGGCTGAGCAGATTGCCACTTGTAGGTGGGTGTGAGTCACCAAATGGACCAGCGGTTGATGAGGTTCTGGATCCGAAATGATCCGTGGCATGACAGGAGCACGGACGTCTGGCAGGTGAAACAACAAGCTCCTGTGAATCACACAGTGCACATGAACACGAGTGTGCAATTAGTGCGACATCCAGTAGGGAGCATGTCATGTGTGTGTGTGTGTGTGTTTGTTGGATGGTGTAGCGATGAGAGAAAGGATCAGTATTTTTGAGGGGGTAGAATATTTTGCATTGATGAGAAAACGAGTTTGCAAATGTTTCAGTTGACCACACATACACACACATACACACACACACACGGACACACAGTGACCCATTCATCAGGGTCTGTGGAGTCTGGAAACTCCCCTGTCACAGCCAAACACTCACACACACACACACACACACACACACACACACACACACACACACACTCACAAACGCACACTCTCTCTCTCTCTCTCTCTCTCTCACACACACACACACAGTATATGCTGAAAAACTGTGAGAAACATATAAACAGTTGGCCTGCTGAATCCGCCTGTCACATTTCATATGCTTAAAGAAATTTGCAACTTCAATAAATCTGTGAGGTTTTTCTTGTCTGACATGTAAAGCTTCATATAATATTATGGCTGTGTTTTCACGCCATCTAAATCACCGAGGCCTGGGATTGCTTTGGCTAATTGTCATCTTGTATGTTTTTGTCCTTTTGGCTGAATTTGATTTATTCATGGGTGTGGTCTGTTTTTTGCACTTTGCAAAAACTATGTACTCTGTAAGGGAAAGTTTAGTGCTATTTTTAAAAAAGGCCTAATTCATAAACCAGTAAGTGTAAATTTGAAGTGTATGCTTTCCACCAGTAAAGGACTGAAAAGGTTGTTTTTAATTATCACTTACGCCTGAAATCCAGTGCTTGGAAGAGTTTTCTTGACCCCACCTCCCTAAATATTGATTTGTATAAGTAGAAAAATATCCCATATTGCTAAAAAACTGGAGTTTAACATTGGCCTTTAAACGACATTTTCAGCGTCGGGGAGTTGGAAGACAGTACTGGCAGTGAGAATATCCAGCCTCTGTGCGTATTTCGGCCTTCATTGGAAAACATTTTTTTGACTTACCATATGTCTGTTGTGCTGTCCAAAGCAGTAAGAATAACATAACTTTAACATAACATAATGACAAAATAAAGATAATTGGTAATAAATGTGCAGGGAATAAATTGTATTTGAGTTATGGGATTGGCTCTTTTATGGCACTTCCAGAAAGTTTTGTCTCACAAAACAATGCCAATAAGAAGAAAATGGGGACAGATCATTATCATCATCATATCATTATTATCATCATCATGGGAAATCAAGTTCTCGAATATCTGCTTTTTCCCGCAATTTCCTTTCTTTTATTACATTCTTAAAGCGATTTTCAGCCACTGACCGGGAGAAGAGCTACTATCCTACTCACGAGGGTTTTCTTGGCCAATGACACACACCTTTATATGACTTCAGAGCTCTGTCCTCGCATCAAGGCCAGTCCGAGTACAGCATGAACTTTTAATCCGAATTTCCTGTAAATGTCTCGAGGAAAACAACTACGCTGCTCTTCCAATCGACCCAATGAAACTGGACCGGTAGTATGATTAGAGCTTTGACTTCAGACGTCTAATTTGGCGGCTCCTTGATGTGATGGCAGAATGAAGACAGCGAGAGGAGAGGAGAGGAGAGCAGGAGAGAGGAGAGGAGGACTTAAAGTGAAGAGAAGGAAATTGGAACATTGTGTGACCACAGAAAGGCCATAGACAGTTTTAATATGCCCCACTAAAAAGGAGGGGAAAGCCAGAAAAACAAAAGGGGGTTTCGGCAGCGCCTCTTTCGCAAGCGAGCTGGCCAGCTGCTCCGGCAGGGTGCAGGGTGAGTGGGGTGTGTCACACATGGAGGCTGCAGGAATGTGATTTCCCGCTCACTTTCTGCCTTCCTCATCTCCATCCACTTTCTCCTTCTCTGTCTCTGGATGTTGAACAGGTAGCTCCCATGCAGCAGCTTCCAGTTAGTCCACCTACACCGTCAGCATATGACGGTAAACTGAGGCTTAACTATTGTACCATCTTGAGGAATGCTGTTCAGAAAATTCACAATTGTCAGCTGTAAAAAAAAGTGGATGCAATAATGCGGCGACTGCTTAATGCGCCCAATTTGTCACACAGCTATTCAGGTCTACTTACTACTACGGCATTTTAAAGTGAACAGGCAGGACCATGACAAGTAACAACCATGACGGATCACAAAACCACATCAACCGTCTTAACTTCCGAGAATCCACACAGAGAGCAGGGGTAAATTAAGAAAATATTTCTGTCTTTTCTTTAGCTATTTCAATCATATTACGCTGCCTCCGAGGAATAAAGTTAATTACTAAAACAGAAACTTGGAAAGAAATTACCCGGTGGCAGGAATCAAGGACATCTAAACCACATTTTTAGGAGGGACAGGGATCTACTGCAAAGGCACACAAACACAGTGCACAGGCAGACGCAGAGTGTACACACACGCTGCATGCACAGAAACACACACACAGAGATCATAACGCTCGGAGAAAACCCCAAAGAAACACACATGGTGCTCGCATGACAAGGGAACATGGGAACTTATATACACATATGTGCACATCCAGGCGCTGGCATGGCATGTTCCAGGATGTGTGTGTCCTACATTTACCAGAAACTGCATTAACAATAAAAACTCTAACAAGATGATTATATGATTATTACTGTCTTGGCCGGGGAGCGAGAGTTTAAATTGATGAAAGGGCAGTGTTGGTCAGAAGGAAAATGACATGAAAGACTCAGGGAGGAGTTCTGGCCGACCTTGAAGGGCTTTTAAATTTTTCTTTAAATTTTAAGGATTTTCTGATCTTTAAAGACAGGAAAGACAGGCCTGACCTTAAATGAGACACCCACACAGGCCAGTATCTCTCAGTATTTACTGGTAATGACCAGGCTTGTTCTTTCTGTTTAATACTCTGTGCTTTTGGTGACCTTACTTCAAATAGAACTCATAACTTACACCGCACATAATAAACGCCTTTACCCTTCTTCCATGTTTTCTCTAGAGCTGTCAACCAAAACAGAAAATCTGTTAAAACTGGAACGCCTGTTTGGATCGTAGGGGTGAAGTGACGTTCTTGACATAACTTTCCTCAGAGAACAACCCCACACACCATTGCTCATTTCTGACACTTTTTTACCACATTCCAACTTTTGCTCTCATCAGAATTTCAGAAATTCGGATCAAAGGCATTTTTTTTTCAATTTTGGCTGAAACACAAGGATCGATAGATTACGTAAGATCGTTGACCATTTGAACCTACATCCACTTTCCAGATGTTCATTGATAAACTATGGCCTTGATTTGGCCGATCCACTCACGCTGCACCACAATACTCAGCCATCTGAATGGGAGCATGACGGAGTGGCCTTCTCCCCAAAACCTCACCGCTGCTTTGAACCTCGAGAAGGTTTAGAGAAAGACTTAGGAGCTCAGCTCATAATATGGTTACTGGTTAGCCACTAGCGACCACACTCTGCTCTCTGATGTTGCCTTCAGAGGCTCAATGCAGCTGGCTGATGGTCGAGGCTTGGCTGAGCAGAGCTCTTTGTAGTGTGGCAGGTTGCAAAAAAGCAGGGAATGCCCCTTCACTGGATCTATGCCCCCCTCCGAAGTTTGTTTCTTATCAAGAAATGGAAACAATTGCGAGAAGGACAAAGGAACCGTGACTCATCGTGCTGCGATGTTGTCTCGGAACAAGAAGACTTCGCAATGCACAAGACCCATCAAAGGTGGACTTTGATGAGATTCTCTGAGCCAGAGATGGAAGTAAACAAGCTGTGATTTCTGAAGCTGTATCTCACTTGCAAACCTGGACAATAACACAGGGATTTATAGGAAGGATTTTACTATTTGACCACTTTCATGCAGCTTTTGCCAAGAAGTATGTCGAGGAAATTTGTGACATCTTAAACATATAGTACTGCAAATAGAAATAAAGGCTATAATCTCAAAAACAAACTTGTCAACAAAATTTAGAGCAGTCTTAATAGGCGGCTAGACGTCCTTTCACCTGGGAATTACCAAAACCACACTTACTGGGCTGCGCTGTTATTAGCCGCTCCAACAATAAACTTCGACTTTGAAAAAAAAGACAGCAAAATATACAAGCCTCCGACCAAGTACAACTTCAGACCGAGCAGCTCGCCCACACAGGTCCAGTGGTGAGCAGCACAGTCAGCGAAGAGGGGGAATATCATGAATATCAGCTGGCGAGCTTGTGGATCACAAGTTTATTGATTCATGATGGTGAGATAGTAAGAGTGGCTTATCTAATTAATACACAGCGCTCTCACATCCATGCTGAGGAGACTTGACAAAAGCAGAGTGTTGATGTTATTTTTCTAAAAGCCTGTGTCATTTGTAATTAAGATAAAATAAACCTTTATTCGCCTCAGTGGGGAAATTCAACACTGCTGTTAAGACTGAGGACATTTCACATTTACACAGACTATCTTCATCTGTTGGAGTGGGTGATGGCCAACAGTGATTAACCCGAACATCCATCCTCTCACTTTCACCACAGCATGGTGGAGGCACGAAATAGCACCACATATGATGAATCATCAGGCAGATAAGTCCATATTCATGAGGGTTTTGTTTGACTGTCCAGAGGAAGCTGAATATAACACTTTCAATTGCCCATAGGTGTTAATGTATTTCTCCGTTAATGTAGTGACAGACTGGGAACATGTCCAGAGTCTTTTCCCGGGAATGCTCCAGCCCCTTCTCTGACCCTCAACAGTTGTAAGTGAGCTTGATCAAAATGGACAAATCAAATAGATCGAGTAGAAGTAACAATGTCGTGTAACTACTTTTTGACAAACCATAGATTCTCCATTCAAACAGCACTTCTGTGCAGCGTCTCCACTGGATCTCTGGCCGTGTCACATGACGACAGGATTCCTGGAAGTGACTGCACCCGGCTGTCGTTCGCCAAGAAAAAACATCTTTTAACTCTCCTTAAAACCACACGTTGTCATTTTGACATTTTTGTTTATGCACAGATTAAACAAATGACATTCATTGTGTAACTTAGTGAGATTTAGTGGTGTTCATAGGCGGACTTCTGAACCAGCTGTCTCCTACTGCTTCCAGCCTTTATATTAAACTCTCCATACTTCATACTTAATGCACAGGAGTGACACTGGTATCAGTCTTCTCATCTGACTTGGAAAATAAAACAAACAAGCGTTTTCCTCAAAAATGTCAAACAATTTCTTTAAATGGAACCAGCGCACCAAAATGAGCTGAAGATGTTGAAGAAGAACTGAGTAGAAGCAGAAAACAGATTGAAACAAGTTGAACTCAGCTCAGTGGGTCTGATGTTGTTAGCACAATGACATCTGGGAAATCCAGGGGGAACGAGGGTTGGTTAACATCACAGTGTGAAAATGCTCAGCCACAGAGAAACCCATGATTCACACTGTAAATATGTGAGGCTCAGTCCAGTCATAGACCAGGAATATCCTGCCAGGTTCCGTTCATTGATGAACTAGATAGGAGACTTTCACATTATTGAGTTTGTGTCATTGACTCATCACTTTGCTTGTGTTTTCACACCCCCAAAAGGACCACACCCTAACACATGACCATTTTGCTTTTCGTAGGAAGACTGACCGCTCCCTTTCACTTCATAACCTTCATTAAATAGTTCGCTTGTGACTCGTGTGTTTGTCAGCAGTAATGGTCTTGTTAAAGCTTGGCAAGATATAAATACAGTTATTGGAGATTTCACATGCGGATGCCTCCTCATTGGCTGCGGAGATGTGAGACTTCTGCCACCTCTGTGAAAACAGGCTGCTGTAGCTCTGTTCCTCTCCGGCTCTGTACAAGCTGCAGTTGTCGAAGTTTTATGACTTTCAACAAGTCATTTTAATGGAGCTCAGGGGCTCAGGGACAGTAGCTCTAATGAGGAGGTTCACTGATCCAATGGGTAGGCACACATGTGTAATGTGTGATCAACCATAGGGAAATACTATCAAGAGAGAAGAACCAATAAAGAAAGTTAAATTAAAAAAAAAAAGGAAACGCACAAAATGTCAAAGCTTAACCTGTGTCTATTTCTGCTTTTAACTTCAGTGTTCTAGCTTGGTGTCATCTGCTCTGAGAACATTGATGTACCCAGGAGTGCATATTAAACAAACATCTTTCAATAAAGGACTGAGTGACCAATTACCAGCAACTAGTTGACACCAGCAGTAAGCCCATAATACATTTCTAGTTTATATGGAAAGAAGTGTGTTTAGTAACTTTACCTCTTTAGTGTTTTTACTACCTTTAGAGTCGTTGATTTATTCACCTGTTATCCTCATGTATTCATCTGTATATGTGCCCTCTCTCTTTGCCACTTCGTCCTCCTACCTTGTGTCAAGTCCTCCAGTTGTCCTCCTGTTTGTTCCCAACGTTCTTCTAGCTTTTGGATTTTTCTTGCTCCTTGCTGTACTTTTGATTATTGCCTGCTCCAGTTTGGATTAGTTTGCCTGTTTGGACTGCCACGTATGTTATTTGACCCATGCCTGCCTGACCATCTTTAAGACTTTTGATTTTGTTAATGAATTTTGAATTGCACTACCTCAACCCTTGTTGTCTGAATGTTGGGTCTTACTCACTGCATCCCTGCTACTTGCTTGCATAACCTCTACATATGGATGTACTGTGGTATATGTGAAGGTGGTTGACCAGCATTTTCTTTTTGTCTGCATGAGAGCAGTAAGCATTTTCATAATTTAATTGAACCATCACTTCAGTAGGTCTATTAACTCATTATTTATGGTGTGATGCACTTGTCTGGGGCTGTGTGACATGTCAGGTCAGAACTTTAGATCTAAATGCTTTTTTCTTCCAAGTTTCAAGTTTAGTCTTCAGGAACTAAAATAGGTTAGTGGGAGTCTTATATCAGTCCTGTTGAAATCAGGTCATAAGTCTTCACTTTTTATGGCCTCAGTCCAATCAAATTCTCAAGACTAAAGAAATCTAGAGATCTGCATTTGACAGTGCCTACATTCCCTTTATTCAGGAATTGATTATGCAAAATGCAGACCAAGAACAAAAATGGCAAAAATCAACTATACCATTAGAATCAGATCTGTCCCTTCTAAATTTTTGCTGTAAGTAAGAAACCCACAGTTGTCTTAAATCCAAATTAATCCCTCAGATGAAAGGCTGCTCTGTAATAATGCTGTATCATTTCTGCCTTAGCCTTCAGGCTGCCGAGCTGTGAGTCAAGCTTCCCTCGGCCGGAGGTGAGCTGTCGAGGGATGATGTGTGACAGCACGCCCCGTCTTCATAAAACTGAGTGAAAACCCTTGTTGGCTGGAATTGGCATCATAAACACACCTCGCCTGTTAAATTAGGAAAATGCACTCGGCCATGTTTACGACAGATGCCAGGGAAAATTGCGAGGGGGGAAAAAAAACAATGTGAGGTGTTCTTCAACCGTAAACCCTAAAAACACACAAACGTGGCATTATGAGACATTATGAGATATTATGAGAAACATGGCAGAATCTGTGCAACAGTGTGAAAAGAAGTGCAGTGACTCAGATCTCGGGCATTAAGAGAAGGATTGTGTTGTGAAAAGGGAGCTGGGTAGGTGGCTGCATTTGACAGTTGTCAAGATCTCTTCAAGGTGTGTCTACCTGGCTATTGTTGCTATGTGAAAGCAAGCTAGTGCATGAGGCCACGGTGTGATCACACACTGCTCAATAATTAATTTTTGGACACTTAATCATTCAGTAAAGATTTCACAACACCTGGGTATCACTCAGATTAACTGGAAGGATGTTAGTGAGTTCGTTTCAATGGAGAGTATGAATTCTGGGAAATTTAATTTATTTCTTATTATGCAATTCAATTAGTGGGTGTTTTATTAGGCAGCTTTACTTTCTAGTTTTAACTAAATGACCCAAGCCTGACTGGTTTTTGAGGATGATACCAATATTAATATTTAAGAACATATTTTAAAATATTTTAAAAACATTTTTGATATGGAGCCCTTCGTCCTGGTTATTAGGAAGCTGTGACCAAGAGACATACTTATTTATAATTGAAAAACAAGCTTCATGGTGTGACCCAGTCCACTGCCTGGTTACATGGGTCCGACCACAGGGACAAAACTTATAGCTCCAAATAGTCAGTGAATTATTATGTATTAAGAACAATGACTAGATCTTGGCTAACTAGCACAAAGGATTATGACCTTCAGCATTGTTTGGAAATCTTAGAGGCATCCATAAATTGAGCTCAATGCAGCTATTCTCATTGTGAAACTGCAGACGTATAAAAACAATATTTGTGAGTTTGCATGAGTCAAGTTGTAAAAAGTAGCAGAATCCTCTCCAAAACATTAAGAATTCTTATTTGTAGTGTGTCCTTGTTAAGCACAGATTGTTTGAGAAAAGAACAGAAATCAAAACATTTCATCGTTTGTATTCGTGTCACTTTTAATAAAATTCAGCAATTCACTGCCTCTGCAGATGCTGCCAGTATTAACTAATACCAATATTTCATTGGACCCTCTCTTTGACCTTTGCTGAACACACACACCATTTCTCAGCACTGAAAACGTCCTGGTCAAAAGCAGTTTGACACTGATTCTTCTGGGAGGCGAAGGCTTTGTTAATTGAGCTTTTTTCTAACCTTGTACCAGATCTTTTAGTGTTAGCGCCTCCAAACACTGTTCTCCATCTGTTGCATCTGTCCACCATGACTCCGATCTTACAAAGCCCCAACCTCACTTTAATCAAACTCATAGATGTCTGGAGAACATTTTGAGTAACAAAAAAACAGCATATGAGTTGATCTTCAGTCGCCGCTGAATCGACTGTGAGTGAAAAAAAAATCCAGCCCCAGGACACAAGCCTTCAGTTAGTCTTTAGTCGGGATACAAACTGATGCTCTGTGGTGGTTTTATTGGTTTGTAGCACTGTTTAACACACACAGCAGCCATTATGTGATCCAGGCCACACAGCTCTGCCAGCCTTTACAGTAGCAAACCCTGGTTTAATCACCTATTACACAAGCTAACTCCACCGCTGTTATTGTAAGTTACAAGCTAGCATGCCAGCTAGTGCCCACACTGTGCTTTATGGGCCCACTCCGGAGTGCCTGTTATGAGGACCCAGCCATTTCACTTAAGCATTATTTTCAGGCTGGATCAGCAACAGCAAGCTACTATTTCCTTTGATTAACGGTGTAGTCTGTGTTATTTGTCTACGTTGTTTGTCTTTTTCTGTCGGATGTGTGTTTGTTGAGTAAAAATAGTAAATGAATTGTTGAGCAGAAACAAGAGGTACCAAAGGGTTTTCCAGGACGTATAAGGTAGAGCAACAATGATGGGTTTTTGCACGTATTTGTTCATAAAGCAAAATATTGAGAAAGCGAAATACTGATCTGATGATGGCGCTAGATGAACTGTCAGGGAGATCACCACAGTTATTATATTGATGTCGTTACCGAATTTCATGGTAGTCCATCCAATAGGCCTGGTTGTTGAGGTACTTCAATGTGGACATACCAGAGCAAAGACAACATGTCAACAAAATAGAATAATCTTGACTCACCCGTCTCATTTATACTTAGGTCGTCATCCCTGTAGAGACTCCAGTGTCTCCAGTATATATTCATCGTAGAGTTGGACAGTATCCACGCCGCTATGCTACCAGAAAAGAATTAATAGCTATACTTGCCGTCGTTATTCTAATTCTAGTTTACGTGGGAGGCATTGCAGCTAATAAAGGTGATTCTAACTGTGAGAACCTCTGCCAACCATTACAACAGCAGACCTCATTGTTTGTCCACCTCTGACACATACTGTAAGTGTTCTCCACCACACCACCACCCATTGCTTAGCCTTACCAGCAGAGGCACCGGCTGGCCCACACACCAATTCATGACCAGCCTTTCTCCTGGCTGGCCCACACTGCCTTCCCAGCACCGAGCCACTGTGTGATTCCACTTGAGAACATTCATTTATGTTTCCTATTGCCTTTGAATGTGGAAATAAATAGTTTCCGACCAGACGGGGATCGCTAAACTGTTTTTAGAGGCATCACCAGAGCGTTGCTGATTATGGCCTCCAAGGCTGCATTTACACAGGAACACAAAATCCGATTTTTAACTGTTTATAGCAAAGACATGATCTTTGACAGGACGCCTCAATATAATGAAACCTGATGGAAGCTCATTTCCTTGTTTCAACATCAGTCCTGTTTTGACATCACTTCTGGGCAACAAAGGGGGAGAAAAACAAAATAGCTTCAGTATAAATCCATCCATAAACTCTGTTTAAAGTTCACGCAGTAAATTGATGACAAATGGCGAGCAGGAATTTCGCATTACATTTATACATTATGGTATGTATTTTCCCAGCATCATTCATAGTCTGTGTGCGCGGTTCATCGAGATGACAGGATGGACGGTAAAACAATAAGATTACACAGATTGACCGCAATTGGAATGCGTTGAATAACCTCAAGTTGTCCTTAGATTCTGACCTACTGTATGTTGAGAAACGATGTAGAGTTTTCTCTTGAGCACTTAGTCAGACTGGTAATACTTAATAAGAACAGAGAGGAAAATTAAGGGAAATACCCCAAATAGCTGTGTGTAATTCAAGACTTTCATATTCGTCGGAACCTGGAGAGGGGAAAGAACAGCTGTGTCACTGGCATGGAAGTAACACTCAGACAAATATTGAAATAATTATCTTCTTCAAAATGTCCCTTTTTAAACAGCGATATGAATCCTACAGTTTGTACCGAAGATTCTAAATCTCAGATGTTATCAAAAGATACTTGTGCCAGTCAAAACCAATACGTGATTCAATTATTTGGAGCAACATGTTGGCTCACTCGACGTCTATTTGCTTGCTTAATGGAATTGAAATCAAAACATAACAATGTCTTTGGAATATAGAAACATGTTTTTCCATTCACAACCAAGGTCACTGGGAACCTAGCAAGAAATTTGTTAACAATTAGGGATGATCCGAACACACGCCCTTTGAACACATCGGATTTAATGAAAAACATGAGATCTGGATAAGCTTAAATGCCGGCTGTCAAGATGTTTGTGACGGCAGAGCCTCAAAATTTGCAGAGGCACTGCATCAGTTTGACTCTCAACTAATTAATTTCATCATATACATTTTTGGGAGGTGCAGTTCACTTCGGAGCTGTGTTCATTTGGCATGTGTTTTAACCTCAATCCTTTGACAAAAAAAGGTTTTATTTATTAGCTCTAGTCGCATTTTCGACATTTGAGTATGTTTGTTTATTCTAGTTTCACTTTTATTAATGGACTTTTTTCTATTTGTTGTCATGTTCTGCTTTCAAAAAAGTCTACTGTGCTGTTTTCAAGTACTGCAATAGTTATGCCTTAGGTTTTCTTGACTAAACTTGACAATGCGATTAATGATTTAATGATCGTTTTTCACAAGAGACATTTTGAACTGTCGTAGTAGCAGAAAAACGAATGTTTCTAACATTAACAAAGGCTTAATTTTATTCAAATGTCTCAGTAAGTCAGGACAGTGTCAGTGAGCCACCATGAACAACACCAGGACCCTGAAACCTTTTTCAGATAAGCGATGCCGCTAAACATCGTTAGTGTTGGTTTATAACTGTGTGACAGGTAAATTTATGTCTTTGGTTATTTAAAATTAAGATTAAATAAGTAGTGAAATGCAAGATACGGAGCTGTGAGATTGCAGCGCCTCCATTCAGTTCAGACATGTGTTTCAGATTATTTCTAGCATTAAGCATGTGACAAATAATCTGAAACATGTGTCCTAAAATAAATGGGCCCGTCTGGTAGTTCTGGAAATAAACAAGCCTGAAAACATTGCATTCACTAAATAATACATTAAAACTATTACAGCTGTCTCATTACACAACTCTCACATTTCAAAATACAACTTAGCAAACATTATGCATGTGAAAGGACTTTTTCAATCAAAGTAATGATTTTTGATAAAGGTTTTTTGAGAGTAGCTGTGGCAGATGCTAAAGCACACTTTGTCTTTGCCAGGCACAAAAATTAAAGACAGTTTCACAACACATAACCTGCTTAAAGATGAACATTTCAGAAATAAATACCCAGAAAGAAAAAGCAAAGACAGAGTTGAAAAACACAAGAAGCAAGGTTCCCCCCTAAATAAATTGCAATGGTGGAAAACTAGACTCAGAGGTACAAAGACAAACATGCACAAGGGGAAGGGAGCACAAAGATTGAATACACCAGGGAGGGAAAACTAATGAGGGACAGGTGAATCTAATCAGTGTGTGGCAAGCAAACAATCACACAGATCAGAAGACTCACAAAGGCAAGAAATGAAGAAATCTGAAACGAGACCAGAGTTGAGTATTTTCAAAACAAAACAGAAAACTGTATCAGAAAAGACACCGTTAACCAGGCCCTGAAAGATAGCTGGAGCATTTGCGAGTCCTCAGGGCATTACAAGATATTGGTAATGCTCACTAGAAGTGTTAAAAGCCTTGCACTCATCCCACTCCTTTATTCTCGCCATGTGGTGCATTTCTCAGCTCTCGCTTTGCAAATATCTTGCAACAGTTCAAAGGCTGAGGAAATGTGTGTGTGAGAGAGAGAGAGACGGGGTAAGAGTTTCGTCTTTCTCATGCACAAGGAGGAATCCAGCATTGGCAGGGGAAGACGGAGGACCAACCGTGCCAGCAGTCAGCAAGGAATCCACATACTGCTTCACGGCCTACATCTCAGGAAGCGACAGAGAATAGAGCTCGGTGAGTGGGCAACGCGCTGGCTTTATGAAGGTCAAGATAGCAGACTGGAGCTATAGAAAGGTCAGGAATCAGGATCTGGGGATTCAGGAATAACTGAGGAAGGAGAAGGAAGCTGCAGCAGGAGGCGATGGTGCCAGGGAAGGATTAGATGGGAAGCATCCCCTCTGCCAAGCTGTGAAGTTACCCAAGGGCCAGTCTATACTGTGGTTATACTGGGTTAACCAAGGGTCAGCTAAAATGAGTGGATGCAGAAGGGCAATGAAACAGGTGGAATCTAAAGGACTCAGGGAAGGTTAACAGAATAGATTGTGTGTGATGGGTTACCCTGCAAAAAAGACGTCCATCTAGAGCCCTGGCCTCGAAGGACCTGGGCAGAGGCTCAAGGACCATCAGGATAATGTTAGAACCATGACTGATAGGATGCCAGGAGAGGTGGTGGAGGAGGGTGGAGGGGGTGTGGATCTCGTTCTCTCTCCAGAGGACGTATGTCAATTTTAATAGCCGGGGGAAATAAGGGAGTCCAGGTCTGCGGGTAGTTCAAGGGGAGCTAACTAGTTTTTAAGCGGGTCAGACAGCTCATGGAGGAAGGCATCAAACAGAGCAGAGTGATTCCAGCCGCTGTCAGCTGCCAGGGTGTGGAATCCAGTGGCATATTCAGAAACTCTTTTCTTACCCTGGCACTGAAAGCCTCTCATCCCAGAGCGGTGTGTTGGAAAATCTTTGTAAAAGTAGCTAAGAAGAGCTCCAGTGAGTCACATTTAATGACCCTCTGTTCCACTATGGTCTCAACTCTACCAGAGAGATGGGAGATAATATACACCACCTAAGTTCGGTCATTGGATTGAAGGGTGCCAGGAGCTCAAAATGGACCCTAACCCTGACCACAATGGAGCGGGAAAGCCCGACAATCACTTGGAGACGAGGCTGGAGATGATGAGGGTGATGAGGCGGGAGCTGGAGTTGGAGCAGTGGTTGGAGTGGGTGCTAGGGGGGAGGCGCAGGAGATTTAGGGTTGCAGCTTCTGAGATTGATCAACCATGAAGCTGATCTGACGACAGAAGCAAGTCATGACACCCTCCTCTCAATCTGTCATTTCCCTCATCTGCTGACAGAGCAAGGAGCTTCTCCTGGTGATAAATCCTCATCCCCTGGGCTCGGACAACGACGTGGGGTCTGCTGAGTCCATGCTGACCTGTTCTTACTATGACATTGTTGCCAACAGACAGTGGAGTCAAATACATGAACCAATAATCAAAACAGTCCGATTCAAATACCTTTACTTGAGACAGGGGTTCGGTGGCAAGCCAACAATCACACAGGTGGGAAGACACACAAAGGCAGGAAATGAAGTAATCTGAAACGAGACAAGAGGTGAGTATTTTCATTTCAGCAAAACAGGAAATGGTACCGAAGAACAAGGAACAAGAAAACATATCCTTAATCAGCAGACCAGGATGTAACAGAGCTGAGCGAGATAAGTGAACGAAAACAATTAAACCAAAATTTTTATTTGCAGAAAAAGGAGAAAATCTTGATAAAAACGGATACAGACTTCACTCTGGGTATGAAGGTGTGCGCTGCCACCGACTTTTTTTATAATAACAATGGGAGTCGCCTCAGTCGGAAATTTTCAAATGCTTCAATTTTATTAGCTATGATGACATTTGCAGTTTCATTACAAACATAATTGATTTAACCTTTTTTTCCTCTGTGGCGCATTTTCTGAGTTGAATATACGGTGTTGTTATGTATTTATACTGTATCACATTTAATGATCAGTCATACGATTTTTACCCTCTCCTCTCACACTCTGATGTCAGAACCACTAATCATTCAAAAGATTGAGGAGAAAATCCTCATAAAAGCAGGTGGAGTTCACATCTGCCCTCAATTAAAACCGATTAACACCAGCGTTCAAAGTAATTAAAGTAAATTACGGCAATCAGACAAACAACTGACAAAATTACAATCCAGGGACGGGAACACATGCGTCCCTTCTCACTCTCTCTCTCTCTCTCTCTCGCTCTCTCTTTCACACATGCACACTGGTGATGCTATTCCTGGAAGGCAGCTGTTCTGGTGATGATTCCCAGCCCACCTCCTTTTTTTGCTCATGTAAAAAGGGCATTTGTCTGTTCAGGTTTTGTGTGTGTGTGTGTGTGTGTGACTGCTTCCTGCCTGCCTGCCATGCACACATGCTCACAGGTCCTCCTCTTCTTTTTACAGAACAATAAGGTGTTCCCTCTTTCTCTTCATGTGGTCGCGATGACGCTTCCAAGAAAGTCGAGCGGCCCGAGGGTTTGGCCGCGGTGTGACCGTCAGCAGACCGCCGCTGTGGTCAGAGAGGGAGACCTTGCTGAAAAGAAAACCTCCCATGGATGGATGGGGCGCAGCCTAACAAAATTCTCCTCCTGACAACCTCTGTTAAACAAACATGGCACGGTGTGGTGAAGGCCCAAAGGAACACATTCATTGATATTTATTCATTCCCCGTCTCCGCTGCTCCCTTTTTCCTTATTTGTCATCTTTGAGTTGAGATCTATATATCAGATTAACTTTTCTTGTATTTATTTTCCTCAAATTCCTTTGCTCGCTCTTTTTTCCCCCCTCTCTCATTTATGTGGCATCTTTCCATCGGTGCACCTATCAGTTTCTCTCTCCTGCAGGATTCAACGGTTTCCTCTGTGCCATTTCCAGTCAGACCCCAGCTCAGACAAATATAGTTTTCAACGCCCTCTTACTGGTAATGAACCCTTCGGTGGATTTAGCTCACACTGCTTGCTGCCTGGCAATTTAACATGTAAAAAAGCGTGTCTATCAATCCAGCTGCCTGGTTGTGTATTACAATCTGTCAGTGTTCTGAATCTGAGCATAAGTATGTGTGTCTCATTACAAAAGCAAACAAGCATAATTGGTTGTAAATGACGGAGAGAGGCTGACTGGAAGTCCTTTGTTGGCCCCTGGGCCTCCTAAATTTGTATATATTGGTAGGAATAAGCAAATGAAATCAGGAAAGGCACATGATTTAAGGATTTTTTTTTTTTACAACCTTATTTTCCTAGCAGTCGCGATAATGTTTTACTCACCAGCTTAACTGCTGAGATTTGGGGAAGGTGACGACATTGCGAGAAGAGAGTCCAACGAGGCAGGCGGCGCAGGCAGTCAGAAAATCAAACACGCTCCTAACAAACCAACCATTGTTGCTTGTTTTGGAGAGAAAGCAAAGTTAATGGACTGCCCCTAATTGCCCATTGTAAAACTTCATTAGAGTTTGCAGTGCAATCCCCTGGTTCAAATTTGACCTATTACCCTCACCACAGTTGCCTGACTGGACTCAGTTATTGATTGTCTTGGCACAGGAAGCACTGGAGAACTTGACTCCTCTCCTGCTGTGTCGCCACTCTTGACTGGGGGGAGCAGGGCCTGATGTCCTCTGGCCCATTGAGCTCAGTTCATTCAGATTTTAATATAAAAATGGAGTCTGAACATATACCAGACTTCTGGGATGAGATCACTCATTGTCCATCACAGTCTAAACAAAAGAGCGCCCTTGCTATATGTAAATCTTCATCTTCATCATTCTTGTTCCATCTCCTCTTTCTTGCTCTATTTTGGTGTCTGTCTCATATTAGATCAGATCCACCTTCTTGACACTAGGCAACCAAACAATAGAACAAACCTGTGACCATGACGTGATGTTGTGTTCTTAGATTTGAGAAATTAAGTTGGTGAGTAAAATGGCATCATAGCTGATTGGAATTATGTCCAAAACTGTTAAAGTAATACAGGACATATAAAAACAATGATGTCAGTAATATGGCCTCTAATAATAAATACTTTTTATGAACAAAAAACAGTAATTATCACAATTTCAAATCATCTTCTCGTCTCACATTTTCTCTGCCCTGCCATGTCTTAACTCTCCTGCCTTTTCAGATCCTGCCTTTCCCATCTGCCCTGTAGTGACCCCCATGTTCCTTCATTCTCAAAATTATCTATTGTGCTTCTGCCTTATCTTTCCAGACATTTTCTCAGCCCTCCTGCATGAGTTTCTGTTACAACCCCCTGTCTGCTTTTTGGACTTCTTGGACCTGGTTGGATAGGTTTGCCGGCCTGGTTTTGACCTTTGCCTGTTTCTAGTAAACTTGAACCTTTTATTTTACTGGCTTGGTCTCAGAGGCAGGATTCTGGCCTGAAACCTGTTTTTACTGGGTCTTTACAATAATACACAAAATCAAAACACACTGATTTCAAGTTTCCAGATTTTTAAATATTCTTTTGCCTAGTTTGCTTCTTCGTTGGTGCACATGACAGGTTCAACATGGGTGGTTTATAAAACAATGTGTAGGCCAGTATACAGATGTTTAGTCAGTCAGATAAGTACAGTCATTAATTTTGACCAAAATGGGACTTTAGTAAGAGTCAGGTGATTCCTATGAGGTCAGCAGGATTACTTGAAAGTCATTAGATTTTCCACAGGTTTTTCTATTTGGTGTGTGAGTCATTTAAATGAAACTGTGCATGTACTGTTATGCTTCTGTTGGAATTCCTGTTGCAATATCTGAAACCTCATTGTTCCATTAAATATCACATGTCAGCTCGGAAAAATGTCTGTCTGCCTTGTTAAAGAGAATTTTATCAGATTCCTGTACCATGCCCATTTAGAATAGAGAAAATTACAGATATGCTTTTAATGTACTTGGTTTTGGCTGCTTTTCTTCTGGTAGCTGAAAAGACAAAAAAAAAAAAAAACAGCAAATCTGCCAACATAACATTTAAGCGCTGTTTAACAATCCCCACCCCACCGTCCTGCTTCCTGTCATAATCATAATCACAGTGATTATAGGAATTTTAATCCTCAGATTACTTTCAGTGTGGCGCAATATCATTATCTTGTAATGTTTATTCGGGGATTGTTATGGTGGCCGAGAGACTTCAACGCGCCGCAATTTAAGAAAACACATGTAAATAGACAAAACAAAAGCAAATTAAGAAATGAGCTCTTCTTCAATTTGAGAAGAAATGTGCAACATTTAAGAAACGGTGCCACAATTACGTACAACACAGAGGCGCTGCAAATACACATATTTACATAAATTGTAGTTTGTTGAGCTCTCTCAGCCACCGTAGATTATGAAAGGATGTTGAGGAATGCAGAAATATGCAGTGACTCAGACCTGTATGTCAATATCTTATTGGACAAGATGTGTGCAAGATGACAAAATGAGTGTAAAAAATGTGGACCGAACATTCAACATCTGTATGAACATTTACACACAAAGTCTTCCTTCACCACACACACTATGACTTCCACACCATCTCTGGTATATGTGTGTATCAGCCCTTACCCGCTGACTGCATGCACACACGCCCACCCACACACTCCCCTGACACACACTTGCATGCAGACAGGCAGGCAGGCAGGCAGGCACGCCGTTCCTGTGAACAGAGCTCAGTGCCCGGTGCTGGGAAAGCCTAGTGGCCTGCATGCCAGTGGCATCCTGGTGAGAGAGCAGGAAAACATGCTGCTGTTTCAGAGGCTGCTGGCCTGTTTGTCATCTTTTCCAAGGTAACCAGAGACTGCAGGAGATTAACTCAGTGGAAAATACTCACATAGATAATGATGGAAAAAGACAACAAAGCGAAAATGTTTGAGTCAAGTGGAAACCCCGTTGTGAAGTCTTGACAGCCTTGTGTCATTTTTGAATAAGTGCACTTCACATTAAATCTGAAATAATTGAGTGATAGTAGGTCTTAGACAGAAAAAGAAAGCACAGCAAAAAAAGGAAGACTGGGAGAAGTGGAAACCCCGTAAAGTCAGGTCAGTCTTAAATAAGTGTTGGCTCTGGTTTCTGTTGAAGCTAAGGAGGGTTATATAATTGGACTTGAAAATTAAAGAGCATTAATGAAGTTCAAAGTAGTTTTGTTGAATACGTGATAGTGTGATAATCTCCCTGTCTGCCCAGAACAATTACTGTTTTACTGTAATTGTTCCTGTGGTCAAGAGACCTACTGAGGGTGCAAACAAATGAACAAACAAGCAAAAAGAGTCATGATTTCTAGAGGCCTGTTAGATTCGTTATTCTCATGACTTTGGCCGAACTGTGGCCTCAGAGGCTTTGAATAGTTTGCCGGTAGATCTTAGTTGCCTCTGCATGTGCTTTTAAATCTCTTTTGAAAACCTATTATTATTGAAAAAAGGTTTTGCATTTGATCATAATTTTATTTGGTTTCACGCATATTTTGTAGCAATGCTAGTCTCGTGGCTCTAGGGATGGAAACGATGGTCTGTCAGTCCGTCTGGTGGTCCACCGCTTTGGTCTCGACTGAAATATCTCAACCAGTATTGGATGGATTGCAATGAAATTTGGTACATGCACCCAGGTCCCCCTCAGGATGAATAGCTTAGGTGATCCACTGGCTTTTTTGTCTTGTGGCATCATCAGATCAAAATTTCAGTTTTGTCCAATACGTCAGACCACTTGGAAAAATAGTGGCATTCCCATCAACCTCATGTGAACTTTCTATTTGCTAATCAGCGAGTCTGCCTCTAGCGTGGCTGCAGACTCTTCTGCCTCTATTCCTGTGGCATGCAGGGTGTGGAACGCAGCGTTGCACCAGCCCATGGTATTTCCTGGGGTGTGGTGATACCAATTCGGCGGCACACAATTCAGCGGTGCAGCGGACATGTGATTGCACAGAAGAGAAGTTGTATTCCAATGACGGCATCAAAGAAAGAGATTAAGGCGTGTTTGTTAGCAGCTCTGAAATCCACAACAGCCCATACTGACGGGCATCCCTCTCCTTACAGTCCGGGCTCTAATTGGCACGATGTTGCACACAACAGATCCGCAGGTTAGATTTTGTGCAACCAGCACCACACTGTTGCAAAATAACCACAGGAACCTCCATGTATCTGCATTTTAATTGTAATACAGGTAGAGGCGCGGTTGTGATGAGTAACGTGACGTGAGAGAGCTTCAATCTCATAGTGGTGTTCCCCAAAACACAAGACTGCCATTTTAATAATGTTTTTTCGTACCATCACCAGGATCATGTTTATGTGGCTAAATGTTAATTTTTATTAACATTAAATTAATATTTAGGTACTCAGACTGCCAGCAATATTTGTGCATGTAATGTGTGTGAAATCTAACTATATTCAAAATTCATGAAATCATGATTTAAACTGAATGCAACATGCAAAAAAATAAAAATAAACAGTTATAGTATAGTGGTTGATGACAAATATATAGAACAGCTGTACCAACTACATTATAGTGTGTCATGAGACATTTATTAAATGTTTATATGATGCCTATAAATGCTTAACAGTGGAGCTTTAATTGTTGTGGCTTTCACTTGTTCTACATTAAGAAAGGTACTACTCTCATCACTCACTACTTTATGTTACAAGTCAAACTACTCACAGTGTCTTATAGCACAAAGGGCTCCAAGAAATCCTGCACATGCACAGTCATTTCCATGCCCTCGAGAATATCTGGTTTGACTGTGGGAGTATTAAGTATTTCTTATTGAAACAGAAATTTTCCAAAATTATGTGTCAGATTAGAGGCCTGCTGCCAAAATCGACTTCCTCTTTCTTTATGGTACGTGTTTTATTTTCTCCCCCCGTTTATTTTATGGAGGTGTAGCTGAGGTCGCCGGGCGCGAGGCCTTGTAGCGCACACTGTAAGTACAGTAGTTGCACAGTGAGGCCGTCTTTACTTTGGGTCCGCGCCACCGTAGATTGTGGCTGGTGAGTAAGAACGTCTTTGCCACGCGCTCATTTGGGACAGTAAACATTAGGCACAAACACACACATTCAGCGCTCCTTTCATGAAACGAATTAGACAAACAGGGAAGCAGGCTGCTGCCTCTTGTCTGTTGACTTTCCCCCGACCGTCCCTTTCCCCACGCTGGCGGCAAAATAATTAGAGCACTGTAAAATACATCCTTGTAATTCGACTATTGGTTTATTTGAGATGCATCTGGTAGCTTCCCTGCAAAGATGTAAAATTGTCTGTAAAGCCATTCATTCTTAAAAAATGAATACGCTGTAGTCTTCTATCTTGTGAGACCTGCAATGCTACAGCGCACCCGATTTAATGGACCTAAATATCTCTTTGCTTTTAACGTGAATCTGAATTCCAATCAGTACATAGTCCACGGTCTAGTTCACAGCAAAGTTTATAATGGCCAGTAGATATCAATATCACATTTCCCATTTAAAACAATACACCTGTTGTTTCAGCAACATCAACTTCAACTTCCTTAATAACGCAATCTCGTCCTCTCGCTCTCTATCTTTTGCCTGATAAGACTTAATTCTGAAACGCATTGTTTCCGACTCAAATTCTTTAATATACTGCACCACCAGAAAGCCCTTATTAGCTCGTCAACCAGTGGCAGGAATGTGAAAGATATCTTAACTCTGTGCATTACTTCAGTGAAGCCGTGCGTGCCAGAGAATGTCAAGGTCAACTGGAAACAGGGAAAACACTGAAAACTGAAGTTCGTTCATTTGAATATACGGGATGTGTGCTGCATTTAGCGGGAAGCCACGGCTAAAGAGTAGGTGTATTTTTAACATCAAAATAACAGTAGTTCACAATTATAGTAGCCTCCTTATTGTGTGGGAGCTTTCCTGATAGCAGTTGTGTCAGAGTGAGCTGCTGAAGGATAGAAATAGTCGCAGTGTTTCAGGCCAAAGTCTCAGATATATTGTCTTCAGTTGTAACTTCTAAATCAAGTAATGCTCATTATTTGAGCAACATAAGTATTGGTTAATTTATCATCCAATTTAAGGTAATGTTGCCAATAAATATAGGACCTTATAACTTTCATACTCATGTCATTTTTGAATGAATGTGGTTCGAAGAAATACAGATTTTCAACCACAGTGACTTGTTTCCTGGAAGCTAATAAAGAAAATATGGATTAATATGAACAAATAAAACTACTTATGATGGACCCATATAGTAGCCTATTTGAAAAGACTGGCCCAAAGTATAAATATGCCAAAGTATAAGAGACTTTTTAAAACTAAAAACTAGTCTCTAAAGTCACCTGCTTCAGCATCTGGTTGAAATAAAAGCAAAAAAAATTAGCAGCTTAAATTGAGCCTCTGCGTGCTCTGAATATAACACCTCTCCGTCAGGCAGGCACGCTACCGTCTCATGAGAATGAGCCTTGGTTGCATGCGTCACTCTCGACACCACGCCGCTCATAAGCTCAGAAGAGTTTCCCCTAAATCATCTCAGAAACCTCACCAGAGAAAACAAGGTGACCACATCAGCTGCCGTGGAAGTCCAGGGATCCCTCTGCTGTTATTTCTTCTCTCAAGGTCACATGTGACTCACTGCTTTGACTGGCAAGACTTCCAACGCCGGGCACAAGGTCTGCTCAAAACCCTCATCCTTTTTTCATGCCTGCCTCCCTGCTACTGCTTCCCTTTTTTCCCCCTTCTTCACACTCTCAATATGTATCTCACGGGCCTTCATCAGATACGCCACTGAATCATTCTCGCTCCTCTCCACTTCACTCTAATCTGCTTACGTCCCTCCATGTGTCCACATTTTCACTCGGTATCTTTACCCCACATTGATAATTTCAGCATCCTGTTGAGGCTTTTTCATCAGTTAGTAAAATAAAGGCTTGTCCACTGTGATTTCCATCTGAGGGGCCCAGGCAGTGCGAGATATAAAATATCCTGAAACAAGAACTCTGAGGTGGACCGCAGGAAGGCAGAGAGGAGAATATGAGAAGGTCAAGAACCTTAACAAGGCAACATGCTTCTTCTCTGTCTGTACAACAACACAGATTAAAGTGGTGTGGCCTGGGTTTCCTGAAAACCTTTTTACATTAAGGCCACCTTACCACTCTTGACTTACAACACAGCTACACTGACCTTAAATTGAAAAAAATCGCATGGAGTGCAGATTTTTTTCAGATGACGTCTCGGTTTCATAGCTGCTCACAGAGCTCATTGAGTGCACCTTTACAGGCAACCATCATGTCCACTTGTTATCTCAGTTAAATTATTAAGCATTTTTTGGTAACACTTTATTTGATGCCTATCTCTTTTATAAATCTATTATAAATACATTTATAATGTGTTATAATGACATTATAGCACTATATAACTATAGTTATAAACACTCATAAATGATCATAATGCTCTATAGCAATAATCATAACACACTATAAAGCATTTTATCATCACTTATAAGGTCAGGTATTATAATACATTATAACTGTTGGCAACTCACTGACAATTCCCACATAGATAATGCATTATACATATATTTATGATATGCTTATAAACGTGTATAACTATCATTATAAACACTCATAAATCATCATAAGGCTTTATAACAATGAGCATAACACATTATAAAGCATTTTATCATGGCTTATAAGGTCAAGTATTATAATACTTCATGATTGCTGGTCATAGTTGTAAAACTCTTTATAATGCATTATAATCACTGGTATAATGCATTATAATGTGATTATAAGTTACTCTAAATGCTCATTGGGCGCTTCAAGTAAAGTGATGAAACTGCTCAGGTATAGGCTGATATAACACATTACAAGCTGGTCATAAGTCGCTATAAGTGGTTTGCTTGAAGAAAAATACACATCTTTTAATCTATGCAAGAACAACACAAAACATTGCAAAACTTATTTTTATTAACAATGTGACTCCTTCAAAAAACTTTATCACATCACAGTGATTGGTTAAGTTGATAAACAAAAGTTCTTCAAAAACGAAACAAAACAAACAACAACAAAATAAACCTCTTACATTTCAACACAAAAATCAGTTAGCAAGGGACCAGCAATCATGAAGTATTATAATACTTGACCTTATAAGCCGTTATAAAATGCTCTATAATGTGTTATGCTCATTGTTATAAAGCCTTATGATGATTTATGAGTGTTTATAATGATAGTTATACACGTTTATAAGCATATCATAAATATATGTATAATGCATTATCTATGTGGGAATTGTCAGTGAGTTGCCAACAGTTATAATGTATTATAATACCTGACCTTATAAGTGATGATAAAATGCGTTAGAGTGTGTTATGATGATTGCTATAAAGCATTATGGTCATTTATGAGTGTTTATAACTATAGTTATACAGTGCTATGATGTCATTATAACCCATTATAAATACATTTATAATGCGTTATAGAGATAGGCGTCAAATAAAGTGTTACCCTTTTTTTTTTATAATTGTGTGTGTGAAGAAAACATTTTATGCTTTCATAAGATAGTTGATAGATGACAGGAAATGAGGGATGCAACAAATATCCCTTTGCCAGACTCAAACCAGGCACGTTGCAGTTCATGGTCCACAGCTTAATCTTTGCATTTGGGAGCTTTGTCTGCATGGGGGCACTAATGTGTTAACAGTGTCTGGAATACAAATGTAATCCCACTGGAAGTAGAAACTTTTGGATGACATATTCGTTTGCTCATCATAATCACATGATTAACAACCATGTATGACTAAAATTATGCAAGTGTGCCATATTGGAGCAACAGACTCTAATCATCTGTGATGCTCTAATCAGACATTCAGTGGTCGAGAGGCACTGCATCTTACGTAGCCTCTGGAAGTAGGTTAATGACTAATTACTATCATTACACTAGCGACAACTGAAAGCCTTTTAGTCAGTTTTAATGATATGGCCCGAAACCACAAATTTCTCTTTGAGACAGAGTCAACATAAAACAGCTTTGATCCTTAAACTCTTAATATGAATAAGTACTCCTACACAAAACCTTTGCCACAACAACAGAGAGGGGATTCCTCTTCCAGGCTGGACAGATTTATAGGTGCAACACTATATATAACTTCAATCAATTGATGCAAAGCGTGCACTGGTTTCTGTTGAAGACGTAATTAAACGTGAACTGTGAAGTTTCAAATGGCTAAAAATGTGCTTCCACAAGCATTTCGAGCAGCACAAAAATGTGAACTAGAGGAATAAATCTTCCACTATAACTGCACTGAAAATGTTCAGAAGGAGCAGTTACAGTAACCATTAACTGGCCTGTAAAAGTTACTACCACAGGCATGTCAGATATGTACAGTTCAGCAAGCACTTTATGAAATTCATGGTCTTTGCCACATCCACATCATCACTTAGACGCTCGAAAATTGTTCACTTTTGAGCTGCTAACATAATACAACCTCCCTGATGAAGTGCAATCTTGTGAGTCTGTCAAGGGGATGTTTGGATCCTCTCGAAATTTACCTACAAATATGCTTTATTTGCATGCATGCGGGCTGAAAATGGGCTCCCTGCGTCTTTCACCTTTCGCTGTCTCAGGTCACCATCAGCACAACAACAGTTAGCAGTTCCCTTTTCCATGCGTTCGTTTATGAGATCTGTTATGGAAATGAGTGGGACTTGGATGGATACGGCGCTGGTTAACACACACACACACACACAAATAATAGGTGCATGCACACACAAGCTTGGCTACCACGCAACCAGACAATAGTGCTGTACACACATGTACACAGATGGATGTGGACAATAATAGGCTTTGGTAGTGAGAGATCTGGTATCTGGCTGTAGTATGCAAACAAGATGGCAAAAGCACTACAAAGAACTAATCTCGACATCTTTGCAGTTGGATTTGAATTATCCATCACTCATTTAAACTCACCTTTGGAGTCACTTTGCAGTGACCAGTTTTCTGCGTGATAGAAAGGCTTTATTGTCCCTGTTGGAGATAAACTGATTCCACTGTGTGTGTATTGTTTGTACTTCAGGAACATACACAAATAGAACATGAGTGTACATTATGCACCTACATAAATAAGTAAGTGCAGGCCCAAATTCATATGTGACTTGTGCGGTATTGTTTTAGATAAACTGTGGCTGATATACAATTTTTCACTGGATGTTCATAAAAAAAAAAAAGTCAAAATGTTGTAGGAATTGTTGACAGGCCAAAACCAACAGCCAACAATTTATGGATATAAAACGAGTCAGCAAGTACGCTTTTCTTTTGTTTAAATGTGTGTGGAATAGTTTGCCGTAGTCGCATCTGGTTCACCTCTTTACACCCACGTTTTCCCTGTGCCGCTACAGACCTCACTGCCACTACACATGTCAGGAACTGGCCGTGAGTGTGTATGTGTGCTTGTGAGGGGACGCGTCCAGCTTCCTTTCCGCCATTGTTGTGGTGTACCCCGACCTCGACGCTGAAAGACACGTGTGTGTATTTTTCTGTGTTTTTCTATTTGTGCCTGTCTGTGTGTGTGTGTGTGTGTGTGTGTGTGTGTTCAGTCATCCTGTGGTGAGCTGTGACCTCACCACCAAGACTTCCCTCACATGAGACTCGTAGGTGGGTGAGTGTGTATTTTCTCTCATTACGTTGAGACCTTGTGCTTCTACGTCAGTGGGCCGTGACATTTTGCAATGACTCTGCATGGGCCAGACGGCGAGCGCAAGACAAAAGGAAAAGTGGGTCGGTTTTAGGACCTTTGACATCACACATTGACATCACAGTGTGGGAGCGCCCTTTGGGTTGACGACACAAGCCGTCCGGCAGCCGTGACCTCTATGTGGGCGTTTCATTTTTGGTTGAAACCTCGATGAACTGAGGATACTACTGTATTGTACTGTACAATTGCTCTCCTGCACAGTCGCTATTTTAATTACTTTTGGAAGACCTAATTTAAGATAGGAAACAGATGACTGGAGAGAAAGGAGACCAACATTTCAATGAGTTTCAAACCTGAAATGTCAGTCGTAAATGTCACTGGATTGGCCCAATGAGATACATCTGCTATTGAGCTTCAGAGTGTATAAATGAATGTGTGTGTGAATGCCCTTTTGTTACCTCAATCTTTTGTGATATAAACACTGATCTTATCGGCAAAATGTCATGTCTGAGGTCCTGGTCAAGGTTACATTTAAAGTGTGAGTTGAGGTTAGGTTAAGGTCAAGGTTAGAGTTTGGGTCAGGCTGTCCAAATGAATGGAAGTCAATTCAATGTCCTAACAAGGATAGCTACACAAGTGTGTATGTGTGTTTCAGAAAATGGAAAATGTTCTTTTGATTGAATTGTTTATATCCAGAGTGAACACGCTTTTGTCGGTCTGGAAGACTAACACTAACAAATTGTCTTCACTGGAAAGAGCAAAAATCTCTTGTCCAGGTCTCTCTTAGTTAATGAGTCAATCCAATCACAACAAGAACTCTGAATGCGAAAGTTCACTTCTGACCTGGCAGGATGGTAACTTAAGATCCACTTACTAGATTTTTCAGGAGTTTTCAAGCACATCTTTGGAAGAAATTGTAAATCCAGCAGACCTTGATTGAAATTTAACCTTTTGTTATTCACCTATTTTGCAGAAGGATGATGTAAGATCTGATTACAAATGTATGTTTTCCATACAGTTTATTTGGCATCTACAGATTAAATTAAAGGTAATAAAATGCATTGCATAGAGTGTTACATTAAAATGGCACAGTACAGTTTGCTACATGCCATGATAGTTTGCCGTTTCAGTATCAGAGTCAACTTTACCATCAGTAAATAAAGGCTAAAGAAGAATGCCCAGTAGAATTAGTTGCTGGACATGTAACAATGAATCATACAGTAGATTTTATTTTTGTGATATTGTAAAAACATCTGGAAGCTGTGAACACCTAAAAATACACTTGTTTGCAGCACAGTCGAATGAAATAAATAAACTCAGTCTAAATCTGAATCTTGCTCACCAGAGTCACAGTATTTTGGTCTCTCATTGTCAGATCTCATTGTCTTACGACTCCTCGGCACAAGCACGTCCATCCTCACGGAGAAGGTGTTTCCACCAGCAGATGTTCAAATAAGCATAACGGGTCATACTGAATGCTTTTGGCTGGTCCACATAAACAGCTGTCAATCACTGTATTTACACGATGTCAAACCAGGATTCTGAACATTTATCCTGGAAAAGGTTTCTCCATTCAGACTCATTAAAGCTACTTGCTCTGACACATTGGGTGTGTGACAGACCGGTTGTCAAATTCACAATGTACAATTTGCATTATGGACATGTGGGAGCAGTTTTCACATCCCCACCAAGGAAAGACACCTTTGTAGTTTATCCTGAACTCAAACTTGTCACCGGTGATATTTATCCCCATCCCTTGGCACTGTATGTCATATTGTGGCATTTTTGCACAGCCCCTGAAATCTTGCACATTTATGGTGGATTTTTCTCAGAGTATTTGTCCCCCGACTGACTGAAATTCATGAATGAATCCACATCATCTTTTGATCACTGGATGCAACAGTTTATTTTTAGGAGTGAGGAGAGAAGCACAGAGGCAGACAGAGAGAGGGCTGTGCACTGGATACCGAGGTGGGTGGGCACTCTCTGTCTCTCTCTCTCTCTCTCTCTCTCTCTCTCTTCCACTCTCTGTCTCTCTCTCTTTCTCTCTCGGTCTCCTTCTCTCTCTCTCTCTCTCCTCCCTCCTCTCTCCCTCTCTCTGTCTCCTTCTCTCTCTCTCTCTCTCTCTCTCTCTCTCTCTCTCTCTCTCGCTCTCTCTCCTCTCTATAAGTACAGATCTGTGATGGAGACCCCTCCACACCGCAGTTCACTTTTACGCAGTGGAGATGAGCGCACGGATAGCGAAATCCAACCCGGCCATGAAACTGATAGTGGTGAGTAACCAGCTCTTCTCTCTGGTCCTCTGATCCGCTGGAGCTCAGAGACGTGTCTTCTTCTCTCTTTCTCAGGGTTTTTTTTATGCCTGACATTGATCATTATTGTTGCGCTACAGGCGGCTCAGATACACTTAGACTGTGCGCACTCGCCAAATGCGTCCTCACCAAAAAAAAGCGCACAAAGATATTTCGCTAATCAAATGTTCTGTTCCCTCTGTGCTGCATGTGTGAGTGATGATGTCTAATTTACTACAGGTGCCAGTAATTCAGTCATGGTGTCTCCTGAAACAGAGTCAGACTTAAAGATTTTGGTGACATTTCATTTTCTCCATTGGTTTTCAGTAGAGACATGATTCCTATTATAATAGTTCATCTTCCTTGTTCACTACCTGTTTTACTAGTTGTCATATACAAAATAGCACATATATATATATATATGTGATGCATTAAAAAGCTCATACAGTAAATCCACTATATCAAGTTGCAGTATTTATATAGTATGTTTGCATGACATTTTCACTGGTTAAAATGATTTGTGGGTCACTGAGTTTGTGCTGTGAAAGAGCAAATACAGCTAAACCCAGTTTATTAAGGTTGACATCAGAGTGATGTAAACAAAAGGACATTTGATAATATAATGCAGTCCCATGACATGAGCTTGTACAGGTGATTCTCAGTTTTGTGGAGACTGTGTATAGAGATGATGATTCTACTTTTTCTTGACTTCTGCTTTTGTAGATTTTTTATACTGTAATATGGGTTTGATGTGTTGCTGCCTGTGATGAAAGGAATTATTCACTTTTTGACTTTAGTTTATGTTGGAGGTAGTTTGCTTTTGCTGATTAGTGAAGCTCATGTTTTTCGCCCTGTCCACGAAACGGACTGCTTTTCAATGAATGAAAGTTTTTGGGTCATGTTTCATTGCTTCATGTGGCACGCTGGAAATGAATGAAACTCACTCAGTCTCAAACTAGAGAGGTGGCGTGTTGCCAGCAGATGGTGTTTACTGTAAGTCTGTCATTACAGCAATTTGTTCGACAACACTTCTTAAGGGTTTTTTAGATGTATGCATCCGGCCTGAGAGCAGTTATTTCCTTCGGTGTGTTTTGCATGATGTTGGGGCCTTTGCACGTTTTGCATATGTTCATTTTTTCAGATGTGTATCAGGGCAGCAACAGAAACTACAACACACTGAACCCACTATCTGTCCTTATGTTTCTGCTTGTGTGAAAATGAGACATCCTATTTTGTGAAATGCATTTTAAGGCAGTAATTTAGTTTGCAAGATGTGCCGCTTCCCTGTGTGGTCCGTGAAATGCAAATCAATGTGTGGGTGTGTGTGTGTGTGTGTGTGCACATTTACGTTTCGCCACCATTTAAATGTGATATCCTCCATGCAGAGTTTTTCCTCCACCGCAGAGCAGGCTGCGCTCCACAGCTGACCTAAAATAGGCAAATATTCTGTTCTTACATTTTCTGTTGTTATCCAACCTTCAGTATGTCACTCACTCATTAAGCCAGCCAAGCAAGCATTATTTAGTCAAGTAATGAGTCAGTCATCCAACCACTCAGTCAGTCTGGCCTGTCAGCATCCAGCCAATAAGTCAATCTGCGCCCCTCTTGATCCCTCATACCTTTCAGCCTGTTAGGCCGCTTGTCAACCAGCCAGCCGCTCAGTCTGTCTGTGAGTAATTCCATGTTTAAGAGACTCTGCAATTTTATGTCCAAAACACTGTTTTTGTCTCAGACGTCCAGCGTTAAAAGCACCTCCTGCACCTGTGTGCTCCTCCTGTTCCCTGCACGCTCCTCACACATGTGGTTGTGTTTTCTCTGCTGAAAACACGCACTTTACGTTTGGATCCCGGCCCAGGGTGATGTCAGTGGAACAGACATTGAAGTTGGCCTCAGTGTTGTCAGTTTTTTTCTTTGAAGACACGTGTTTCAATATGTAAACAGTGATCTTTGGGGTGCACAATTATGCAACTGAGGAGGATTTCTGTCTAATCTTTTTCTGCTTGTCTGGTCGGGCCAGGCTATCACCTGAATGTCATCCGTTCATCCTATAATCCAGCCACTCATCACATGTAGAAACACACTCTATTATCATCTATTATCTGTTGCTCTCTTTATCTTTACGCCTCCTTTTCTCTCACCCTCTGTCGTGGCCGTTGGCATCGGCTGCACCAACTTCCCTAAACCTGGCGGCAGGTTCACATGCCAGGCAGCAGAAGCCACGCAGAGATTATTCCGCCAAACGGACTCCACATTATTTATTTTTTTTCTAGACAAACAGAGGAGGAAGGGTGAGGAAGTGAGCGTGACGGGGGTGGGGAGCGACATGGAGACACAGAGGGTGTGTGAAGGCACAGGATCAACATGTTTAAAACAAACAAGCACAAACGTTTGTTCAGAAAGCAACGATTGCCTCTGGAAGTAGCTTCCGCACACCTAACTTCCCCTTTTCCATCAACAGTAGTACTGATAGCAGAAGTGTGTACAGTATGTGTGTGTGTGTGTATGTGTGTGTGTGTGTGTGTGTGTGTGTGTGTGTGTGTGGCACAGTTGTGATGAACTCATTGATCCAGTGTAAAGGTGTGTGTGTGTGTGTGTGTGTGTGTGTGTGTGTGTGTGTGTGTGTGTGTGTGTGTGTGTGTGTGTGTGGGACTGAATAACAGGCACAAAGAACATACAGCTGTTGTCCTAGTGTCCCGGTCACACATTGGCCTTTATCTCTGTTTTATCTTACAACTTTATGAGTCATATTCAAAACAGCACGACTGATCTAATGCAAATTTCTCTAGTGAAAGTTTATCTGACACTCGATATGTAAGCACATGACAAGTGTTTGATTTATTTTGTTACACCTTCAAACAGCCACAACATGACATATATTTCCATATTTTGATATTTAAAGTAGTCAGACAAATGCAGTAACTGCATTTTTAAAAACCATATAGACTTATAAGATAGAAGTTGTCATGCTGTTCACTATGAAAGAAATACTCAGATCCTTTATTCAAGTAAAAGTACTCCGTTACAAGTTTACTTAAGCAAAATATTATTGAAGATGTTCTTATATCATAAGTGCCTGTTATAAAACAAAATGACTGATAGATTATTGTGTATGAAATCATTAGATTGTTAATACTGATGCATTTTACTGTTGTCGCTGGTTGAGTTATAGCCACTTGAAGCTACTTTAGACACAGTAGTAGGTTGTTTAGTCCAATGGTTTCCAGCCTCAGGGGTCATCCAAGGGGTCACCGTTCAATTCGGGTGGTTATGATAATTAATAAATGAAAAAAGAAGAAAAATAAAATTCACTTCTGCTCCACAAACTGAATTTTATTCGTTGGACTTTTCTCTAATTTTTCCTCTCATTTTGTGGAATATCTTTGGGCCTTGAAGAGTTTTTAAGTGGAACCATGTGAGAAGTTTAAAAGGGAAAATCTCTCACTCTTTGGTGGAACTGTTAACAGCTCAGATGTCTGAAACGTGACAAAGAGCCCCAACCAGATTTTTCTATGAGGTCAGAAGTTGAATGTGTTGGGAATCACTGGTTTAATCTTCAGCAATGCATCACATTTAAATTTATCATGTGTTTTTTTAATGCAAAATCTCAATCTGTAAAAGAACTAGAGAATATAGCTGAAATATATATATATATATATATATATGTATATATATAAAAGAAAATATTCTGTATTTGTTTTAAATGGGTTATTGGTCTGAATTTCTGGTCTAAGGGGAAAAACCTTTCTGCATTCACTGATTGATGTTAGGGCTGCAACTAATGATTATTTACATTACCCATTAATCAATTAATAGTATGGTTTATATATATTAAATTTCCCAGTGCTTTAACTGATGTTCATCAGAATAATATTACCCTTGAGAAGATGGAACCAATAAATTTGTGGCACTTTTGCTCAATGAAACATTAAAATAGATCACCCTCTATTTATTTATTAATTGACTAACTTATTTCAGCTTGAATTAACTTGACGAACACATTATAATTGTCCAGTTGAATTGGCTGCCTTCACAGGTTGTGCTTGGTTTACAGTCCAGCAGACTGGCAGAATTGCATATGTCAAACATGTCTTCACACACAGAAACAATTCATTTTAATCACAAGATTTCCAGCAGCAAATTCAAAACAAGAAGCACTTTTTGTTTGAGCTGCTGGGACGAGTGTGTGGACTGAACACTGCCTGCATTATTGAACGAGCCAAAGCTTCATCAGATTTTGAGTAACTGTATGATGATAAACTGATGCAACATGGCAGCATGTGCCATAGTCGCTCTCGGCCTTTGTATGAGTGAAAAAAGACAGATCCCTGAATCACATGAAGCTGAACACACACACACACACACACACACACACACACACACTTCCAAGAGCTGGAATCCCCCCTTAGACCACCTGCGTTCTACAGTTAACTGAAGCCATGTGCCTGCTGGATAAGCTGGTGCAGTGTGGTCTGGTCCCTTTGTGCCATGGCTCTTCTCCTCATGCCATGAATATAAAACTGACCTCAGGCTCCTCAAACTCTGATTCTCCTCTTTCTTTGTATGTCAGTGTGCTCCACATTCAGCCTTAACTGTATCTGTTGTTGTGTAATCCTTTGGCTAATTTGTCCTGGAAGGATTTTAATATTTAATAGTTCAACATGCTATTGTGATTTACTGAATTTATTGAAGTTGTCGTCTGCTTGCAGATGCTTTTTTTTTGCATTACAGTTTTATTTTTTTTACTTGTGAATTTAACTTATCATATCAAAACAAATCAAAATCACACTCTATCTTATTTTTACATAACCAAGCTGCCTGACATGCACATACTTATATGAACTATATTTTCAGTGCAATGCTTCTTATGAAGAGCATTTTAGCTACAATTATTTATTCCATTTTTAGCCACGTGTAAAATCCGTAAGCCCATTACTTGCCTGTTATCTGCCGACGCAGACCTCTTCACAAGCTCACATGGAAAGCATGTGTGATCATTTTTTAATGCTATTTCTGTCAGGTGTCTGAACTCTGTAGTCATGCTGCTGCCGTCCATCTGTCATGCAGCCCTCAAAGTGCACTTCATCCTGTCATCATCGCACTTCACTGTGGATGTAATTTTGACACCAGACAGGTCATAGAAGAGCGCAAACCCTCGTGAACCCCGTCTCATCAAAGGACTGGCGTCGTGTCAGGGATTATTTCATTGATATTATATCTTTGCCCAGTATAAACACACTGTGAGTAACTGTAACTTGTGTGAAGTTTGGTCCATCTTCTCGATCCAGCACGGTCTTTGTGTATCACCTCACGTTACAGGCTGGAACACGCTTGTTTGTTTGATTCAAGAGGATAGCATCTGTTAAAAAACACGTGTTCCCTGTTAAAGAATTGGTAACGATCGTCCTCTCCCTGCATAAACACAAGGTTTCTCTCAACTCACTTCAAATGGGATTTACTGGCATAGATTACATAAGCAAACTGTATCAGATGAAGCTGATTTAAATATGTAGTGTTTTTTATTTGAGCCATTATTTATCCGGAGGAAGGCGAATGAGCAAGCCTGTCTTTTCCGACAAGCAGCTTCGCAAAGCGTCTCTCAGCGATCACTTACAGTCATTTACATAGCAGCTGCCCTGCCTTGCTCGAGGGCACCTCTCTCAGGGAAGGCAGAGCGTCATCGTTACCTTCGTACCTTCATCCATCTCCTCTCAGCTGGCATCGCTCCACAGAGGATATGTCTCTCGCTTGAGCTTCGCCCCTGATGATGTTAACGTATAATTATGGCTGTCAGTGGCCCCTGGCTGCTGTGTAATTTGGGTTTCCAGCGGTCGTCCGTGATGTCGTCAGATGGCAACTTCTAAGGGGACAAGGAGGGTGAAAAGTTCAATATCTCTTTTAGCTGCTGATAGACGGACTCACACACACACCACAGGACATCTTCCCAATAAATTTGCTGTTAAAAAGTTGACAGTTTTTCTGTTCCTCGGTAGCAGAAAGTCACTACGCTGACTGGTTTGGAAAAGTGTGGCTCTGCCTCAAGTGTGTCACGACTTGATAGGTTCTTTTTGGATGGTGTATTTGATGTGAAAAATCTTGTATGTTTGTCAAGATAATTTAAAGGTCCACCTCAAGGCTGGATGTACAATGAAAATGAACTCAAGACTAAAGTCGGAATCAACGTTGTTTCAAACAAGCAGCAATGGTTGTAAACTGGACGTGTGATGTGTGAGGGCGCATTCATTCGTTGAACTACTATGTGTTTCAAAGGGATTCTTAGATCTGATCATAAAGATGTCATATTACAAAGCAGCATCTCTGAGCATGCTCATCCTGTCATTTCATTTTACTTTCTGAACATTGCTGTGTATAATTTAGCTGGAGTCTCGCCAAACTACTGTGCTGTATGGGGGGAAAAACAATACCCCACCATTACCACACAAGCTCAGGCTCATCGGCTCTCATGGTGGATAGTCCAGCTCTGCCAGTAAACCCATCCCGGCTCGAACCAAAGAATAAAGTCAAAGCAACAAGTGTAACCGTACCCAAATTTGTGAAAACCCAGGTGACCCTCTGTCAGATACACTCCACCCTCCTGATGTTTCTAAATTGATTGGATGTGGTCTCGCAGCTTAATAGTGTGTATATACACTTCTTAATTTGAAGAGCAAGACTATGATTATGGGTTTGATTCCCGCTGGGGCCACCCATGCTACAAACAAACACATGCAGCCATGGAACTGCTCAGCAAGTCGCTGTGGATGAAAGCCTTCCACCAAATGTGGTGCTCAGAGGTCGATAGGTTTTGCCAGGAAAACCACTGCGCTTGCCACGCTGTTTGAAGCTTAGGTTTCTATTATGGTGCGTAAAACACATTCATCTATTTTTACTATCTTTCTCAATGACCTCCATTGCAAAAGGAAACAGAAATAGAAGGATGTGAAGATAAACCTACACGTTTTTTTTTTTACCGCTCAGTGCATCGTTTCATGTTGATTCCTCTCAAAACAAAAATAGATGTACAGCGCAATAAATTATTGAGGCGAACACAAATACAGTTAGACATATACACGAATAGCAGATCAAAGCAGTTCGTAGCATAAGCAGCATGTTCGGTAACATATGGCAGATGGGGAAGACAGCTGTACTGCACACTGTCTCCTCGACACACACAACCACACATAAACACACACATAGATTTCTCATGAAAAGATCTGTGTGGCTAAATATTTTGTAATTTAATATTGAATGAGAGCTGCAGAAGCACATGTGTGCGCACGGAGTGAAAACAACACTTTTTCCTCAAAGAAACATACTTATAGTAGCATGTATTGTGTTTTGTGGTTGCGACTTTTAAGGCAAATTGGGATAAGTGCAAAGGCACACATGCAGCAAAGAGATCATCTGTTGTGTAGCGGGTAAACTGGAGAACAGAGTGGGTGAGTGTTTTGTATTCTGGTGGTGAATGGGGAAAGCCCAGTAACCTCCAACAGTTTTCTTTATGAACAGCAGCCAAGAGAGGCGAACGCAGAACACACAGACCAACACTGAGGAAGACGGTAATTGGACATGAACACCGACAAACGTGCACGCACATACACACACACACACACACACACACACACACACACACACACACACACACACACACACAAATGTTTTGCAGTTGTTTGCTGTGTGATTTCATTCATTTTTGAAGATGCACACACAAACATGGTAAAAAGCAGAAAACCACATGCAGCCATTCACACACACACACACACAAACACACATGCAAGGACGGCCTATTGTTAGTTTGTCCAAGCAGTGAGGATGTATCCCGGCCAACGGGAAAGTCCACAAAGCCAATAGCTGAGGGACCTCAGGCTGGAAGGAGCCAGATGTGTGACATCTGGTCTGCATGTGGCCTTGACCAGCTGCATAGCTGCATGTCAAACATGTTCCCCAACTGATATCTTAGATTTTAGGTCTGGCCAAAGCTTTTCAGTTCCTGCACCGGCGATGACACATGGGCTTGTTTTTGAAGCAACAGCTCTATACTGAATATCTAACAGCCACCCACTGTACAGAGTGTCCATATGGATGGGATGCTTTCAGGGGGAAAATGATCTATGGGTGTGTTGTGCTCTTGCTCCAGGGCGGTATTAAACGTCAGATGCTTTTCAGCTACAAAGCAGCCTATCTGACAGAGCTGCTGATGAGGTCAGAGAACACAGGGCTGCACAATTATTGCCTGTAATTGTGTGTCATACACCGTATTTTAATCTGTAGAATGGCATGACTGAAACATCTGAGTTCACTTAAAAGCTTTGGAAAACACTTAAGATGTTGAGGATCAATGCCAAAAATGCAAAAAAATAAATGTGAGCCCTTAATCATGTCTAATAGTCAGGATCAAGTCATGCTCACAACATTTAGCTTCATGATTTGAGGCAACACAATGGGACGAGATTGTCTCCTGCAAATGTGCAAAGATGAGACTGTTTGAACGGTTGCCCCTGTGCAGTAATCCATATCCACCAAACTGCTGCTGAATCCTCTCCTGACTCACCGAACCGCTCTGTGTAAAGCAGAGGAAATCACTTTAGAACTGCGTGTCCACCAGGAGCTTCAGCTTTACAGCTCTGACCTTGCTTTCAACTCTTTCTTACTGGAAGCTTTGGGTTGGCGTGTGCTCCGAAATCTTAAAAAATATTTGAACCTTTAGCCAAAGAGGAGCTGTGCACGAGATGGCTTTCATTAGAGACTTTGTCACTGCTGTTGACTCAGTCCGACTCTCTTTCTCCTGCAGCTCTTCACAGCTTCTCTCTCCTGGGCCTTCCAGCAGCAGGCCGTGCCGCCAAAGTACCAGTACCGCGACCCTGTGACGTCCGACCTCCTCATGTGCGACCAGTGTCCTCCTGGCACGTCTGTGAAGCGACACTGCAGCGCTGACACACCCACAGAGTGCCAGGCCTGTCCTGAGAAGCATTTTGCTGAGAACTGGCACTGGGGGGACTCTTGCCAATTCTGCACCTCGGTATGTATGAGGCCATCATGTCAGTGTTTGGTTCTCTGCGGTTTTGTTCTTAATAACCAAGCTGCATTATTTTCTTCAAGCATTACAGAGCGTGATTGACAGCTTTTGCATGCAACAAGTACGTCCTTTGTGTATCTACCCACAACTCACAACACGGCCGGGAACCCTGCAAAAGTTCAATATCCCTTTAATGTTTTTATCCCCCAGCCTGTACTCTGTGCCAGTCTTCTGTGGTTTTACTTATGCCTTTTCCTTAGATGCATGACTATATTGTTTATTTACATTTCGGTGCAGCATCTGTCATTTTTTTGAAACCAGTGTTTCCACTTTTGTTGTTGTTACTAAAAATGAAAGTTTGAATGTGCTCATTGTGGTGGACTGATCTTCCCCCGGAGTTTAGATGTTCTGCCACTCCAGTTAAATTATGTAATATTACCACTGGCACATATTGTTAACATCTCAATCTTGAGGTACTTTTGTATTCCTGTTCTAGTATTTTGCATTTGCATCATTTGTCGAGATGCTGACTGTTAAAGACGACTCGTGACTTGTGTTGTTTTCTAAATCATGGCTGTTAATCACTATGTTCTCTGGTCATATTTACAGCCTTTACTGTGTGTTACTGTGTAGCAGGTGTGTGATGCTGATTTCTTGTGTTTAGGTATGTAAGGAGAAGCAGCTTGTCAAGCAGCACTGCAACAGCACCCATGACCAGCTGTGTGAGTGTGCTCCAGGTTTCCACCTAGTGGTGGAGTTCTGCATCGCACACCGTACCTGTCCACCTGGCTACGGAGTGACAGCTCCAGGTAAGACTGAGATTAACATTAAGATTATCAATATCATGATAATGTGATCACTGTACTGGCAGGCTGTCTTTGTTTTATCTGATGTGTTTGCTAAATAAGTCGATCAGTTATTTTCTGGGTTTTCTGGCTCTCCGGTCAGCATTTAAATCAGATTTAAAAATAGGAACTCAGTGATTAAAAGTAGGTATTCATTCTAAAACCAGAGAAAATTAGGAATTCGGTCAGCACACAGCCTGGGAAGGTTCACTGATTCAAAGTCCTATATGCTCAAGGCCATCAGTTAAACTTGAGAACAGATTTGTCCATGTGTGTGTGTTCATGAAAAGACTACGTGCATGTGTGTGCATGAGTGTTTGTGACGAGTGCAGCGCATATATGTTTTCAGTGTTTTGAATAGAAATCCATCTCTCAATATTTTATCCCTCCTCCTTAATGCTCTCATCCAGTTTTTTCCCCTCCACTGTCTCACTTTATGTCAAATCAGTTCAATTCCTGATATGCCTGTCTGGCAGGTCAGGAAGGAACCGTAACACTGCCAAAGCAAAGACACACACCAGATACAGATCAGCATTTTCACATTAAGATGTCCTCTCCCTTGTATCGCTGGAATCCCTTCTCTCTCCCGTCTCTCTCTTTGTCCTCCTCTGATTCAGATCTGTTCCAGATGCAGATGTCTCTTTTCACAGAACCAAATTTTTTCTTTTTTTTTTGTTTAACTGATTCTGATTCATCTGATTCTCTCTCTCTTTCTATGTGTGTCTCTCTCTCCATCTCTGTCTCTCTCTGTCTTTCCCTGTCTCTCTCTCTTTCTCGCTCTATCGCTCTCCATCTCTCTCTCCCCCCTCTCTCTCTCTCTCTCTGTATCTCTGTCTCTCTCTGTCTCTATCTGTGTCTTTCTCTCTCTCTCTCTCTCTGTGTCAAAGAGAGGAAACGGTGTATGTCCGTGAACATAGAACATGTGCGTCTTGCACTTCCACACCTGGCCTGCTCTGAGTTGGGGCAGTATTGTCTTCAACATGCTTGGTGTCACTGTAGCAATGAAAGCCCAGATAAATGTCATTTATTCATTCTGTCCTTTAAAGGTTTTAGCAAGTGATTCAATTCTTTCTAATAACCTACATCCAAACAATCTCTCAACAGTGCTCTTATTGGAATTACTCTGTTGATATTTAGTGGTAATCAGACTCTGAATAATTGGTTTGTCACTTGAATTGAAATCATCATTGAAAGCTATGATGATGGTTGGAACAGAAGAACTGATTGAGAGCAGACATGAGGTCAATTCTGTTTAAATGAGCTTTGGTTGAAGGAGAAAAAGATTACAGTTTTCTGATTTCAGATTATTGGATTAAAAGTTTTTTCAATATGTAAATTCAAAATAATGCAGGTTTTTGTTTGAATACTTCTGAAGGATACAGTGCTTATAGTCATCCTCACCTTGTTGTAGTATGGAAAAGGATCAATTTATATTTTCCATGAACTCCATCATTTGCAGCCTTTTGTATGTATTAACAGCATCACGTGATTAATTGTCTCGCATTATATCATTCCATTGAGGGCCAACGTCAGTCGCTGTAATCACCATGTGAGGATTAACCATTATATTGCATGCTGTCATAGTTACTCACACCACGAGGATATGACTGCTCACATCATTTCGGAGATTAAAACTATATTTAATGTTTTTACAATGTGGGTGAAGTGAAGCACCGTGATATTGTTTTATGGGTGATCATGGAGTTTTGTCATCTTCTCTTTGATTCCAGGACGTACTTCCTCATGTCATTTTAATGTTGATTGGACGTAGTGGGCGTTTAATTTAAGGGGTTTTATCCGAACAAAGGAAGCTGAACAATTCATATTAGTTTTTATGGGAGCTTTAAATAGCCTTTAGTTACATATTAGTCAACTGAGTGCCATTCACATTTTTGTCTTATCTTCTCCTGATTCCTTTGACCTCATTACTAGATTATCATAAATTACACACTGTGGGTTCTGCCAGAGATACTACAACAGCACTATGTCTGTTAATCTGAAAAGTTCACCTCTTCTTGTCTGCAGGAATATCAGTGTATATGTTGTTTATCTGTTAGCGAATGACAAAGGGCAAATGACCATCTGTCCAATGAGAGTCAGATGTTATTTGACATTTTCTGCATTTTATCACTTCCCCTTCATGATTATGCTTATTACACAACATAATTAAAGAGGGAACTTTGAAGACACTTTTTAAATTTCAGCTAAAGGGCATGCATTCCTGCAGCAGCACTTCCCCTGAGAGTTCACTGCAGCTTGACCAAAATAGACTCAAATCGTTTGCCTACAATAAAGATTTCTTCATTTATACATCATGGACTGACTTCGTCATCGTGTCAGCATACTGTACCTCGTTCTAATGCATGAACTCTTACAAGAATGGAAAGGCTTTGTTTCTTCGACACCTGCAGTCCCGTTTGAGTCCAAACAAAGACTGATTTCTGAGTTGAGCCCATCACTCCAGTTCTCAGATCCATCCTTTTCCTCACACAGCACCATATTCAGTCAATTCTAAAACCAGATGCAACCGAGGGCATCATTATCTGACCAGGATATCTGACCTGAAATATGTTTAAGATTCTCTCCTCGTTGCGTCAGCAGCGATTGTGGGCAACTTAAAGAGAGGTTGATACTAAATTTCAACAGAATCTGATATTTGCGCTGGAACCGCAGCACAAGCTGGCACGACACGTCTCATGACTTCACCCAAGACCTGAGACCAGAATCCAGCCGCTGCAGAGATGAAACAACTTTTTCCATGGGCTCTGGTTTTTATCGGACCCCAGCAGCGCAGACGCCGCTCAAAGATGACACATCTTTTTCCAAGAATTCCTCTGACATGGATCTAGAATCTGACTTGAAAGTCTAATGAAGTTCTACGGACATGACACAGCAATTCAGGGGATTCCCCTCCTCCCGAAGCTGAAGGACTCATTATGTAATGCCTTCAGTTACGGTTTAGACCTTTAAACCACAGGATGTTAGAAAACCAATGGTTCAGTCTCCCAACAACACATGCCTTTTATGACTCCGTTCTTTTCCTCTTCATCTCCTGATTTGTTTGTTTCTGCTTTTGACTCTTTCTCTGGACACAAGATTTGAAGCCTTTCAAGCTGGTTTAGCTGTGTTTTTGGAAACTGGTTCTATCAGTATCAACCAGGAAAGAGAGACAGACCAAGAAGGTAACAAATGAATAAATGAAACACTTGAGTTATGTTTTCTTTCTTTTTTATCAGAGCTGCAAGTAAATTATTATTTTATCAATTAATCAGTCATTTTATTGATCGATCAATTATCGATCAATTATTAAGCATTAAAAAAAAGGACTAAAAACAGTTAATGATACTAACATCACAGGCCTGAGTTGTTTTTTTGTTTTTTTAACCATAGTTTAGTGTAGAGAGTTATAAGTTTGCTATATCATAAGACAAAGAAATGCAGCAAATCTTCAAATCTTCAAAATAAGGGATAATATTTGGCTTTGCTTTTTGCTTGATTAAACATGACTTAAAATAATTAGCAATTATGTTTTTGTTGATCAACTAATCAATTAGCATTTCAGTTTTCACTTTTTTATACATAGATGTTTTTAATCTATGAATTTCCAGCCATTTTAGTAGTTATATTTCCCTCATTATGTGGACAGTAGAACCTCTTCTTTAAATGGCATCTTGTGATTGTAAAGTGCTAACATGACAATTTTGCACACACAGAGGAAATTCTGAGAAGAAAAAAAAGATTAATGCCAGCATATGTAACCATATTACACTTTCTGACACATGTACTGTACATCCCTTGTCATCAGCGGCGCAGGAAACGGCTTTTGCTGTATGCATATCAGTGGTTTCATGTTTTCATGCTAAAAGGTGAAATGTTTTCAAGAAAGAACGCGCTGTGCCCTGATAGCGGGAAACTCATAAAAGGTTAAATCTGATAGAAGCGCGAATCGGCCTCCCACATGCTTTCACTTCTACACTGTAGAGATGAAAAAAGAATGAGGATGTGATTACAGCACTAGTTCCACCACAGGGGACATCATCATATATCGTCATGCGTGCTGCAGGTCATATACCAGAAGTTGTTTTACTGTAATGATTGAACTCATCAAAATATAGGAAAGTATCACTGTAAACTGATAAGAAAAAAGACTTAAGTGTGTGATGAGTGGGTGGGTGAAACTAGATTATGACGTCATTAGGGTATTTTACATGGCAATGAAATAATGACCTAATTTCCAAAAAAGTTGTGACGCTTGAGTTGAGTAAAACATAAACGAAACAGAATGTGATCATTGACTAATGCGTTTTGACAAATACTCAATTGAAAACAGCAGAGAGACAATATATAATGTATATAAATGACCTTATCAGCTTCACTGACATGCAGCAGCATGTTTCAAACAAGTTGGGACAGGAGCAACAAAAGACTGTGAAAGCTGTGGACTGATCCAAAAACACCTGTTTGGATCATTCCACAGGTAAACAGGTTCATTGGTAACAGGTGATAGTATCATGATTGGGTATGAAAGGTTCATCCTGGAAAGACTCAGTCGTTCACAAGTGAGGACTTTGTGGACACGGGATTATAGAAAGGAGATTACTACATGGATTCAGGAACCCTGTGCACAGTTCAATTTGGAAATGATTGTATTCTGTTTTTGTTTTTATTTATTTACACAGCAGGCCATTGAGTTATTTCAGACATTATTAGTCAATAATATTTTTATCTATTAAACATATTTACATGCATTATGAAGTCAGTCATAAAATGTAAATTTATGTAAACTAATTTTTTTGGCTGATTTTCACTCATTTGCATTTATATTTTGATAAGTTAGTACATATGTCACCGCACATGATATTAAAGCCAAACAGTGTCTCAGTTGTATTCTATTGATCCACTTGACACGACAATGGTAAACTTTCTGAAAAGAGTGCTTTTTTTTTTTCATTAAAAGCTGATTTTACTGCTGACAGATCACCTCATGTTGTGGTTTCAGTGACATTTTGACATAGTAATACTACTCATGTTCATCTTTTACATCAACGAAGTGATGTGGTATTTCCTATATGAAAGTAAGATATAGCGACTGAAGTGTGAGTCATTCATGATGGGTAGTCACATGTCACTGCGGTCATAGTTCTTGGAATCACATTATCCAGTAGTTGCTGCAAGTCATGTTCACACACTGAAACTGGCTGAGATGTGTGATATCAAACTTCTGATAGTAAAGCTGGGAAAAAATCTGCATGGTTGGGGTTTTTTTTGTTCACAGTTTAAAATGATTGATTTAAAAAAACGGCTAAAATTTCTGTCAAACCACGTTTTTCATTCATAAAATTCTTCCACCCTCCTGTGTTCCTCTCGTCCAGGTTCACCAGTGAGCGACACGGTGTGTAAACGTTGTCCAGCTGGTCATTTCTCCACCAGCGACTCCTCCACCGAGACGTGTCGGCCCCACAGAAACTGCTCAGATTTGGGCCTGAAGACACTGAGATGGGGCACGTCCACATCAGACAGCCTCTGCGGCACAGCAACACTGGAGTGCTCTCATCATCACACCTTGTGCCACAATGGTAAGACTCTGTACAAGTCCGCCGTCTCTCACTAATATAAATTGTGTGGGATGTTTGAGGACTAATGCGGGGTGGAATCAGGATTGAGATTGTTTGTACAGTGTATAAACAGCAAGCACACACACACACATGTGATGATGTTTTTGAACAAATCTCAATTGTCAACAACTTAAAATCAGTCAGAACTCAATTATTTCAGACATGTGGTCATTTTCATTCCTGAAGGCAGGGGATTTCCTCGGTCAGGTCCGCTGTCCAGATTCCATTCTTTTCCAAATTCTTGCGTGTTTGAAAACCAACACAAGAGAGAAAAGCCAGAGCAAAGAGGTTGAATGGGATGTTTATGACACTAATGTCATAATGATCCCATGATGGATCAATTACTCTTTTAACTGTCACATCCTTGAACTACAATAACAGAGGAAACTGAGTCAAGCACAAATAAGACACAAGACGAGCTGGTTAGTCTTTGTTACTCAGACTTTAACTATAACAGATGCTGACGATTAATTTGAGAGGAGAAGCCTCAAATATGACGTTGAATTCCCAGAGCCTGAGTAACCGCAGTCAGTGAGGAACACACACATGCAGATGTACAGACGCTGGTACACTCATGAGCACTGTATACCCCACTTCCAAGGAAACACACAAAGCTGATGCCCCTCAGGGAGGGTGACACTCAAACATTCATTCACAAATTGTCCTCCCGCGGACTACACAACCACAGATTGTCTGCAGCGGATCCTGGAACAGTTTAGCGAGTTTTTTCTAAACAAAAATTGTGAAATTGAAAGCAGTTGGGATTCCCAAAGTTGCGACGGGATTTGGAGAAAACCACCAGGATGTCAGTGTCACTTACAGAGCAGCCCCACACTTACTATACATCCAGATATTAGTGAAATGAACCTAACACACTTTGCACATTCAAATCGATCATACTGCACCGGCACTTGATTTACTAAATGTTTTTTTTTAATCTACTCATGTCCTTCATGATCTGCAAGTCAATTGCGTCAACATGCGTAAATACAGAAATGCTTCGTCATTGCGTGAAAGTTGCACTTTCATGTCGACAGTTTTACTTCATCTTCAGCTTTGATTGTTCTGTTGTTCTGTGTAAATGGCAACAGGCTGGGATCAGAGCAGGTTTGTGTTACTCTCAGATGTACGTCGCTTTGGATAAAAGTGTTTGCTAAATGAAATTGTAGAATTGTAGAATTGTGTCAGGGCTCAGTGCGATGCCACTCGTGCAGTGACTCAGCAGCAAAGCGCAACATGTTTCACCTTGATTCGCTTCAGTTCACCGTGCGGCTCAGGTTGCTTTTCTGCAGACCTACACAGATGGGTTCAGTTTGGTGTGGACTGATATCAGCGGAGGTTCTGTGCCGCGTGGGGAACAGAAAGAGAGGAAATCCCTGTTTCTGCTGTGGTCATATTACAAGTCAACAGTCACACACATAAACACGCATAAACAAATCCAGGCATCACAGAGCAATGGGACTCTGTGGAGATCAAACCATGTCATTAAAATCTAGTCCAAACATAGACCTGTGTACCTCGAATGAAACCTTTATAAAGAATGCATTTGGAAGATGCATCATGTGCCCTCTGTTGCACCGTAAGCTATGATTACAAGGAAACTGACAAGAGTAAAGTTTCCCACTCATTCTCATGCATCAGGCCCAGTCAGAAGATTCAAGGGAGACGATGCAGTTTTTGCTGTGTAGCACCCTCTTTAACCACAAGTGACAAATGCTGAATAGTGTTAACGGGCACACGTGCCGCAGCAAAATGAGTCATACACGTCAGTTACGAAGCAATAGATCTTCAGAGTTTGCATGAACCACTAACCGTTGGTTATACCAGATCGAGTAAGACTGTCGCAACAGAACTCATTAATACACTGATATGCCCAAGGTCATGTTGTATTTCCCATGAATTCACCTTTCTTTCTTAAGAAAAGGAGCATCCTATTTCACTTTGCTTTAAGCTGTCAGGCACTTAGCGGCTGCACCCATTTGTTTCAACATGTTTTTTTCCTGGAATATCAGTATAAATATTTTCATATTCTTATTGTTTATTGTCTCATTCCAGATGTGACCCTGTGTGAGGAGGCGGTCTACCAGTCCCTGTCCTCGCTGCGGCTGTCCTCCGTGCCCCTGGAGCGGCTCTTGGAGAGTCTCCCTGGGAGGAAGGTGGACCGTAAGAGCCTGGAGAGACTGAAGAAGGCCTGTTCCCCCCAGCAGCAGGTCCTCCAGCTGCTGCGACTGTGGAGGGAGCAGAACAAAGACCAGGACAAGCTGAACGGCATCATACAAGGTACAAACAAAATCTGCACTTTTTAGTTTTTGTCACTTCTCATTCAAGTCCTGTATTTGTGTATTGATGTTCGCACCCTGTCCCTCCAGGTGTGAACCACTGTGAGAGGAAAGTCTCCCGCTGCAACACACTAAAAAACCTGACCCTCGACGACCTACTGATAGTCACCAACAGCCTGCCGGGGGTCAGAGTTCAAGAGGAGGATGTCCGGGCCGTGGTCTCCACCTGCCTGCCCAGGCAGTACCTCCTGCAGCTCCTTCACCTCTGGAAGACGGCAAACTACGACCTGGATCTAGCCAAAGGTCTGTCTCATAGTCTGAGGGTGATGCGCAGCCAGGGAGCCCCGCGCTATCTGCTGAAAGGCCTGAAGAAGATCAGCCGCATCATAGGAACCACCTCGGCGCACAAGATGTATGAGAAGATGTTTGTTAGTTTGCTCCACGATGAGTCATGTTTTAAGGCTCATAAGCCATTAAATGAATAGGTAATGTGCGAGTGCAAACAGGAATATGTGCCATTTAAAGAATACACTAATACACAGAGTGAAAACACAAACAGAAAAAGACACATGTAGTGAGCAGGGGGATAAGAGTATGTGAAAGAGTAACAGACATGGATCACATGATAATGTCGGGTCTTTAAGATATCATCAAATGATATCAAGCTATGCATATAATGCCTAGAGGTATTTTTGTAACATAAAGGCAAGAGAGGAAGCCTCGTTAATTTTCTATCCAACCCCTAATACTAAAATAAGGACTTTCTGATTTTATGAGGTAACAAGGATGCCAATAAATTCCTCAATCTACAGCATCTTAAAAAAACTGTCACACATCTGTGCACTTCAGGCAAACTGAAACTGTCTGGGAACTTTTTGACCAGAGTCTGTGAAAAATGAAAAACTATTTAAGATGTAAATAGCACACTATTTTATGGAAGATAGGCTGGCAGATGTTGTGATTTTATTATTATTGCTTTCTCGCTGATTGAGAGGAAGGATTTGGTTTCATAATGAAATACATGTATTTTCTACAGTTTTCCTTTGTTTAATGGTTTGTAATGGACTGCTGGCAAGTAAAGCTCATCTGATTTTTTTTTAATTGTCAGCTTTATGAATGTACAAAGGAGTGCAATGCGTTTTCTATTTAAAGAATAATTTTTACTTTCTGAATATGTAAAGGCTTGTTTTTATTACTTTATCAGAAATACTGGATTCCAAATGCTGCAAGTTCATGAAGTGATATTTGTTTTATATTTTGTTTTATCACTTTTATATTATTAAATGTATGATCTTTATTGTATATATGCCTGACTTTAAGCTTGTGTAACTTTGTGAACGGTAATGTCAAATGACCTGATTAAAATCAGTTTGTAAAAAAATGTGCTGTTTCCTCATAAATCAGTGTCACTGTCAGATAGAACATATTAACAGTTCACTTCTGCTGTGCTTAAAAAAAAACAAACACATCTCTTTTCACGTGTAAAACAATGTTAGCCAATAGGAACTTGGCTGACGACCATCAGTCACCGGCCAGGAGCTAATATATCTTTTTACTAAACTCTTCCACATGTAAGCAGCCATCACTTGAGAATACTGCCTGAAAAGAAAAAACACAGTTTTCCTTTGAGTTTTAAAAACCTTATTTCCCTATATATGTGTGTGTGTGTGTGTGTGTGTGCATGTATGAAAAATGATGTTTCTGTATCTGTGTACGAATAGAAACCAGAAGAAGCCATGGTTTTTTGAAAGTGAAGTAAAATCAGGCAAATGTTATATCATATAATATTTTCTAACCTAATATTCATTGGCATTGTGCCTTCAAGGTATTTCCACATCCTCATACTATTCTTTTTTTTTTTTTTTTTCAAAATCTTTTTTTTTTTAACAAAATTAAGTTTATTAACAGTCTGAACCCCACCACCGACTGCTTTTAACTTAGGGACACACATTCACTTTGTTATGTAAATTGAGACTTGGTGAATGTTGTAATATGTTTCATTCAGATTCATTTATTGGCTACATGCAACTCAAATCAAGGAGGAAGAAGTCAGACTGCAGCATTTTGAGTACAGAGGGGGGTTCTATGTTCGAGGGAATAGTGTGTTTAAGTTCCATAACAATATATACATCGTTCATATTTCTGTGTAAGGACAGTTGGAATAATAAATTAGATTTTGTTTTATTGTTTTTTACATAAAAATATTGATTGATTGTGTTGACTAAATATGCACTAACTTTGTTTTGTCTGCAGGAGGAGCATCTTATTTAAAAGTAAAGGTAGTCGAGTTTGGATGACCTCAGCCAGAAGTCAGCCCCAGTATGTTAATTTAAATCCAGCCTTTGGCCAAAACGTTTGTGAAACTCATGCTGCTACTGATCGAAAGGCACAAGAGACAGGAGGTGGACACTTCAGGAGTTCAGCGTCTTGTCCCATCAGCTCACACAGCTAAAGTTGGACATAAAAGCCAGCAGGGCCAGTAAGGAGAGCCAGCTGAAGTTACAGAGGCTAGAAGACTCTGAGACATACAGAGACACTTCATACCAGAGCTGTTGCTCCTATGAGACACCTGCTGAGACTCTCCCAAGAACTGTTTACCCTCCTGAAGATTCAGATTTGTAAGTGGGCCCAGTACACCACCTGCAGCACAAAGGAAACCAGGCAGAAGATGGTCCTTGAGGAGTATTTTAAGATAAAAGTGATGGCTTCAGTCAATACTGTCAGATGATGAGTTTTATCATCTTTGTTGAGAAGTCACTGCCTCTTCCATTAACACCAAATGCAAATGAATCTCCCTGGGGTTATGATCAAAAAGCCCAGTGATTGACCTGTGGGAGAGGTTGGGTTAAGAAATAAGTTTTTACTTTTATATTAAAGCCTGGAACTGTTGAGTTTAGCTCTTAATTCGAAGAGGTTATGGTATAATTCAAATTTGAGATGGATGAGGTTGAATAAAGGTTTGAGATTGTTCCATTCACATCAGTCATGCCCAGGAAAATTCGCTTTATGAGTGAGGAAGGGAAAAGGGCTCAAAAGCCAATTTTATGTCACGGATTTAAGTGCTGGCAAAGCTTGTAGTTGAGAATCCTCCTCAGAGGAAACTTCGCATCTTGGATCATCATCATTGTCTTCTGGCTCTGAAACATCTCCTTCCACGTCACATATTTCCCCACATGAGAGTATCAATGTTCAGTATTTCAGTGAGAATCTGACCTGAGCTTGACTCACCACACCTGCACATGTACCTACACGAAGGCCATAAAACAGCACCTTAGATAACGTCAGTAAATGCTAGGGCTTGGTAGCAAACTTCAATACTAATCAAAGTGTATCTCTAGCACCAAATATCCAAAACTGGCAATACCATTAATTGAGATCAAATATTTAATCTTTAATCTTAAATAATAATTTCTTATTATTATCTTCTGAGATGCGAAAAATATTTTTTATGCCTTCATATGAGCAATCGAGGCGTTGTTTTGTTATTGGTCCCAAAACTCATCACTTTGGCACCAGTATTAAAATAAATATTAACCATTACAGGTTTCTCCAAATAAGCATTTTAAGCATGAAAGTTGAACAAGACAAAGTGAGTACAGACTTTCCACATTAAATTATTGAATCAAGTTTTTACAGACAAGATAATGACCATAGGAAGAAAAGGCCACCAAGTTTAACTAGAAATTGAGCCATGTGTCTAAAGTGTACCATAATCATTCTTATTTAATAGAAACATACTACGGCCTGATTGTAACATGTTCTCATATTCATTAGACTGGAAACGGAGGAGGAGACATGTCGATACATGTTTGACTCATCACAGTAAAACAATTCATCTCTGTTTGCTTAATCAGCACATTGCCATAATGCACTTACACTGAATGAGTCATACAATCTTTCAAAGGAAAAAGCTGACTTATTAGCACGCTGACACATTATCGAGACGGCTTCAACAACCAGTCAGTGGAAAGTCATCAAAAAACCAGATTTATGGTTCATCACCCGTTGTGATGATGACGACCTGCGTGCAAATGACTGCAGACAGAGAACCCATGGAAAATTTAATATTGTGTCTTTTTCAAGATACTTCCCAAAAGAATAACTTTCAGCAGTTTCGACACCTCTGAGTCATGAGCTCAAACATATTATGGTGCTGATTTCTTTGGATAAATGTAAATTTCATGCAGCTGAATTACTGTACAATTAAAATACAATTTAATCTTCTAGGTTTGACAAGCTTTTTTATATTAAAGCTTAATTATGCATTGTGAAGTGAGTGAAATATGCATTTAGTTACATTACAGAAAAATAATTTTACATTGACTTTACCTTGTAATTTCTTGTAAAATACAACCAGTTATTTTAAATTATGTGAGATTTCATTCCTGGATTTGATTCGCTACAAGAAAAGACATAAAGGGAAATGTGAACAAAACATTCGCAAACTTTACTCTGTGGTGATGATTCTGGGTCTAAACCTTTATCACCAATCATCAATTAATCACCTTCTTCTAAGTGTTGTGTCCGAAATTCAGCTGAGCTCATGCAGAAGTTGTTGACCTTTTAAGTTTTACAACTCATTATCCCAAACCACGCAAACGCCCCCACACCGAGATGGTTCCCCTTGAACGATATATAAGCGGAGCTGATCCTCCTGTCAAACCCTCTTCAACAGAAGCAACGACATGCACATCATCAGCATGGTGAGTATCTGTAACAATACTCTGTATGTTTAAGATAACAAAAATCCAGCAAGTAGACATGATGATTAGTGATGCTTGAGAAGATGTTTGATGATCAAACTGTGTATTGATAATGGAGAAATACCTAATGATAAGAAAACAGTTCAGAAACAAACAAACAGATTCTGTATTAGGTGGAATGAGAAATGTTTGTTGCTTTTTAGTTTATCAGAAATTCCTTAATTGATCAATTGTACTGAAACCTTAACAGTCTATTCAGGGACTTTATTATTACTTTAAAACTGATGCCAGAGCTGTCTATATGTTTTTTAACATATAAAGACATAAATGAAATTAATTTTTTTAGTGGATGAACGTTAATTTAGACTCTTAACCTTTGGCTGCAAATTAATAATAATGCCTTGAATAGAAATAATTAGGTCTCTAGTGGACATTAAATGGCCACTGTGGGAGGTGAATGTCAGGCTCGGTCAAACAAAACAAGTCATTATAACACTGAGGAGTTACTGTGTGTCTTAGACAGAATCAAGCAAATTACATTTGATTTTCTCTCTGGGGGTTCCAGTACCCAAATACAGCTGAAGTGCATTGCTTGAAAAAAAATCTGGCAGATGTGTTGAATGTTTCAAAGAGCTGTAAACAGTGGCAGGATGAACTGTAAATGCTGTCTGCTGCAGGTAATCAAATTTGATTTCCAATTAAATATGAAATCACAGCTCACTTATTTCCAATTTACATTACATTGCTGTGATTCACCCAAAAAATAAAAGGTCAAACTGAGGTCATGATATCAGTGATGATCTTTTGCCTCCAGTTTCATTTCTAATATCACTGTTTCATTTTATTTTGTCTTGTTGTTGTGATATTAGTATTGTATCCTTTTAGCAGAGAAGACCCACATTGTACAGGTGATAGTAGTACTCTGAGCTGCCATAATAACAACAACAACAATAATAATAATATTTATATAATAATTTATATTATATTATATAATAATAATAATAATAATTATTATTATTATTGTTATTATTATTAAAACACAGTACTCCCTCTCGTCTCCTCAGCTCCACCTCCCGTTGCTGCTCCTGCTCCCCGCCATCCTCTGCTCTGCCTCCACGGTGGAACCAGTCCCCACCTATGAGCACCAGGACCCGCTCACCGGGAACACCCTCACCTGCTCCAAGTGTCCCCCGGGCACGCACATGGTGGCGCACTGCACGGCCACCGAGGCCACGCAGTGCGCTCCGTGCAAGAGCGACCACTTCACCGAGCTGTGGAACTACCTGCCCAGGTGTCTGTACTGCAACAACTTCTGCTACGAGAACCAGGAGGTGGAGAGGGAGTGCTCCCCGTTCAGCAACCGGGTGTGTCGCTGCAAAGAGGGCTTCTACTGGAACAACGACTTCTGCATCCGACACTCCGAGTGCGCGCCCGGACACGGCGTTCACACCAAGGGTATTTACCAGCACCTTCCACCTGTGGAGACACATAGACAATAATAGAAATATAATAATGCATCGATCGCTCAGTAGTTTGACAAGAGCAGCAGCCAGGAAATATAGAAAAAGTGCGTGGAAATTGTGCCGAATGACGCACGAGCTCCTAGGCTGCAACTGTGTTTTTAAACATTATCGTGACCCAGAATGCATTTGTGTTTCCTCCAGGCACCTCTCATATGAACACAGTGTGTGAGACGTGTGCAGATGGCTCCTTCTCCAACTCCTCCTCTGCCCTGGATGCGTGCGTAAATCACCAGGAGTGCGCAGCCGGAGACAGCGTGCTGCTGCCCGGCTCCGCTTTCCACGACACGGTGTGTGGAACCTGCGAGGACCTGGCGAATGGAGGTGTGTGTCCGGCCGGATGTACCTCTGTAAGATAAGTTGTTATAAAGTTTTGGTTTCAAACTCACAGTCAGGCTGCAACTTTGTCCCTCAGGTGAGGCGTTCAGGTCGCTGCTGTCCGGCTTCTTCAGTGCGCACAGGATGAGGGTGGGCAAGATGAAGAAATTTGTCTCCAGGTAAATCAATTTCACTCTCATTCTTTCATCTCTGTGCCTCTTTTCAGCTGATCCATCTACCTCCTCATTCATTTTATAAAGCACGTGATAATCCTTCCTTTCCCCCTATCAGGTACATCCACAGGTCAGGAGAGGAGAGGCGCATCAGGGGCGCAACTCTCCCCAGACAGAGGGGTCCTCTCCTGGATGAGATCAGGGTTTGGCTGGCCGAGGCTCCAGAGGAGCAGCTGAGGAGAATGCCAGAGATGCTGAAGGCCACACAGCTCAGCTCCATGGCAGAAAAACTGGAGACGAGACTGAGTGAGATTAGGCAGAACTGCACTGCAGCTTTACACTGATGAAGACTGACAGAGTGGATCACACAGTGTAGAAGAACATATATACCTCTTAGTTTGAGTTGGCTTTATTTGACCCTTTGAAAACTTGAAAATTTGATATAATTGTATTTTTTTTGCCACTGGAAAATGTTCAGATGAGTCTGGATAATAAATGAAGATGTTGCAAAATACTTTAATATATTCAGTGCTTTTATGTATCTTAATCTGTAGTTTAATAAATATTTTTTTTCTTTTACGGAAAATGTCAAACAGTCAGATTTGGGAGAAACTGTACAAGTAAATGTGAAATATGCCATAAATCGTGAATATGACATAGTGGATTTACTCAAGTTTCACATAGAACATAGACAAATATATGTTTGACGTCAAAGTGTATTTAATGTTCTGTAAAACTGTGTGATATCTAACTGAAAACTTTGTGATTGTCACGTGCGGCAGCTAAATAAAACACATGTTGTAATCTTAAATGGTTGTAATCTTTTCAATGGAGAAAATCAGTGGCAGCCTGCAAGGTGTAATTTATCCAAACCATCACAAGGTGTCGCCATATTTCCTCTTTAACTCTGGTCATGTGGAATGAATCATTTAAATACATACTGACATATTTGACCACTAGGGGGCCCTCCTCCTGTGCCACAATACAAGCACAGGACTGGAGCCTTGGTTGAGATCCCCTCCAGCACCGCTAGAGGTCACTGTTTCCTCGCTCGGCTCCAGCCTGCTCATTAATAACTGTCTGACACCAGCAGCACCAGCGCCCCCTCCCGCCACGCCACCCCGCCCCGTCATCGCAGCGGCTCCCCGGCTGTCGCATCAGCAGGCGGGGAGGGGCTCCGGTCGTCTCTATTGGCTGCCGCTGTGTCACGGAGCTTTACGGCGGATCCGCGGCCGGAGAGGATGAGCCAGAGCCGGTCTCCTTTCATCCCCCTGGAGCGCTCAGTCTGCTGCCTTTCAACATGATTTTAAGAAGCTTGTAGCGGGGATTTTTTTTCTTTCTCTTTCTCCAACGTATAACGTGTTCAACCCGGAGATGCGCGCAGATAAACGCTGATACATCGTCCGGACACCGCGGCAGGAGGGAGAGCATGTAACCGGGAGACACGCACCGGCGGCGGCGGCACCACCTGACACCTCCCGCTCCTGGTTTCCTCACAATTTCAGCCTCGTGACTGAACTCTTCTCCTTGTTTTTGGGATTTTATCTACAGCAAAAATGAGCGAGGAAGTGTCAGAAGTCCCCAAAGAGCTTCTGGGTAAGAATCGTTTGTGTCCATGTGTCCAGACTGGAACAATCACTGAGAGCTGGCTGCATCATATCCAACAACATGTGCTCCAGAGTCAGGGCTGCACACACCGTGAAATACATCCCATGCATACTGCACATGCATGCTCACTGTGGCTTGATAGTGTCCAACCTATATCCCTATAGGGCCAGGTTTAATGTGATAGTAGTATCATGTCCAGATTATACAGCAGGGCTAGTTAAAACAGCAGACTGTGTGCACACTCATCCAGGTGCTTGTACTGTTAATGTGTGCTCCAGTCTATATTTGGAAAGAAAAGCCAAATAGTTTAGATGTGAGTGGTCAGCTTGTTATTACCTCTGCACATAACTTCCAGTTTTTTTTTCTTTCTCCCCAGACTAACCTTAGTCCACTCTCACATCTCTCTCCTGCAGTTTGAACCTGGTGCTCTCATCCTTGTCTGTCCCTTCACTTTGATTCTGTCCTGTTTGTCCTCATTGTGGACATACCTCAGTGTTTCTTGCAGGTTGTTTGGGGGTTTCTTTGTTTGGCAAAGCAGCTCAGTTTTTGACACCTTGGTGCAATGTTGGACGAGCTCGAGCTCTTGTGAAGCCTGTAATGTTCTTTTGCCTCCTTTTAATTTCTTAAAGAGACTTGAAGTGCAGGCTGCTGTAGAGGCTGAAGCTTGCAGGAGAATGCCAGGTCATGAAGTCACTTGGTCAGGCATGCATTCATTCACTGAGTCACAGAATATGTCAGCGGCTTGTTTTACTCCACCAAAGTATCTGTGGTCTCATTTATCTTGTTGTGCCTTCACGCAACCATCATATGTTGGTGCCTGCGTTTGAGAGTGAACAAAAGCTTTTTCAGTTTGATGTGGTTAAATCACTTCTTTAATGTTAACAACAAAAGGAAACAAAAGTTTCCCCTTAAGTAGCTTTAAGGTGGTTAAAATGATCTTACAGTATAATTCGCTCTATGTTGTGTGTCAGCTTCTTCCACTTCTTCACTGAACCTGGACAATGCTGATGCGAAGTGAAATATTGAAACCCCCAGTGTTTTAAATGGCTGCAACTTTCCATCAATTGGAAATATTCTTTAAATGTTCATCATCTTCTACATGTTTCCACAAAATCCATCCTGACATATTTGGATTTATTGGACATTTTGGAACTTTTGAATAAGTGTTTTCCTGATTCGAGCTGACTAATTTCCCCAACAATGCATACCTCACACAAGGAGTTTGGTTTGTCATAGTTTGTCATGTGGTGTTGTGTGGATGAGCGTATAACCAGCCATTGTTGGAAACTGCACTGTTGTGGGTGATTCAGCATCATACGAGATCACTCTTGGCATCCAGCACAGACAAGGAATTTCAGCATGATGCTGCAGATGGAAACGCTGTAGACAAAATATATCTTTTCGCTGCCGAGCTACAGAAAATATCACACTGTGTTTCTTTGCTGTTAGAGGAATTATTCTGACTTTTACCCCGTCCATCTGTCTGGTCTTGTAGACAACGACCAGCACGGGAATAACACAAGCTGAAACCATTTACACATTTGAGGTGCACCCATTCAGAAGCTGTGTATGTGTGTGCTAAATAGATATATTATTTATATGTCTTAGAACACTTTATGCAAGGAGAAGACAAAGTGACACAAATACTTTGAATTATATCTTATATGAAATGAGCCCTCAGAGTTCAACAGGAAGTTAGAGCTGCATCTTTGAGAAGTTAGTGGTGTCATATTGTCAAAACCGAGAGAGTGAAGTAAAACTAGAGAGACCTTTGATGAAAAGAGGATCAGATGAAAGTGGAGAGCAAAGCACAGCTGATAAGGGAACAATTAAGTCTTTGTATCTGTGATCCTCACTGAACCTTGCTCAGGACAACAAAACAAGCAGATGCTAGCTGGCATTTAATGCAGAAAAGTGATGTGAAGATGAAGCCATGCAAAACAGCCTCCAATATACTTTTGTTTCCCAATGAATAAATGAATCTTTCTGGTTCATATTCACCTCTATTTGTTTGTATGTATTTGACTCATCCCACACTCAACAGCTAATCAGATCTCATTTTATTTCTAGGATCTTAAACACCTCTGAAGTGTTTGCTCACTAGAGTGTCAGCTAAATAACACAGGTCCAATCTGTGACATTATCAACAGACGAATCTGGATTGACTGAGGGTCTGTAAAAGGGAGAGTGACTTTATGGGCTTGTGAATGGTTTGTTTGAGCTTTTACAAGGTCGTAGGTCTCCCATTTCCCCACCTTCCACGCGAGTCCCCACTGACCTTAGTGTGACACAGTGACAATGACTAAACCACCTAATATGAACCACAGAGCAGCTGCGTAGTGAAACTTCCACTCCTGCCACTGTTTTAATGAATGAGCAGAAAAATTGAATTAGAAGAAAAATGATCTGTCAAGAGCTTTTTTTTCTGTCTGGGATGAAAAACTGTTCAAGCTCATTAAAACATACTGGTTTTCATTTTGTGTAGAAACCCACTGGAGACACCTCTGTGACTTACTGGATTGTAGAAATGCTACAGGAGGAAACGGTGCACATTTTCAGGCTGGCAGATGAACCGCTCTGCACTTTGCCTAATTATTAGTTTCACTTTGATCTGATGATGGTTTGAGGAAGCCTGTAGGCGAGGGTACGTGCATGCCAACACAGATGTACACACACAGAATCCCTCTGTGTCTCAGACACATGTGCACAGACTCTATCAGCCGCTGTGTGGTGGGTGAATGAGGAGCGTGGAGAGGCAGCTGACCCAGTTCTTCTCTCCAAACCAGTTCCCTGGCAGCGGTGGCTGCTACTGGGTGTGAACAATCAATCTGAACAACACACTCAGCATATTAAGATTATTTTCATAATTGATTCATTGGTTGATTTATTTTTAATGAATTGTTTGGTTTATGAAATATCACAAAATATGGAAAAAAAATAGAAAATTTTACAATGCTGGAGACCATGTGATGTGCTCTGTCAAACCAATAGTGCAAAATCCTTAATGCCTTCAATTTATAATTGTAAAAAAAAAAAAATTCTTGCATTTGAGGAGTGGGAATCAACCAGTGTTTGGAATGTTTTGGTTGTGCGAGAATGGATGGCAATAAAGGTTTTGCAGATTGCTGTCGGATTACCATGAAATTTTGGCCAGATATTCATGGATTTTGGTGATTATTATTTTTATTTATTTATTTATTTAGTTAGTTAGTTAGTTAGTTAGTTAGTTAGTTAGTTAGTACCACCTGTAGATTGACATTGTGTTTAAGATTGAAATGTTTCAAACAGTTTGATGGATTACAATGAAATTTGGAAGGCCTACATATATTGTATATATGTCCACAACAGGATGAATTGCAATAGCTTTGGTTCTGGATAAACACTCTTCTGGCCATTACTCAAGGCCATAACTTGAGTAAGGGGGCATTTGATCAGATACTGAATTGCTGACACTAATCTCGGATGTTCACCTTGAAGCTGTGGTGATTGTTTAGATCATCTGTGCTGCCGAGCTGAACATGTGTGTCAAGTATCCACATTTTAGAATTTGTAGCTTTGCAGCAACATCCATATTTTTGAAGCTTTGTAGTCCAACACAAGCTCATTGGTTTTGCTGTTATTGAGCTTCAGGTGATTGTTGTTGCACCATGTGATGAAACTCTCTGTCAGTCCTCTGTTCCCCTCTGTGAAAATAGTCTCTAAGTGAAGACAGCATGTCTCTCACTAGAAATTATTCACTGGAATCAGACATATTAATATATTGATAACTTCCATTTCACCAAAAATATTTACACTTAACACCTTTTATTGAATTCCATCAAAGTCTTCACTGCATATATTATATGAGCCTGGACAGACATGGATGTAAACTGCAACTCACTGGTGGAGGCAACAACCACAAAGTGGTAATTCTAGTTTTACCATATTTCCGGGTGGTTCCTGGCCTTAAATTTCTACTGCCATCTAATTAAGGTAAACCACACCAGTCTTTGTATAGTACTGCTGTGCTGGGTTTGACTGGTATATGTGAGCATCTACGTGAATTATTGGCCCTTAATTATGAAAAAATGCTTTATAAGTGCTTGAAATGTATCATTAGAAAAGAGCAGCAGCCCTGATTCCTCTCTGGCAGAAATGCACTGATTTGCTCTCTTTGTTAAGAGTTCTTAAGGAAGTAAAAGGCCACATTTTGTAATGCATGACAAACCACTTGGCAGCAATGTTTTCTTCTCTTCTTGCATAGATATTTTCCAAATTTGAGTATGAGTCTCTCTATATTTCATGTCCTCTCTCGTCTTCTCTGTGCAGAGAGTGTGAGGGATGCTGTGGGGAGAAAGGTGAAGCTGTCGCTGAGGAGGAGAGTCAAGCTGGAGATCAAAGGAGACAAGACAGAGAACAGAGTCTTGGTGAGTCAATTCCTGCTGCTTTCAGTCTCTTCATTAACGGGAATGAAATCTGTGTCTTTTCACCCCACATTTCTCTGCCCTTGAAATGTACAGTTCTCATTTAAAGCATCCAAACTTCCATGCATTTTTCTCTCTTTAGCACTTGAAAGGTATTCATTATTTCAACCTTCTCTGTGAGCATCACTTCACGACATTGTTACTCTCTTTTCAAGTTCAGTTACACTTTGATTTTGATGTGAACATCACCTTGAACATCTCCTGTCTAAATTAGTCGGAGGACTGTTTGAGTGGGGTCGGCTGAGGGGGGGGCAGCGTTGTAGTAATGTCGTAATGGGAAAGTGTCAAAACTGTTTCCCGAAAGCATCATTATCTTTCAGTCCCACTGGTCTCATTCACTTTAAGTGGAACCAGCATCATCTTAGATGCTTCCAGCATTTGAATCTTTGCTCATTTAGAAGCAAGTTTTTATAAATGATTGCCAGTATGCTTCCTAGTATCTGGGTCATGTGATTTTCTCTGTAGGGCAAATGTGTGCCAAGGTTTTAAGACTCCCAAAGTGCTGCACGAGATCTGAATGATAAATGATGCGCAGAAACTGTGGGCTATGATTCTAGCCTCGTTTTTTCAGTCTATATTTGTTTACAGTTTGACAAATGGGCACCATTAAAATGATGCAGAATTAGCTGTCAGCGGTTCTTATTTGTGCCCATATACCCATTTATATACAGTCATCACTGAATTACATGGAAAAAAATTAAACATGATTAACATGGACTGAATCTGAAAATACGTGCATTAGAGGTATGACTCAAAGAAAGAGTAGGATTTTGGTGGAAATCTAGTGCTAAGGGTTTTAAAGTATCTTAGTTACCTGCATGACCTGGATGCTGCTGCTCAGACTGTTTTAAATGGTTTTTATTTGGCCTCAATAAAAGTCATGCTACGTCCAAAAAAAAAAAAAAAACAGCGGCTGCTTAAGTAAATCACCTCCAAGTGTGTATCCATATCAGCCCTCAGTGTGTAAATTGGCCAGGTGGAAATAGCAGCTTAGATCATTCACTGCTAGCCACAGAGCTCTAAATCCAGTCAATGCTAAATAATTCATACCTGGTAGATCATTAAAAACACATTTTGTAACTTCTGGCTTAAAATGGATAAGAAGCTGAACGTAGTTAGGACGGAATAGTTCCCACAGTCAATCTGTGTCTTAGCAGGGTCCATAAAGTTTCATGGTTGAATTATGAAAGCTTTCGGTTACTGTGAATGAATCTGCGCTGTGTTTTGATATGTGTGGCTCTGGGTGGGAATGGCAGGAGCCTTTTAGTTATACAAGTCTCCGAGGAATGAAAAGCTTTTAGTTAGGCAGCTCTGTGTGGAATAGGCCAAAGAAATTAGGAAGAAGAGAAAATTTTAAAAGCTTTGTGAACAGGCCTGCGCAGATGTCTTATCTGCTTTAGTCTGTGATATTGTGTGACGTTAATAGAACTATCAGGCAGATTCACGGGCCTGTTTAATACATCTGTAGTTACTGCAGGAACTTGAATATTATGGCATCAGGGGACACAAGCAGAGGGAGAGGTGAGAGACAGAAATGATGAGCTTCACCTTCACATCTCCTGTACTCGCTAAACGTTGTGGGAGCACGCTGAGGTGGGAAGCAGCGTGAGAAAGCGAGCCTCTGTGCAGGAAGATTGGACTTGTCAGTTTATGTAATGTAATTATTAATTGGAGACACAACATTGATGCTGGAATCTGGAGCCAGCAGTGTTATATGAGCAAGCAATATGGAGGTGCACAGCAACGTTAATTTAAAGCTCTGTGTGAGGAATTTTTCTAGTCTAGTTCTAGTTTACAATCTCAATTCCAGAATTTCACGCTGTGTATAATTTCAAAAAACAGATGTGATGGTTCAAATCATTTAAGCTCTGTATTTATTTGGAAATAGTGCAAAGACATCATATAAAGTGTTGACACTAAAAAATGTCCAGCTTTTTTGGAATTGGGCTTGTACTTCAATATGATGTAACAAAGCATTGATTTTGACTTAAAGGAAAATTCCACTAGTTTTTAACAGTCTTAGTCCTAACTTCTGTTTTAGAAATTTGGGAAATGTCACAATGTTTGCATGAATCTTTCACTTCTCTCCTAGTCCAGTCTAAAGTGAACACAGATAGTAGCCTCCAGATTAGCTATTGTACTTAACTGCATAGGGATGTACTTCTGGACAACCTGCTGCTATATACAGTAATGCCTTGTTGTATAATCAGGATGCATAGCACAGCAGCGATTTTGTTGTGAAAATGAGTGAATAAACACAAGCAGCTATTTCCTTACAATCTAGTCATTTGCTCAGTTTGACGTAATTATGACAACAATGTCCGTGTGGGAGCTGGACACTGAGGCTCGTAGTGCACACAGAACAATGCAAAGAAGTGGGAGTCAGCACTGGGAAGTGAGGAATTCCAGTGGAGAGGTTCTGGTATTTCATCCAGACGCAGAGCATGAGAATGACATGGTGAGTTTGTATCAACGCTCTGCTTGACCGGACTGAACAAATAAACCACTGTTTGTTGTTCTGCGGAAAAACAGAGTTTGAGAAACTGATTATGCAGGAAGTGGCTAAGAGAACACAAACATGTCAAGGACTGCGAATGTTATAGTATCTAATGTTAGTCGGGATGCGGGAACAATATATTTTCAGGTTGTTTTGAAATAAGATGTCGTAATCAAATAAACCTTGGTTGTAATGTGAAACACAGTCTCTGATTAGTGTTTCTGATTAGTATGCTGCAGCTAAAGGTTGAGGGAGCGCTGCTGAATTTCCACACAAACAATTGTATAATCTCTTTTGTCTCAGTCTCATATTTAAGAAAATAACTCCAATGATGTTATCTGGGTAACACAAGCCCAAATATTTATTTATTTATTTATTTACTGTTTTATTTAGCAAGGACAGTGCCCACATATAAATCACACAAGAACAAAGTTTAGTGGTTTGGATGGCGCCATGTCAGTGAACTAAGCTTGGGAAACAATGGTAGAACAACATCAAAAAGCCATGAAAGAAGAGGGTAAATAAAAATAACATTACATAGGAATCATACAGGAAATAAAATTACAGTTGAATGAAAGAGTCAGACAGTTATAGTGGATAAGTGTGTGTTTGCTCATGTTTGAGAAGAGAAAAGAACAAATGGGGGGGACAAAATCTTTGTCGAATCTTTATGAACAGATGAAGATGTCCAATAACGTAAAGCAGCACTGTTGTCTGTAGGAGAGTATGGAGTTAATCTGTGTGACTAATAGGAGATAAAGAAGTGACTAATTTAATTGACTGACTAATTTTGCTCCCTGCTTCCTGTGGCCGTGCCTATCTTACACTTACCATTTTAATTCTCAACTTCAGTCTATGTTACTGCATATACTGTACTATACTGTATATCACTGTCTCTCCTCTGAAGTGTTTTAAAATCACGTCACAACCAGTTTTATTTTAAACAACTGGGCCTACAACGTTGTATTTGTCACACAGCTGAACACATAGGTGGTCTTCAAAAAGTTGTCTTCAGTTTTCAGTTTGACATTATGTCAGTCTATCAAACCAATATACCACGAGTATTGACCCTGATACATAACCTTCTCAGTAGGAAGTGTAAACCTCCTCAAATGTCAAACATATAAGCCGTCTGTCTCCCACTTTAAAGTCCAGATCTGATGTTTTTCAATGACATTTATTGAACTTCCCTTCTCAGCTGACTGCAGCCACATACAGTCAGGAGTTTGATTTGCTTTAGACAATGCCAAGCATCCATCTACAGTGTAAACTCCACACTGAATGAAGGGAGGAATATGCTTATTTCCATCAATTTGCCTGTCTATTGAATACACACAGGTCTTTCCCCCTTTTTTTCCTGCTGAGCTTTTCTCAGACTGGGAGTGGAGCACTACAGTGCCCGAGGCGTCTCTTAAGCACACTAAAGCTTGATAGATACAGTCATTTCCCTCCTTTGAAGACAGAGGGATGAAGGAGGTAGAGATAATAGCATCAGTCCATCAAACACACCCCGGGGAAGAGCGGAGGGGGTGAGGGGGGAGGACGGGAGGACGGGAGAAGGAGGGAGAGGACAGGGCAGAGGGGATGGAGGGAGGGCAGAGAGAAGAACTGTAAAGAAAAATAACTGTACTCTAAAACTCTTACAGTGTGACAGACTGATGTCATCAGTCATGTAGTGTAAAGAAATGATAGAATGGAAAGAACCCAGCCAACATTTTATCACTGAAAAGTAGTGTCAGAGAAAGTAGTGGTATAGGATCGTTAATGATGATGCTTCTTAAAATCAGGATGTGAGATGTCTTTAATACAAGCCCAAATAAATACCCAAACTTGTTATTAATGTTTGGCCTTGGGAACATACTAACAGCACGGCTGCATTGATTACAGTGACATCAGTTAGTCTGTTGGTCTAATGGTCCATCGCTTTGGTCCAGATTGCATTGCCAGACATCCGCTGTTCCCAGAAAATGAATCCTACTGACTGGCTGATGCCCTGACTTTCCTCATGTGCCACCAAGAGGTTGACATTGTTTATTTTATTGAAACTACTATTGGATGGATTGCTATGAAATTTAGTGTACATGTCGACTGTGCCCAGAGGATGAACCCTAATGACTCACAACTGTTGGATTGATTGGAATGAAATTTGGTACAAACTTTAATGGCACTCTCAGCATGAATGAATTGTAGAATTATAGCATTTAAATGAAAGCACCACTGTATCTAAGTGCAACCTCTAGCATGGCTATAGGCTCTTAGTCTTAGTGGCCTAACCATATCCATGTTATTTTTGCCATGGTCTTTCCCTGATCCACAAAGTGACCATTTAAAACATTGGCACTGGACATAAAAAAACCTTTTGCAAAGTCAAAGTCCAGCTTTACTCTAGTGACTCTGTCAGACATGGGAATCATGGTGGTTCCTGTTGTCCAGCCATTAGTCATCTCACACTCATACTCCCATTTTTAAGCTATGATACTGGAGGGTTGGGTCCAACTTCCTTTAGACGTCTTGGCACAAATAAAGGAAAGTGTATGGGTGTGTGTTTGTCCAAGCCAGACACCGTCACCAGTCATTCACTGTGTCACTGCGTCTCATTGTTTGCTTTGTATGTAGGAGTGGCACCAAAACAGCGCAGATGACACAGCGTGAAATAAATCTGCTGCACATCAATACAGTTAAACCTGGAGCAGCACAGATTTTAATCTTATTTTCACTGTGCCGTGACACAGCAGTGGTGCTAATTGCTGAAGTTACAGAATTGTCAAGGTTCGGTTTTACAGTTTCAAGATGATGAAGCGAGTGGTTTCATATTCAGTCACTGACTCCAGGTTGTCAGCATTCACACATTTTTCAATATTACTGTTTGTAAATCAGAATGGGATCCACTGGCTAATACACTTCCTTCTTCTTAAATGACTATAGTTTTCTGTTATGATTGACATTAAGAAAATTATGGCCATGGGGATTTTTTGGTTCACATATGCATGATATAGCATTCTAAAATATGGGTCTGAATCTGATTTTTCACTTGTATACTGTTTGCAAAGAAATAGTATGTAGCTAACTAGAGAAATCATGCACCACAGAGAGTTTGTCTTTTCTTCAGGCCCTCCACAAGTTACAGACTGTCCTTTACTCCACATCTCTCCCTCAGGTTGTCTTGATTTTGACTTTGATTCATATGTTTGCAAATTGCAAATTCACGACAGAACAGCCCACTCAATCGCCCTCATCATTTCATATATTTATCTCTGTGAAGACGAATCCCCCATGTCTGTTTGTTTTCAAAAACTGAAACCTCTCTGTCAGATTTCTGAAATTTACAGGTTGTCCTAATGTGACTCTGCTGATTACAGTCATAAGGACAATGGGCTCTTAGACCATTTTACTCAAGAACAATTCAGTGGCATGCTTACACCTGAGAACAGCCTAAAGCCCAGAATCTTGTCCAACTCGTCTTTCTCGCCATCCTTCTCTCCTTTTCTTTAACCCTGAGGTCTGTCATTAGGGGCAGTGAGAAAATGGAAGTGACCCAGTTCTCTCCTCCCTGATGATCACCTGTAATGTCCTCTCATGGGAACCACCACCAGTATCTTCTGTTAGCGGCAATAAAACCTCTTCCTCGAAGTCTGCAGAGCAAGTAGCCGTCACATTTTAAATTCCCTTTGAAAATAGACTATGGTAACCAGTCTTTGCTGTAGGCTGTAAAAGTTTTTTATAGTTTGACTACTTTCTATTCTGAAGATGTAAAAAAATAGCTGTTAATGTATTGCATTTTAAGTATTATTAGTTGTGGTTGTTTGGTTGCTGTGAAGCACTGGAAAAGAATCATTTGAGAGACAGATACATTCCTATTTTTATATATATGCATGAGAGTTAATGGTGGAAGATATTTCATGATGGTGTTGAACATCTTTAAATGCACCATTCTGTAGAAAGAAAACATTGGTTTGTTTCTCTGTTCTGTCCCTATGAATCATTCTGTATACAGTACAGTACGTATTGGAGGCTTTGCAAGGTTGAGTGAGCATGAACATAGAAATGCTGTTCTTTGTCCTTTAACTGAGGTTCAGCCTGAGTTCAAACAGTTATAATATTGTTATGCACATAATCGTTGCGTCTATTAAAAGTCCTTTGTGTTTTCTACTGTAATGCTTTGGTGATTATTAATGTAATTGTGGTGATATTCACAGCTAACCGAGCAGAAGACATGAGTCAAACAGGTCACCAGATCCCTGCTGAGTGTACACGGCACTAGAGACTGTTGGGCTGAACATCCTGCAATGTGAGAGACGATTAGGATAAAACAGAAAATGAGGGATTTTTTTACTCTTAAGCTAAACAGTTTGGGTTTGTTCAGAACGGTTATGTAACAGTACATGTACACAGAAGACAAACATAGTGTACACAGGATATGTGCAGCACTGATGTTGGCATTGGGCCAAAATGATTCATATGGTTTTTTTTTCTTGACCTAAATGATTCAAGAAAATGCCCTTGCAGTTTTCAAGTGCACAAAGTAATGTGTTCATACAGTATGTCACAGTGGTTTTATCAGACCAACAGTCTGAAACGCAATGATATTCAATTTGCAGTAAATTTACAGAAATATAAAATATATAAATATATATATAAATAGAATAACAGCGAATCCTCACATTTGAGAAGCTTGAATCAGCAATAGGTTGAAAAATGACCGACAATGAATCAAAAAATCTAATTAGTTGTTAAATTATTTTACATTATTTTGATTTTTACAATGACAATATGAAAATGATAATAATAAAAGAAAAAATTCAAGGCTAATATTTGTGTTGGTATTAACCCACTTTCCTTTGCCATCCACTTCACTTGCAGTGTGAGGGGAAAATATACAACACAGAAAGGTCCCACTTGTGCCTGTTGAGGACTGAATTCAACTTCTTGATAGGAGGCATCAGTGTTAAATATAGTTGAGTCCATTTGTGAGATGTCAACAGTGATTCAGTTCATCCTTCGCATGGATTAACATATGGATATATTTAAACATTTCGTGTTGCCAGTCTGAAATAATCTCATTAGGCTCACTTCTTTGATCTGCACAAACAGAGCAGTGTGTTATCTCCATATGTATTTAAATAGGATGGAAGAACCTAAAAATGACTTCACAGTGACTCCTCAACTTGAGACTGATTTGCTGTGTCATACTGTGACCAGTTCAACAAGAGAATTGCAGATGCTCGTTTAGGTTAGTCTGGGAGTCCATTTTTAGCACACTGAGCATCCGCACCATGTTATCAGACAGTTTTTGTCTGGCGTTTTCTCAGTGGTTTGGTTTCTGTAAAGAGCTCGAACAGCTGAATGAGCCGGTTAATTAGGAGGAACTTTGTGTGGAGTTGACTCTCAGTTTGTGTGTGTGCGTGTGTGTAATTGTTGGGTCCAACTAGGCCCAGGCCTTGTAGTGTAGTGGACAATGACCACACTTTCCGGAGCTGTTTTTCAAAACTTAACTGAAAGGAAATTGTAGAGAAACAAACCATTTACAGGGGCTCTTTTGCATCATTGCTCTCTGTGCCGTCATGGGGAAAGTCCAACATAAAAAGAGACCATAAAATTCTAACAGAATAACCAAGTTTTTTTTAGTTCAGTTCAGTTGTGTGTGTGTGTGTGTGTGTGTGTGTGTGTGTGTGTGTGTGTGTGTGTGTGTGTGTGTGTGTGTAAAATCTTACGAAAGACATAGCATGCATAAAATGGTCCACATTAGCCAACGTGGTGGCTACAGTACGTGGTCACCTTGAGCACACATGTCTCGACAAATCTCTCCTATAATTTGCAGATTTATACATTAAAAACAAAAATCTTTAGCTCTAAAATGTAAAATTATCAATACTGTCACTTCACACTTGTTTAAAACCAAGCAGTGTCACCTAAAAACACCAAACATAAACAGAGCTAAGAAGATGCATAACATCCCAGTGAAAGTTCAGAAAATAAATATTGTAATGAAAAAATTACTATCGTAACAATATTACTGACAGCATTTTACGAAACATGGATAAAAAAATGATAATATAATGGTGTAATAAATAATATAACACTGGAAGTGCTGACATGTACCATATGGATTTTTTTCAGAAAAGGTTTAAACATTCTCGTTAAGTCTGTTCAATTGCTGTCACATTTTAGTGGTTGAGTAGAGATCGGTCTCATTACTCTCCATCAGACTGAATAGGGATTTTTTTTTCTTTTTTTTGCTGAATGTATAAAAGTCTGGACTGAAGCCATCAGACCCAGGGGCTTTCCCCTCCTGTAATGTTTCAATGGCCTCTGATACCTCCCCTTCTGTATCAGCCTGCCTTCCTTCTGTTCCCTTTGTGAGTCAAGGGAGCTCCGCTTTATTCAAAACCTCAACCCTCACTTCCTCAGAAGAGCTCCACTCAGATGAGTTTAAATTTGGTTAAAATCCCCTCATAAGTCTGTGAATATCTTGGGACATATACTGGTTATCACCCTCCTCCTTAAGTGAAGAAATATTGCTAGTCTCCGCCCTACCTCTGACTAAATGAGCCAGGAGGCAGCTGGGTTTGTTGCTGGATTAATAGAATCTATGTCTGGTTTTCCCTTAGAGTTTGTGGGGATGAACTCCCTTTCTAAGGATTTGACCTTTTTCCTAAAGTGTACAAGATAACAGCCTCTCTCAGATAACACTTAGCTGAGTTAATCTCCAGCATTTTCTTCACCATGAAAATGAATTCCAGTTAAGTGCCAGTGTTGACAAGAGAGATTATTATATGTAATATTATTATATTACAGCTAATACTAATGCTAATAGGACAATGATCTGACAGGACTAGACCTCCAGCTGAGCACTCAGTGTTTCTATCTATCCAAAACTCACCTCAATGGTAAAAGGTAATCAATCCTATGGAAGGACTGATGAGTTTTTCTGATGTATTTTGTTGCAGGAATCTGACACAGTTAAAACCTCCACCTAATATTACAAGGGAAGACGATAGTGAGGAAATATCGGCCAGTAGACCAGGAAGGAATATTGGGTCAAATGTTGTACATAAACACACTCAATTACAATGTGTTCCCCAAAGAGGTAGCTTGATAGTAAAGCCCTTCTTTGTCTTTTATCTCCCTGTTTAACTTAAATTCAATGCAAGAGCATGCTGTATAAGAATTGCCACTCCCTGACTATTACTATTATGGGAGGTGTAGAATGACCTGATCTACCCAGCTTCTAGAGAGCTTAATATGTTCATATGGGTTTTTTTATGGCAAGGCTTAGCATGTTTCCAGCCCACAATCCCTACAAAAGCCTCCCTGGAGAGATATTAACCTGCCACATAGCCTGGCTCCTTGCAAGCCCCACCTACAGTCATTCATCTTCATTATCTCAGGTCAGGGTCATTGTCACTCAGACAGTCGTAGTAATATAACTCGCCCTGCCTCAGTCCTCGGCTTGATAGATTTGTTTTTTTTATAATCTCATAGCGCTGACTTCCAGTATGTTTGGTTTCAGCCACAGGATCAAACAAGGCAAATGAGGTCTGGTTACTTCATGGAGCTCTTTCTAACCACGTTTCCCATGTCGATCACACAAATGAATGTGTTGTTCTGAATCTGCACAGTTTTGCCTCATGTGAAATGCTGAACTGGTCTGACTGGTCCTTTTTGGTCTGACTGTGGGAGACGTGGATGTTAGAGTGCTGTGGCCTGGTTGGTACAGTGTCAATCTGCTCTCACTGGGTGTAATTGAATGGGGTTTATAGGTCACAACAACAGTCAGCATTGATTGGAGGGTAATGACATTTGTGCGCGCCGTGTCATACTACACAGCCACAAAAGCAATCAGGTCTAATCAATGTGATGTTTGCTGTCAAAACAATGAAGCCCGAGTGATTAAAAACAAGACAACCTGTGTAATGTGTCTCTTCTGAGGCTTCCTCATTTTGTTGCCTGCATGACTTTAACCCCATATTTTAATCTGCTTATTCAGCCTGTGTGTTTTAAACCAGATCAATACAGACAAGAGGAGAACGGAAGCATGATGCCAGACAGCTCGTCTCTGCCTCCGAGGGCTCAAAAACCAAAATTCCTGTCACAGACATTTGTGGGCGCACATGCAGCTATGTCTCACAAACCAGCTGCACTGACCTCACTACCAGCGCCATCACATGCTTTTGCCGCACGGTTGGTTTTTATGGCGTCCTTGCAGTTGATGTCGCATTGCCGTCGTTGCCTTCTGCTCACTGCTAACCTTTCCGCCCTGGTCTCTGTGTTCTGGATCTTTGTGTGCAGTCGTGTGTGCTCATCATGACTGGGCTTTGACCTGGACATTGATGTTTTATGATCCTGACTGTATGACATATTTTGCTGAAGTGGGTGAAACTTGTGTAACCGTGCCCTTCTCTCCTTATTTTTTCTAATCCTTGCAAGTTTATATAGTACTTGCTTATTGCTCTATTGCTTTATTGTTAAACTGCTCTTTTGAATTTTCAAAGTACTTAGATGTGTCACCTTCTGTACTTAATTTGGGAGAGCTGCTTCTTTCTTCCAAAATCAAAAGGTTTTCTTTTTTCTGATTCCTCCAAAATGCAAATTCCCACCAGAGGCCTTACAGGAAACCCAGTATTAGTTTTACATTATCTCCACCTTCTTTTGATCATTTTCCCTTTGATTATGTCAATCTAATCATGAGAGGACCTTTGTTTAACTTTGGTAAAAATATCACTCAAGATCTAAACCACACTAACTGTGTTTTTATCTCTGAAATCAGTGTTCAGCACCGTGTGTTTGTGTGTGTGTTATTAGTGCCGCCTGATGTTATCTACCCACTCCAGAGGGAAGCCATGGGTGATGCCAACACCAGCCCAGAACGAAATCCCCCTCCCTCCTCCCGTCTCCCCGCTCTGCCTTTGTCTTCATTCCTTTCTTCTTCCACTCTCTCTCGCTCTCTCTCTGTCATACCTGTGTATGTCTCTCTCTCCTTGACAAAGCACTGTACTTCAGTTGGAGGTTTTTTCCACTCAGGTTTTCTTTGTTGCCTTAGCTGTAAAAATAATCATCTGTTTCTTTCTCTTTGCCTCACTCTTTCATCCCTGTGGTCTGTGGCGATATCCTATTTACCCAGAAACCATGGCTCGCCATCACATAGCTGCACACCCACACACACCAACACACACACACACACACACATGCACAAAATCTCCTCCCCATTGTGTCTGGCTGGCATGCTGATGAATGAATGAACCCTTGTGATTATTCCTTATCTCTGTAACCTAAACACACACATGGTTCTTAGAGGACAGGCTGACACCGGCCTAAGAGGAACCCCCCTCTATCACTCCCACCAGAGTCCAGTTCCTAAAAACCCTGATACCTATCCAGTGTTAGAGGGCGTCCTGCCAACCTGGACTCTAATCTTAATCTGAAAGCACTATCATTTAATCCTTCATCCCGGCCCTTTGAACGCTTGGTTAGCCTCAGCTTTGTTGTGTAAGACACGTTTGGGAGGTTGACTGGATATTTCGTGCTTGTTAGTGAGGCTGTGATACATAGGCAGCAAGCAGAGGTGGTGGAAATGGTAACATGCATTAAATTATTATTGATTGCACTCAATTCAAGAAAAAAAAGGATTTTGTTTTCACTCAGGAGACAAATTGTCAGCTGCTTAAAGCCAATTTTATTCCCCCCAAAGTGTTTCCATCTATCTCAATCATCAAGCTTATGTTGTATATGTCTCATTTATTATTGAACACACTGTGCATATTCGCTGACACTTTGTGTTCCCACCGAAAAACCAAACGAGCAACAGTAGCAATAAAAAAAAAAAATTAGACCTAAACCATGAAATCTAACATAATCAGACACCACGTTTATTCATGCCTCAGCTCGCTGCAGCTGTGGTCTGATGGGACCAGCCAATCAAATTTGTTCAGGAAGTACCAGTCAGACGCCTTTGTTCCTCACCACGCTCCTCTCCTCAGCAGTAAAACACATAATGATGAGCAGGGCAGTGATAAAAGAAAATTGATGTCTCTCTCTTAATGCTCTCTCTCTGGCTGTTGGCGCAGTGTGGTGAGGATATGCGCTGCAGAGAATGGGTTTGCTCCAAAATGGGATATCCATAATTTGGGGAAGAAAAAGTGGCATGTATCCTGACAAAGTGATTAGCAGCTTGGCTATCTGGAGACTCTTGCCTAGAATAATGTTGCATTATTAAGCATATGTGAAGCCTAGGCAATCGTTTTTTTAGATGCTTTTATTTGTAGTTTTTGTAGTGATCCCATAATCCTTTAACTCATTCTCCAAATATTTGAGGCTAAGGTGACGTCTTGACTCGCTGTGTAAGGATGCTGGAGGCAGCCCACCACACTGTCTGCTGTTGAGTGCTGTTTTTTAGGAGGGTCAAGACAATCGTGTCATGATTTTTGTCTTGTCTGGAATGGCAGGAAGAAGATCAGACGCTACATCATGTTCGCTGTTCTGTCACTGAACCGTGCAGTACTATGAGAGACTACTACATACTCACATTTTGCTGTGGTTTTGGCGCAGTGTGAGTCTGCAGACATTACAGGATGAGACCTCAGCTGCACTGTCAGCAGCTTGTCTTGGCAGTGGGGAATTGATGTATTGTAAAACAAATGATTTCTCTGCCTGAGTTTCAAGCGGTTTGGAGGCTTTTTTTTTGCAACCAGATTAGCTTCAATTTGGCCTTTAGAGCAGATCCCAGCACGGTGATCTCTCCTGTGTCAGCCCGGCTGAGGGTCTTTCTCAGTTTTCCCACTCTATCAATGCAGATAAGTGGTTATCTTTGGCTTGGGAGCCAATTTCCACTGCAGACATATGGCAGGAAAACAGAAGAGTGAGCTTCCTCTGCAGCTGAGGAAACAGTTTCAAATGATGCTCAGGATTGTTCTCAGGATGCTTTGACAGATTGGATGGCTGTGTGTAAGGTACAGTCCTGAGACTGCTATAGGTTAGTTTAAACAGCCTTAATATAATTTTATTAATGTTGAACTAACCTGAGTCAAGACTTACTGACTTACAGACAGCACTACATAGAAGATTAGTGCATAAACTTTTATAACTCAATAAATGGCTTCTCAAGAACTGTCCCTGGGGATAGAAGTATCCCTGCTTTACAGTAGAAGTCTTCATGGCTCAGAAGTGTTAAACCCATTTGGAAATGGACCACAGGACAGAATGGAAAATGTTAAACCTAATATTGAAAAGAATGAGTATAAATTCATAAAAACTAATTGAAAAAATAATTTTATATATATGTAAATACAAATGAATGTGAAATAGAAATACTTTAAAGGAAGTGGTTCCTCCACATTTTTAATTTTTTTCTCTTGTAAATCTAATTTTTCTAAGTTCTTGTAGTGTGGCGTTTTCTACGCCTCATTGCGGTCCCAAAACTATACTGGGCTCTTTGCTGCCTCCTGAGGCTAGATGACAGAAATCGCCCACTGTGAAACAAATTCCAAAAAATAATCATCATTTAATTGCATTCTTTATAGATTACTTATTTCCTGAGATATTTCCGTCTGGATATGATACACCCCATGATCACAGCTGAACCTGAGTACATATTGACACAGACCTGAGACCCACTATAGGAAAACAAGACCCTACCCCAGCCAATTAGACTAATTACAATTTTTCTGTCTGACTTGGGTTGTGGGTCAGGCTTTGGTTCCCCAGACATGAGTGGACCCCTGATGACCTTGACCTTGTGAATTATTCTGCACAGTACTTTAACTTAAAAAACTGCGGCTGTGCATCTTGGCCTATTGAACAGCAGCCTGGAGACTTTTGCTCTGACAAATCCACTGCATTAAATCGAGGATGAGCTGATTGATTTCAGTGTATTAAAAGCTAAGATGGGGTCGTCCCTGCAGCATTAGATTTAACAGAGATGAAATGCCTTTTAAACACTTCCCTTCATTAAAGACCGTCCTTCCTGATTGGATTTAAATCTTGGCTCCTTATCGGCAAAACAGCACTTAGAATCTATTAAGTCATTTCACATCGTTGACCTTCTGTCTCTTGTCCTTCACTCACTGTCTCACTCTCTGGTGTCCACCCTGCCCTGCCTCTCTCTCTCTCTCTCTCGCTCTCTCTTTCTCTCTCTCTCTCTCTCTCTCTCTCTCTCTCTCTCTCTCTCTCTCTCTCTCTCTCTGCATATAGCCCTAAAAATACTCTCTTTCTACTGTGCTGCATTGACAGTTTCAGTTTGCAGCCAGCACATCATGACTCATTAATGTTACACACATGCACACGCAGGACTCGCTGGCATTAGTTATGCAATAAAAGGTCTGTGTCAGCAGCAGTATGAGGAAGAATGTAACTGTGGCTGTGTTATTTTTCCACAGTGCTATTTGTGTTAATGTTGCTACAGATCACCATATTCCTTGTTGATATATATAATTTTTTTGTGTATTGGTTTGATGGGAAATGACCTGCACAGTTTCCCAGAGCTGAAGATTATTTTGCATGAATTGCTTGTTTTGTTCAGTCCACAGTCCAAAATTCAAAGGTTCAGATAAACTCAGAGGAAATCAGCAATGACCAGATTTGAGAAGCTAGAACCAGAAATGCTTTTTTCCTTCATAAATGAGTTGAATAAGAAAGAGGAGGAACATTTTTGGAGCTTCATTTTTTTTCAGAGTCTTACCCAGAATTAGAGGAGAAGATGGATAACACTCCCATGCCTGTCCTTTAATTATGTGGCTACAGCCTGGAGGCACATAACACCCCATAAAACCACAATGTCATGTTCACAGTTTTTTTAATGATTAAATTATGTGTTAATTAGTCAGCTTTAAAGGTGCAGATCGGAAGATTTTGTCACCTTTGGACAGAGCCATGGTAGTTTCCATCCCTATGTTTCCATTCTTTATGCTAAAGCTAAGCTAATCATCTCCTGGCTGCAGCTTCATATTTGACTGTTAGATATTTGACTGCTTTTAATATTCTTGTCTATGTATTGGCAAGAAATCAAGCAAGTTTATATTGATGCAATGCTACTTCTTCAAGGACGATAATCAAGAGTGTTACACAAGAGTAGAAGACATAAGGAGTATATTTAATTTATCTGGTATGGAGCTTGTTCATTAATGGTTAAATTTCCGACAGGCTGAATGAAGCTTTCCTCAGGGTGGTCAAACGATCAAAGCATTTGTAGCAAGCATGTGTTTTGATAGAGTTTTAAAGACATCACTCTCACTCAAACAAAACCATATTAAAGGAATGGATGTGAAATAAACTGATAGATGGACTTAATCGAGCGTGAACGCACCCCGGGATATGATGGATGAATAGAAGTATTTTGGATGAGGTTAGATTTCCTGTGGCTGAGTGCTGCCACAGCTCAATGACTGCGGATGAAACACAACTCTGTACTGCTTCGGTTCCTACAGAGATTCATAACTGTGGGCCAGCGTGAGCGTTGTTTAGAGGGCTGAAAACTCATTGACATTCTCAAGCAAGACTTGGCACTGCAGCGCGCTACTTTCATGTGTGAGGGAGTGTCTATCTGTGTATTCACAAATGTGTGTGTGCAGTATGGGCTAGCTGTTGCCATAGTAACCGTAACTCTGTGTGAGTGTGTCAGTGTGTGAGAGGGAGTGTGTGCACATGTGGGTTGGGTCAATTGGAGGGGGGTAGGTGGGGTTGACAGTCTGACAGAAAAAAAGATAATCTGGGAATCGTAACACCGTGAATGGACTACACACAGCACACACAGACAGACACAGTCTACCGCTGACCCTTTAATGGGATTCGAGACCCTGTCAGCTTTCTCTCATGGTGTGTTCTGTGGGTGTGTGGGAAGCAGAAATTATGCATTGTGTGTGTGTTGAATAGGTATTAAGATGATATTATTTGTCCGTACGAAATAATACAGAAAATTGTATCAAAGAAATCTGATTTGGTAAATTGATTTTGGCTCAGAAATTGTCTGACAGAGCTGTGTGTGTGTGTGTGTGTGTGTGTGTGTTTGGCATGTGTGGCAGGCCAAGGAGACAAATGGTGCTTCAGAGCCTGTGGCAGTTATCTGGTGTGTGAGCCCACAGTTTCTGTGTGTGTGTGTGTGTTTCTGACATAGGCTACTTTAACGGACACAGTTCAGACCAGTTTTCAACTGCGGACAAAAGCCATGGCCCCAGAAAGGAGTTGATTTTTGGGTCAGCGGTTAAGGTTAGGATTAGGGTGAGTCAGTGCAATGTCCCCAGAAGGGACTTAAGTAAACTCTGTGTGTGTGTGTGTGTGTGTGTGAGAGAGAGAGAGAGAGAGAGAGAGAGAGAGAGACTAGCAGATGCTCTCTCTGGTCTTGTAGACATGCTCCAATGCTGCTGCCATCTGGTTGGCTGAATGGAGCTGATGGCGGGATGGTGTTCGCTGTGAAATCATTGGCTGATGGGAAGGCTCAAGGCTTTAAGTCCACTTAAGACAGAGAAAGAGAGCGAGGGATAGAGGGAGGGGGCAGTTACAGAGAGGAGGGGTGTCATAACATGGGGGGGGTTATGGCTTTGTCCACTCAAAAGGGCAGATGGAGAGAGCAGTGTGTGCAGAGGAGCAGTCATGCATTGACAGGAGGAGGATGGGAGGATAAAAACTAAAGAGGAATCTACGGGGCAGCATGTGTTTAAAACTGTTTGAACACGTTATAAAGTGCACTGAATTCACTTTGGCAGCAAGTCATAAAAGTGTCCTCGTGTCCTTTAATGGGTATTGAGTGACATATTCTTTTTCTCTGTAGTAAGACTGGACAGAAAAGATGAACCTTCTGTGGTCACTTGGTGCCTCCCCTCCACTCAGCAGGTTCTTACTGTGTGTGTGTGAGTGTGCTCCTACATAGATGTGTAGATTGTTCACATGTATTGTTAAGTTAGAACATTATTGTGTCGCATAGCATAAAACTTTTTTCTGTTACCCAGCCTTGAAGTCTCTGCAGCCGACTCCAGTTTTTACAAGTTTTTTTTTGTTTTTTTTTTTCATTTCTGGGATCGAACAGACCACAGAACTCCATTTTTCATGTACTTACTCACCACTGTTTTGCAGTTACTCTGTACAATTGATTATTATTTTCAAAGGCTTGACAACAGTTTTATGATAACCATTAGAGTGATTTCTAAAATGTTGGGACCAAGCAACATTAGAAATCTGTGCCACTCCAAGTTGGGGGAGATACAGGAGACAAGTTACCAAAGATCTGGGCACCAGAGGATATTCTGACTTTTAGTCTCTCGTATGGGTCCAAAAAACCCTGATGTCGTCATCATATTTTCAACTTTGGAAATTCCCATCAGAGCCACAGATGGCATTATGCAGGGGTTTTCACAGGCGGCTAAATAATACTTCTCTGTGATGACTAAACTGAGCTTAAAGTGTGAAGTCTGCGGAGGGCCCATTTATGAAACCACCAGCTCAGCCAAATTTACTTTACTGACTGATTTTCTGGTTAAAATTTGACCTAATGTACATAGCTTTTGCTGTCATAAGTGATGGGCAAACCTATCAAAGCTCATCTTTAAACTCATCCAATGCTAATTTATCTTGAAACCAGGCGACTCCGTCATCAGCATATCTGCACACAGACAGTATGTGGATGAGAGCTACTGTACAGAAATGAGGATAAGACAGAGAGGGAGAGCTGGAGCGCTGCAGCGGTGACTGGTGCTCTTTAGGGGAGGTTATCTTTGGTCACCCAGGCCTGCCTGTCTGCCTCCATCACATCACACCACACAGAGCCTGCCTGTGGAGCTCAGCCACAGAGGGCTGGGAGACACTGTCAACCATTTTTACCCCTGTCTCTCATCCCTCTGCTTTTTTCACGTCTTTCAAAAAGATACTGACAGTTTATAGACTTTCCCTTCACTTCTCTCATCACCTCTTTTTCTGCGTTCTCTCTCTCTCTGCCCTTTATGCCGGTTTATCTAGAACCTGTTAGTAACACTCTCCCTCTCCCTCCTTTGTAGTACTGTTATTTACTCTTCTGCTTTCAACCCATCTCTCTGGTTTTGTCTCACCTCTGATCAGTCTCTCTGCTCCCTTGTCAGTTTCTCATTTCCTCTCTTGCCCTGACAAGCCCCTTTTTGTATGTTTCATCTACTCTAAACCCAGCTTTTTTTTTTCTTTCATCCCTGTTTCATCCTTTGGCATTTTCCCTCCCTTTGTGGCCGTCACCCTTCACTTTCATGTTGCAGCATTCAAAACCAACGGGCCTGAGTCGCTTATCTGTGGAGCCGTGAGGTGGTGTTTAGGCAGCTTTTTAATGTTGGTGATATAAGAGTTTTATTTCAGCGTGCTGGGAGAGCAGAGCGAAAGGAAACACAAAGGAGATGGCTCGCTGCGAGGGTCATGAGATTTCAGCTGTTTCAGCTATGATGAAGGAGACTCAGTATATGGCTTTGCCTAACAAGAGGGTTTTTTTCCCCCAAGAAAGTAGATGGCAGTGTTCCTATTATTGTTCTAAAGGTCAGCCTTGGTTGTGTTGCGATGTTATTTGACAGGAGAAGATCCAGTGTCCTGGCACATGAAAGTGAAGGCAGCACTCTGTATCACTGGAGTCATTACAACTAAATTGAAATAACATCCTGCACAGGGTCAAGCTTATGTATCGTGTCCACCACTCTTCTTCTCTTATTATATGGTGTGGTATGATAATCCACTTCGGTACACCAAAATTGTTACCACAGAATTTTATATTGTTATGCTAATGCTCAACCATGTAATAGAGTTAGTCAAAGCGAGAGTTGAGCACATACTTTGGCAGCCTTCTCGCTGAAGCAGCCGAATGACCTTTGAAGGGCGCTCGTCTGGAGAGGAAAGTGAAGTTTGTGCATTCCTGTTATGCCTCCTCGAGCCTTGACTTTTCCTTCATAGAGCGGAGACAGAAGCAAGTTCAGTCTCCACCATGTGCTCTAATAAACTGTGGCAGCTGGTGTCCAGTTTGCTCAGCAGGAAACAACACAAATAAGAAATCAAGAAAAAAAAACACACTTCCCTGTGATGGCCTGACGCAGACAGGGGATGGCCCAGTAAAACAAAGGCATCTTATAATAAGTATCTCAGTGGGTTGTGTCGGTTAAGACACTTTTGTAAATGTCACTATCTGTTTATGTGTTTGTTTTCAAGTGGAGAGGAATCTTTCCCCTCGTTGTCATCCATCACTTTTTTTTCTCTCTTTTCAGATGTTTTACAGTCGCAAGTCTTTTCATCTTGATGAGTCAACACGCAAGCTCTCCGTGTTCTTTGTCATTTCCCTGTTCATGTTGCTCAGAGTGTATATTTACAGCTGCATACTCATTATTCCCTGTGTGTTCTCTCTCTCTCTCTCTCTCAGGCCCTGGCGTCTCACCGAGCCTACCTCTTGACGGCACGCATTCCCGCCAAGGTAAGAGCAGCAACTCAGTTTTTCCCAGGAAGGAATGTTGAATACATGTCATCTTCTCATCCTGCTGATGTCAAATGAAAACCGTTCTAAAACCAGTTGTGATGGTGGTCATGTTACAGGCTTAGTTGAGTGGTTGAATTCTCCCCTGAAGTCTGGGCTTTTCTTTAACTTCATTCTTTAACGCAGATTCAGATCATCAGATTAAATCAAACAACATGTGGCTGTCACACTAGAATCATGCCAAGGTGACATGAGAAGGTTTCGCTGACTCAGCACTTTTGCGATCCTTGTCAGTTTGGATGAATGTGTGTTTGAGTCTGGGTGATATGAAAGAGCAGGTTAATGCTAAAGTTGTAGCCTGGTTATATTACAATTACACAGCTGTTTTTTTTTTACCATGGAACAGTGGTGTGATAATACAGCGCTGATGGCAACTGGCAATGAAACATCTGTCGTCATCTTTGCCACCATCGTTGTCACCACTACGACATAAAAACTAGCAGTGCAGTAATACAGTGCAGATGTTCACGAAAACTTCCAGATGCACCAGTTCTAAATCTGTTACTGTCTCTACTGCCAATATTAAGCTTCACAACAGACTTGAACTGTTGTGTTGTGACTCATTGCCTGGGTCTGGCCTGTTAGCTTTTAAAAACAGGCCTGCAGCAAATGGAAATCAGTTTCTAAACTTGGATGCTGAAGAGTAAATACAAGATATATTATTAGATATAAGAGTAGGAGGAAGTTAATAAAACATGAGCGTAATGTAATACCAGTTGACAAAACAGTCTCATCTCTTTGGCCATTTTGTTGCTGTATTAGAGCTTTTAATCATATTACATGATCATCTCCACATGTGGTTTTTGTTTAGTTGTCACAAGATTGCAGATGTTGAAATTTCCATTTTAAGGACTTAAAGCTTTATTATTATGAGCTTGAACAGAGCAGCTGACAAAACTGTGTCACCTTAAGCACCATTTGTTCCAGAGCTCTCAATCAAATCACATGATCTTCATCAGCAGATGGAAGTTTTAAGCAACAACTTTTTTCTCTTAAAAGCCGACATGGGTGGGAAGTCCTTAATACACTATGGGTAAAAAAAAAAAGACTGTTTGAAACTGAGCTGAGCAGCCTCCATCTGCTGATGAATATCATGTGATGTGACTGTAAGCTCCAGAACAGCTGCTAAATAGACTTCAGGATGAAGAAGTACATATGATGATTGTGAAACATGCACAGAACATGGAGTGCTACCAGGCAACTTTATTTACATTGACCTCAATGTGGTTGCACTTTATAGCCCTACTCTGACTTGAATCCTACATATGCATTTGAGTTTTTCAGTTTTTTATAAAATTGACTGCCTGTGTTACTGAGTTCAGCAGCAGTTGTAAAAAAAAATGTCATAAACCTTCCAAACAGTGGTTTACAGTCTGTTTCCACACACAATCACAGCAGTGTTTTACCTCCAGTGTCTGGACTGACTGTCCTCCTGGAAGGAAAGAGCAGCACCTCACAGTGTTCTCCCCAAGTCACGAGATAACATCACATCATGTCTTGTACCAGGTCCAGGAAATACTTAACAGTTGCCCTTCACATAGCCCTATGTTTTCCAGTCAATAAGCTGCCTCAAGGGGCAGTTTAGGTGATTGATTGTTGGCTTGAAAACTGATTTATTGGTTTACTGGAGGTAAAACAGGCCATAAGGAACATTCAATCTGACCCTGTTACACATGACGTCATGTGTTTCCGGAGCTGGAAACACATGACGTGTCTGTTTCTTATCTGTGTGCTCTCTCCTGACCTGGGGTGATCAGACACCTGCGTTATGAAGAATAGCCCCCTTCAACAACCCTCCTCTCTTCTATGACATGTTTCAGTCTGTCCACTCTCCTTCTGTGGCAACATCTCCACACAACTTTTCGGAGTAGTAATTGAACTTTCTCAAGGTGCACAATGTGAATTAGTGAATTTCAAGAGGCTCTTGTAAAGTCTGTAATTTTTCACATGAGGTGATGAATCACGAAGCAGGTTTGTCTGTCTTGTTTTTCCACACAGGAAGCTGGATCCCTCCTCTGTCGGCTTTCAGATCTTTCTATTTCTGAAAACCTCTATCCCCTCTCCTCCTGCTCTGCTTAGCTCAGATAACAACCACAAATCACCTTTGCTCTCCTCTCCTTCTTTCCTTTAAGCCACTGGTTCAGCTTTCTCACCCTCATCCTCATCTTCTTTTTCAACAATCCAGATTACTTCCTCCTCTCTTCGTCCCTGTCTCTCTCCCTTTATCTCTCTGTTTTTCCTCCCCCACTCACCACTGTGCCAAAGGTCAGCAGGGATAACCTACAAGGTCTTAAATCCAATTGAATGAAGTGTTTTTAATCTCAAAAGTTTTCTGTTGAGGAACTGTCTGCAACTGATTATTTTCATTATCAGTTCATCTACAGATGTTTCAAAATGTGACTCATTATTTCCCACAGCCAGAAATGATTTAAAAACTTGTCTTGGTTGTTTGGTCCCAAAATTAAATGACATTCAATTTACAAAGATATATAAATCACTGAGATCTTGAAAGCAGTGAGTTTGTGCTTGAATAATGTTTTAAGGGATGATTCTGTTTTTACAGCTTTTCCCCCCAAATTTAATATTGTGCTTCCCAGATTTTTCAAAAATTGTTCTATTATATGACATGAGGATCTTTTTTTTTTCTTCACAATGCTCCCAGTAGTGCAGGTGCTGGGTGGGTGTTTAAAGATGAATCTCCATAAGAAAGCTGTCGGTTACAATATTTCTCCTCGTATTGATTTTTTTTTTTTTTATGTGAAATCTATATGACAGTGGGGATGAGTCAACTGCAAATGAAGATTAGCCTCTGTTCTCTGATCCAACACATTTATTGAGCTATTGACTGTATACATCCTCCGTAGATTCAGCTTTCTAGTTTTCTGCGAAGATCTGTTTTTGTTGAATCAAAGCTGAGACAGTGTTGGGTGTTGCTTTGTGCTTCTGGCAATTTGAATGTTTTGTAGGTGCTGTGTTTGATCTATCATATCTTATCTCTGCCTCGAATCCCAGAGATGCATCTAAAACACACAAAAGAAGCGTGGGGATTTCGTCAGTAAGGGGAGGGAAGCCCATGGCCTTAGTATTGAAGTAACTGTATTGCAGTAGCAGTAAACCCTCAGTTAAACACTTTACTATGTATCTCCTTCTCTCAGTTGTAGTTGAAATCCCCTCTAGCTCTCTCATGCACTTCTCAGTGGGATTTTCTGTGTGTGTGTGTGTGTGTGTGTGTCTCAGATTGATGGTTTGGCTCCTCTTGAGATGCTGCAGGGCCCTACAGTCTGTTAGTGTCTCCTCCCAAACATTGCACACATGCTCCCACACACACACACACACACACACACACACACACACACACACACACACAAACACTCTTTCATTCATCACTCATGCCTTTCTTTTCATCTGGTTTTCCCTGTGGTCTTTTTTGTGTAGCTTTTCTTGACCACTTTGGTTTCTGCTTCGTGTCAGCATTATGGGAACTTTCATAACTTAGATACCCAGACTTAACAGAATGCAGAGTATGTCATCTCATCTAATGCAAACTATCTCATCGAAGGTAAAGGTGAACATGTAGCTGTGGAACTTTCTGAATTGTTTAACAAACAGACAAATGATATTATAATAAATCACAATGATTCCAAAATCTGTGCCTCACTGCAACAACAGCTCTCAATATTGCCAATTAAAACAAAGTAGGAAATACAACAAAAAGACAAGTGGCACAAGTGACAGACGGACAGTGAACGAATGAGTGAACGATGCAATTACTCAGGCATTTGGTTCCTCCCTGCACCTCCCAGCATGATGTCCTGCAATTGGCTAGAGCTCATATCTATCAGCAAGCTCACTTACCATTGGCTGGCGCTCAATTCTGTATGCTATCATTCCATTTACTGGCTGCATGTAATGAACTGATTGACCCAGTTCAAGTTCGGTTTGGATGCTGTTCACTGCATATTGTAACATACAGTGAATAGTTTGCAATACTCAATAAAATATTTGTTGGTCAATTTATACTATACTGTACTTTCTACTGTAGTCTTGCATTGGAAATATTGCTAGTATAATTGTGTAAGTATAATCAGGGAAATCTACTTCAAATATTAGAATACTCAGTAATATACTCAATAGTATAATGTATATTATTAGATTACATTTACTCATTTCTAAATACAATAAGAGGATTTTATTGTTGTAGTTGGTTGAGTTAGTCTTTAACTATTTTGTACATGACTGCAGCTAATGATTATTTTCATCAAAGAATAATCCATTCATTAATTGATTGTTTGATTTGTGAAAAATCTTAAAACAGTAAATAATGTCATCACACTTACTCCGAGCCCAAAGTAACACCTTTCTAATGCTTGGTCCTAACCTCAAAATTATTCAGCATTCATTAAGATTATTAGAAATAATTAACAGAAAAGCAGGAAATCCAACTCGTGTGAAGCCGGAACCATGAAATATTTTTGTATGAAAAATCATGTAAAGCCATCTTAAGTGACATTTCCACATTACAATGTCTAAAAACGACTTTGACCTATGTTATGTATTAGAAAATACAGATCTATTGAGTGGACTCATTTAGTTGTTTGTGAGTCAACATTTCTTTTCTAAGAGGAAAAATGTATTATGTATTAGTTGTGTAGTCTCGCTTAAAAACAACAATACAAAATCCTAGTTCTGCCTTGTCCTTGCTAATTGCTAATCAAGTCTGTTTCTTTGTTTTATCTGAAGAATATGTGATTAACTGAGCTTTATTTTTGCATCATTGTTATTGTCTATCAGTCCCAATTCCTTTTAAATAATCAGTCCACACTATTAGGTCATTGAATGGAAATGTTGGTGTATGTTTGTGTGTGTTTACATGACCATAAATAGACAATTCCTATTGTGGATTTATTATGGAATTATTTCTAGCTTGTAGAGTGAATGAGTGAGTAACCAGAGGCAGTGCTGAAACACACACACACACACACACACACACACACACACACACGTACTGTAGTCAGACAGTAGACAGACAGTCGGCTTATCCTCTCCCTCCTCTCATCTTTGAGCCAAGCCTCAGGAACACAGCGCCCACCTGGAATAGTCTGGCCTCGCTCCTTGGCCTGCCCTCGGGCGTTGTACCGTTGGTACTATGTTTGTGTGTAAGAGAGAAGAGGAAAGAGCGATGGAGTGGGAGTGGAGGAAAACTGTGTACTGTTTATACAGTAGTAGGCATTTGCATTCCCAGCTCCCCCCTTTCACACAAAAGGATATTTTTTTTCCTCTGTCCTTTTTGGGTATGAAAGGCAGACAGCTGCACGTCTTTGTCCTGAAATGCTCTCTTGAAACAGAAATAGAAAATGTGGATGTAAGAGCATTCTGGTTGTCTTTAGCATGGCCTTGTTTTGAGAATCCTCTGTTTTGGATGTGAATAGAGAACTGAAGAGAGGGGCTTTTTAAAATATACTGCACATTTACTGTCAAAGCTGAAATCGACTCTTTCTCAGTTCTTACAATTCAGGATGCAAACTGTAAAGACTGAAAAGATTAAATAATGGAAGAGTTATTTAATGTCTCGCCTGTGTGGAACCAAATTCAGAGCAAATTATTTCTTGCAAATGAGCAAAACAATGTATAGTTCATCTTGAGTGGTTGCAGCAGTTCAACAATTAAATGACTGTATTTCATCCTCAAGGCTTAGTTTTCATTTGAACCTACTAAGTGTCTCATGCTGCTTTGCAAAAAAAAAAAAACGTGCAAATGTGAGTGAGTGATGACTTCGTCTGCACAGGAGCTGAGAAACAAAGAAGAAATGACTGCATCCCTACCTATTAATTATGGAACAGACATATTTTTAAACAGCATTCCTCAGGCAGACGGTCACTGCACCAGACGGTTGTTATTAGGATTACTCTCACAGATACTGTACACATACTGTATTCTCCCACACCAGCAGCCCTTTCTTTTGGCACATCATTTTCTCAGCAGCAGAACTTCTGTATTCCCACGCATAAGTGCAACTGTCAGAGATCAGCTGTCAGAAAGTGCTGATGTCAGATCAGACTGAATTCAAACTTCACTTTTCTAAAGACTGTAAAGATGGTGTGTTCTTGTGTCTTGGTCACCATATAGGTTTTACAGTGTTCCATTGAGCTGTAGCTTTACTGAATATAGACATCAACTCTCCACATACAACACTGAGACAACACAGCGTTCACAGTGATCATCACTCTGAAGAGGATTATGTAAATCCATAAGCTAGATAGACACTTTATGAAGAGCAATACTGTACTCAAAAATCAGGTAAGATGGTGCTAAATACCCACAAGTAAATGATACAACTTGCAAAACAACCAGTCAAGAAATGCTCCAGAGAAGTTTCCCTTCTCTCTCTTTGAACCTGTTCAGCCTCCATCTCCTGATGTTTTCCTGTACACTCAGGTTCATGAGGGTGTCCTCTTGTCTCCATGGTGAACAGCATTTTGTTGTTGCTGTCATAACAAATCATTTTTATTTTATTTATCGTGTCGGCCGCCATTTACTGTGACTGTGACTATGGATAAGTCAGAAAGAGTGTGATAGCGTTTTATGTCCTCTAATAAACAGTTTTCCAAGTAACCTTCAATTATTGCTGTCATTGTCTCTCTCTCGTACTTTATGAGTTGAGGCCGATGTAAGACACAGTATAAGTAATTTGAATTGTGATTTCTGTGCTCTTTTTTAGGTGGAACACTCCTTTAATTATCTGGAGATCCAGGGGATTGCTTGCAACAAGCCCACACAGGTACAGAAGACTGCACTGAAATGAACAGTGTCCAGCACATGTGGAGAGGGCAAATTATTAAAGGAATAGTTCCACATTTTGGAAAATACACTTACTCACTTTCTTAAGCCTAATATAAAGACTGGAAGCAAGGGAAACAGCTGGCCCTGCTCCCTCCGCAATCCTACCTATTTCAGTATATATTTATGCTAGTTAACATATTTAATTATTTCAAGTTCAACACAGCAAACTGTAATGAAGTTTTACATTATATTTTCACTTAAAGTTTAATTTCATTATTAGATTTTTTTGTCAGTGAAGTGGTGATGTTTGCTGTTGTTCATTACAAACAATCAACTTATTTAGACTGACAGAACAGCCACTAAACAAAAACGGGAAGCTAATGACAGTATTGTGTGTGAAAGTAGAAGCCAGACAGAGAAATGTACAACAAACACCGTACATTATATTGTAACGTATAATGTATTCAACCGATATCCTCATTACAGCAAAAAATCTCCAATAAATGTTACATAAGGACCAAAACTACAGCTGCAGGGAAACGTCTTTTATTCATCCCTCCTCTCTAGTGAGGTCAAAGGTCAGGCTCATCTGCGGGGAAGTGAATCCGGAGAAGCTTAGACTTCATCAGGGAAACTTGAGCATGATGGATGTTTGCTGATATGGATACTTGAACCCCACTTCTTCAGTTTAAGGCCTGCGTCTATAATCACAACAGATAATGTAGTAGGTAGGAGAAGAACTAAACTGAGGAGATTGGAAGGAAAATTACCTTGAATGTTAGTATAATCTTTTAAAATATTTAATATTGAGATGCCAAAAAGAGGTCTTGGCCCAGAAATGATAGCTCTGAGGAACATGTTTCCCATCTGGTAAGAGCTTCAGCTTGGCTTTTTGACCAGTGCAGGCTGGCTGTCAGTCAATAGGATCTACCTACAAAATATGATAATCCATCTCTAACCACACTGTTCCTGCAGCTGAGCCTTTCTCCCACTCATCTCCAGAGATGCCAGTCCTCCTGACTGATGGTCTCCCGTGTTTAATAAGTATCAGCTAAGATTATGTTAATTTTGGCCTATAGAGGAGCCATGTATCGCCTTACATCAGCATTTGCATAATTGCAGCTGAAAGGGTTAGCCACTCCTGGTAAATGTCATTAAATCTTTATTTTTACTTAGTACAAAGATGTGGGATGCAGATGTGGTTGAGTGGTTGGATGGATGTGTCAATTATGTTACTGCTGGATAGCTAGATTCAGGGATAGACGTGCAGAAAAGTGGAATATGAAATGGAAAATAAGATAAAAATGTATATAAATGCATGATGCACTGGCGTAAAGAAAGACAGATGACTAACTCTCCTTTGAACATAAATAACTATAATTGTGGTTGAAGCAGGCTTAGGTGAAGCCGTGCGTGATGGTGTGGATCGCTAACTACAGATGTGTCCTTTCAGCTCTTCGTAGAGTACGAGCGCGGCTCCTTCTCTCTGAAGCTGCTCTCTCCGGAGGAAGTCAACGAGGTGGTCACTCACATAGGAAACTGTCTGCTGAGGATATGTCCCGGCCTACCACCGAGGTCAGTTCAACCCTTCTGTGTGACTGTGTGTAACATGTCAATTTGTGTGCTTTTTCCTGGATTTATTGCTATTTAAATGCACCAGTCACGTCCACAGGTTTGAACTGTGTGAGTGCATTGTGATTTTGCATCTGAATCTGAATGTCATATAATGTCTTTTGTTGAAAACAGGAAGCATGAATATCAATGCAGAAATGATCCCATATGTAAAACCATCAACCTTTAAATCTCATCATGTGAACAGGACAGAGTCTTTTACTTGAGGCTGATGTGTGTCTGTTTTAGCTGCAGTTGATTAAATAACTTATAGTTAGTTTCATTTTAAATAACTGGAGAACTCATTTCTGCTTCCTGCTTGGAAAATGTCCAATGGCGAGTGAGACAGTGAGAAAGGAGCCTGAAGCTGCTTGTTTTGAAGGGAGGATATGGATTTGAAATTTTAATTGGCTACAACATTTGGGCAAAGTCTTATTCTGTCTTTTCTTTTCAGTAAAGTGATGAAGAAGCTGTGCATGGAGCCTCCAGACAGGCTGACCTCTCTGCAGACTCTGTGGGAGAACAACAAGCTTGCTGAACCAGGACCCTGTGGTAGGAATCTGTGACGCTACAATAACTTCTGTGTGTTTCTTTATCCCATTGCTGAAATGACGTTTAGTGTGTGTGCAGGGGTAAATTTGACATCAGCAGTGTAGTACATGGTGAATTAAAGAAACAGTTTCATTGAGCTGTTGATTCCAATTAAATGCATTTTTGCATCTTCCACATCCCACAGATAGTCTTCCTCTTTGTTTTGTTCTTTCTCTGCTTAGGTGGGTTTTCCCAAATGTACAGATGTGTTTGTGACTGGCTGGGGCTGCCTTACAAAGAAGAAGTGCAGTGGGTCAGTATTTTTTATTTCCATTGTTTTGTGCAGTTGCACAGCATGGACTTGTCCTGGTTCATATGCCTCAGTGCCGCTGGCTGGATCACATTAAACTGCATAAAGCCCTTTGATAAAGCCACAACAGTATATGACTGAATATAGTACCCACGTCCTTTGTGTATATTTTATATTCCTTCATGGTCTTGCTCATTTTTGTTCAAAATGGAGTGAGTCTTTCTCTGCTGCGTATGTCTCATCTGCTCTGTGCAATTGCTTGTTTATACTGTAGATGTTTGTTTCCTTCATTTCCTTTCCAGGATGTGGACACCATCTATTTGACACAAGACACCCGAGAGCTCAACCTGCAGGACTTCAGCCATCTGGAGAACAGGTGAGTGAGTGTTTGACGTAACAGAGATAAAGTGTAACCGGAGCACACCAACGTAATATCAACAATGATGAATAAAGCTGCACACAGATGAGGCTCATTTATTGGAACAAGAGAACACAAAAAGATAAGAGAGGTATTGTTTGTGTGACATGATTTATTTTTAATCTAGTAATTTGCTGAAGTCACCACTAACCTAAAGTGGTGCTGTTACAGAAAATATATAGTTGCAGCTCTGACCTTTTCTTTCCTCCTTGTGTGCTCCTCCTCAGGGATCTGGTGGCTATAATAGCAGTCCTGGAATTTAACCAGTGGTTCACCAAGCTCTCCACCAAGGACTACAAACTGGTCAGTACCCTTTCTCTAAACATCCTCCTCTTGTTTGCTCATTAATCATGTCTGTCCAGTTTGGGGAACTTGGAAACAGTTATTGTAGTCTTCTGATAGCAGTCCTGCAATAAGGTTTTATTGGAGGCCTTAATGTTTAATTTAGTTGAAACCAATGCAGAGAGGTGTTGATTCTTCATAAATGAATAAGTTTTATTACTACTTTAATTTCCTATCCCAGTAGTTCCTTTATTTATATGTTTTCAAGCATCACTTTGTATTATGCTGGGTAAACAGTATAATAGTTTTACTTCTAGTCTGATAATCCAGATTTAATCCTATCTCAGAGTAAATAGTGAGTAGAACAGCTACTTATGACAAATGATTCTCTTCCTGTCTGCTGACCTGTCAGTTTGTTCACTGTCCCTTTCATTTTTGTAAAGACCCTGCTTCTTTTCTTATATTTCTTGGTCTTTTTTCCACATGCAAAAAAAGTCAGGTTAAGGGCTTGGACTGGGCTCTGTCTCTCTGTCTGTCCATCTGTCAAATGCCATACCTAAACTATGGAGAATCAACATGATCATTGGTATATTATAACCTCAATCCTGATGAATTGAATTTTATGACTGTGTTGTGGAAACACTGCTCCAGTTTTCATGATTTGGTTGGATGATGGATCTTTCAAATTTACGCTTATCATCCTCATATCCCTGTTATTTTTGTCCATTCCTTCATCATTTACAACATACATCCCCTTTATGTTTACTGAAGTCCATGTGCCTACCTTTGCCTGACTCTAGCTGCCTGTACATCATTTTTTTTCCCCCCTTTGTTTCCTCCATCTTCCCCTCATGTCTGTTGACTGAGGATCAGTCCAATGTTCTTGTGTGATAAGACTCCTAATCCTAACGAGACAAAGGGGCTCGATGTCTCGGGCTGTTGCCCCCCTGCAGCACTCCATCACTAACTCTCCGTCTCAGGGCTTCGCTCAGTCTCACCAATTACCACACGCAGCTTCCTCGGTCCAAACAATTATCTCACGCCTCCGTCACAGACAATTCCTTTTGTATTCGATTTTAAAATCCCGTCCGTCACCGTGCCGTGTGCATATTTAGGCTCAAATGCTCACACGGGCACACTTGTGTCTAACGTGTGTCTTTTCTGTCACAGATTAGTGTGTATTCTAATGGACCCGAAGGCTTTTGTGGGTTTCAGCACATGCTTATTCAAATAGGCTTTATAGTGTGTTACTAATGATGCTACAGATACCACCACATCTTGTGATCTGAACAGTGCTGTGTTTGATTACTGTTTAATGGGCGTTTTTAAAGAAACCTCAGTCTTATTTTCTCCTTTATTTTCTCGTTGTGCATGTTTGCATGGTGGTAATAAAGAGACAAGAGGATGTAAGGATGTGCTCTGGAGTGTCATATTGAGTTTATGATCCCATGCCAGTGGAAACAATGACAAGTTAGAAAGAAGAGAAAGAGGGGAACAGAGAGTGAAGGGGAGAAAGTGATGACAATAAAAAGAGCAGTAAAGGTCAGTGGAGAGGTCAGTGGACATAGTGAGAGGAAGAGATGAATAAGGAAATGAGTCAGAAGGTATCAGGAAAACGAGATCAGATTCAAAGAATGAAGCCAGAGTAAAAGGAACTTGACATTTCCATCATGGGAAACTAGTCTGGCAGTGAGGCAGTTGGTGTTCCTGCTAAATCTATTGACATGAAAAAGTTCAACTCAAGGGCAGCTCTGCTCATCAGCCTGATCTATTCTATTTGTCCAACTGTGTACAGATGCATGAGGAGCAACTAAAAGAAATGTCTGAGAAACATGAAGCAGGAAGAAAAAGAAAAAGTGTGTGAGAGCACAAGCCTCAAGCTAAAATTACAATCCAACCATTTCAATCAAACAGATAAGGAATCTCTCAGTGCAGTGGACTGGATAATATAACACACATTTACACACAAACACTCTCTCTCTCATACACACACACAGCGGGCTATCACAGCGAGGGATTATGCTGCTCATCCTCAGTTCAATCAGCCTGTTTGTCTTGTGGTCTAATCGAGATGCTGAGCCGAAAATGAGAAGGGAGGAGAAGAAGATGAGAGGACGGCAGCGATAAGAGGACTCGCCTTCTGATTACCTCATGATCGCACAGTATGCGTGTGTGTGTATACACACGTGTGAAAGTGTGTGATATTTCAGCAGGCGTAAGGGCAGAAAAACACAGCATGACAGGGCTCTTATTTAATGAATGGTAAATGGGGCAGTGCACATGCTGACAGTGTCTCTGCGCTGTCCCCAACAGTTTTATTGTGACTCTTGTGGAAAATACAGGCTTCTTTGTGCGCTCCCTCCCTCTCTGCTGTGCTATGGCCGACTCCTCTCTCCCCTTCTTTTTCTGTCTTTCATCCCTCACTACCCTCATATCTCCCTTTTTCTGTATTATATGTCATCCCTCGCTGCCCTCCGTCGTTCTTATCCCTCCTCTGTAATACTCACAGTTACACAGAGAAAACATGCGAACAACAGTCCCTTTCTTCTGTCTCTCCCTCGTGTTGTCTCTCTTTCTCTCGCCATCTCATTTTCTCCCCTCTTTCTCTCCCCCTCACTGTAGATAACAGTGTGGGACAATGTCACCAGTGTTTTGTCCACACTGAGGTTGCAGGCTGAGAAAAACTGGAATGTCAATTACAACACAACAATGGTCCTGTAAAGTTCAGTTACTGGAAAATGTTTGTCTTACGAATCAATGCAGATAATTAGTGTAGAAAAACTATTGTAGTAGTGTAGTAAGGCAAAAAAGGATGTGTGTTTGTCTATGTGTCTGAGTGTGACGTAGCACACAGTGAACTGGGTCAGTGAACATCTAGGTAGGGCATGGACGTCCAACTGTTGAATTTTTAATTTTCGTCTAAATATGAGTGCTTTCTCTCCCCCGACTCGGCTTCCTGCGGTGCGGAGATCACAGAAGCGAGACAACTTTTCTCCCTCTAAAGTGTCTAAAGTCTGCCGTCCCCTGCCTCTCCTTGTCATGCATGATTTGTCTTTAAGCGAAACAGACAGAATTCACTTATATGCTGTTTCTTTTTTTAACATCCTGCAGTGCTGCTTTAATTAGCATAAATGAACAGATTTCCTGAGTGGTCTCACCGCGTTTTGCGCAACTTGCATGAATCATGTGTCCCGAAAGTAAATGTTATTCCTGTGACCTTGAATGTTTCAGTCCAAGCTTCGCTGTTCTACATGAAAGTACATTTTGAGCCTCAGAGCTCATTCTGTTAATTAGTTTATTTTTTATGCTTTTGAAAAGAGAATCAGTGAGTTAAGAACTATTTGTACTGCCATGACCTTTCATATCATCTAAAACTATAGTAAACTTAGTCTGTCTTGTTTAAATGATACTACTTGCAACATGATGTATAATAAAAGTTTTTGCTGATGTCTGTGTCTGTGTGTGTGTCTTCAGTCTGCAGATGTATGCGAGCAGATCCTTCGGGTAGTGTCTCGCTCCAGTCGACTGGAAGAGTTGGTTCTAGACAACGCAGGACTCAAAACGTGAGAATATGTAAACTATTAAAGGAACACTCCACCATTTTCATGTCAAGGTCAGTTAACTTGTGACTTTAGAGAACTGCTGTGCCGGGGAACAGTGACGTAGTGTTTTCTGTGTCTCTGGCAGAGCTCAGGCATGTGTGAGGAAAATTACTCCAGTGTAATCACTTCAACTTGAACTTACTACAGTTTTTTTTTTTTTTTTTTTTCAAAAACCACAAACTTGTGGTGTGAAGTTTGAAAGATGTTGACTTTTCCAAAATAGCAAGGGTCACATGAAAGACACCACCTTGCATTGTGGGAAGTGTTTCTCAAATCAGCTCTTTAAGACAGACTTTCCACGCAGTTAATTGCAAGTGATCAAATGGATTTTGAGATCCATCATCTCCCCCTCCAAACAATCGTGCTGTCAAGTCAAGGAGGCTGGTAAACGCTAATCCTGCTCAGCTCCTCTCATGCACCTCCATCACTCTGGATTTCATGTCATCACCGTGTGTCGTAAAGCAGCTGAAGCAAAAGACACTGAATTTGATTTATGGCCAGAGCATCCGGACTGAGATGCATCTATAGAAATCATATTGGAATCACATTTCAATCCACCTCCTAATGTGGCTTGGATCCAGTATGTTGTTGTTTTGCTGTCTCTAAAATCATATATCAAATAATCAAAAAATACAACAACAGTACAGATTTGGGCTGTGACAGTGAGATAACATGCACAATATCAGGACCCTGAAACTGAATCAGCTAAATAAAATTGTATTATTTACACCTCTACTTTTTCAGCTGTGACAATATGTTCTGTGAATAATGCTAATTCACTTCTATTCTACTCTGCTTTTCTGCCATAGTAAGAAAAACACATTACAGTACACTGGTCAAACCAATAATGGATAACTGTAATGGACACACTCTTTCACACTCCACAGTGATTTTGCCCAGAAGCTAGCTGCTGCCCTGGCCCATAACCCCAGCTCAGGACTCACCACCATTAATCTTGCCAACAACCCACTGGAGGACAGAGGTATGATATCTGCTTTAATGTGGTCTAATGCGCTAATCTCTACTGTACTCTGTTCTAAACAGCTCTGCTCTGTTCACTGCTGTCGTTCTACTGGCTCAGCTCAGTAAATGTTTTTAAATAAAATTGCAGTGTAGCTGGACATTTTATGATCTCACATTCTCATCAAATGTACGAATATACTTTCTTTGCAATTCAAGGTAGTATAATAAAAATCAGGCCTTCTGACACTATGTCAGGCAACACAGATTTTTTTGTTGGTTGGTATAGAGTATGGTAATATTCATAGGACAATGAGTGCAACAAGTTTAATATTTCATCACCTCTATCCTAAGGCCTCCTAGTCTATCCAGGACACATGAATTAAAGATACATTCCACCAAATATGAAGACAGTCGCATGTAAACATACAACAGATTTCAAGGGGTCACCAATCTTTGGCTTATCTGTTCTCATGTAAAATTTACCACCAGGATCTGTTGAGTGTGTTCTTAGTTCAGAACCACACCATCTTTTTTGCGCATTTTGACTCTATACCATTGCCTTGATAGACAATTATATGCTTTATACATTTATATATTTTTTTCTTTTTTGTCTGTTCACTAGTCACTGATTAAATATTTTGAATTGGAAGGGGGGGTAGGTTTCTTTCTCCAAATTCCATATCCCTATAACCTATATTCATTTTAAGTATGGTTTGTTTTTAGTTTTATAGGATATATATATTTTATTATAGCATGAACTCGGATGATGACCTGTGTTGTTGGTCCAAAGGGTTTGTGTTTAAAATATAAAAGTGCTTATCATCATGTTGGTTGAAAAAAGGCAGCCATTAAATAGGAAAATCACTGACTCTCTCTCACTGCAGGTATCTCCTCCCTGGGTGCTCAGTTTGCCAAACTTCGTATGGGGCTCAAGCATTTAAACTTCTCAAAAACCTCACTATCACCCAAAGGTATGTGCTGTGTTTCCTCGTGCTTTGTATACAGTTCTTAAAATAGCAGTTTGCAGTTTTGACATGGAGTTTGTTTGGAATGAGTGAAATGCAAAAAAAAATAAATATTGTGTTGTGAGCAGCTGGCTTTCATTTTCCCACATTCCCCTGTGATCAGATGCAGTCTTCCAGTAATATGATCAGATTTACCACTGAGATGTTAATGACGCTTAATTATTAAACTGTTAACTCTGGAAGTGAGAGCAAGAAAAAGACGTGAGTGTGCAAAGACAATCTGTAAACAGTGTGCATGTTTTCATTTGCATAAATGCTGCTTACCAGACTACTTTCCTTCAGCCAGTAGAGCTGTAACCTCTTGACGTGATTGAATCCTTCAGCAGTAATGGCTCTTAATGAAATGCTATGAAGGGGCTGATTGTGCCCAGGCTTTTCTGCAAAAACACTGCAGGGGATTTGCAAGTCCTTCTTGTCATAATGTCTAGATTAAATGTGGCCGCTGGCAGCAGTTACTTGCAGGTAAAATTTCTTCTTGGTTCTCACCCAAAGTAAACGCTTCAGCTCCAGACACCTTCTTTAGGGACCCACTGTAAACACGCTGTGCTCTCAGGCAATCAATAAAGAGCTATCACATTTCACAGTTTAGGGTTAGTGAGAGGGCTGCGCTGCTTAAACTGAGCCCAGCTCGTCTAGCTAAAGGCCCAATCCATAATCCAAACCCCCAAAAGCCCCTGATGTTCAGAGCAAAAGTAGAGGATTGAGGACGTTGTTTGCTTTTTTTTTTTTCTTTAGAACTGATTTTATTTGATGAAGCTTGTAATTCAGCAGATCTATCTTTTCATCTTCTCAATTTTGATTTAGTTAAAGGTCATTTGTCTATGTTGAAATGTTTCAACATATTTATTGCAAATAACATTAATAACAGAATATTCAATTTTAATCACCTGAATTATTTCTATTTATTTCTCTATTTTTTCTGTCCAGCTCTGTCAAATCAGTCACTTGACAGTCACGCCTTGGTTTATCGGCACACAGAGTCAGGACATTATGAAAGTGCTAGTTGAGTGTGTCGGCCATGTGACAGACGTGACACGGGTCAGCGCTCGAACGTGCAATATGTCGATATGACACACTGTGCAGTAGAAATCCATGCGTGCAAAGACACGCATACACACACATTTTCTGCCTCTCAAATACATCCTAAATAATTGCAGCACGTCATGAGGTTATTTCGAGCTTGAATTTCGAAATCAATTCATTATGATATATTTTCTCATGACCTAAAGAAAAGGAGAATCCCCCCACCTCAACACAGCGTGACACTGAGAAAGGCGTAGCGTTACATTTACACCAACCATGTGAAAATATACTTCTTTCACTTTCCATGCATTCACTCTACATTCTGATCCTGTTCTTCCCTGTCCTCACCCGCTGCTCATTTCCTCTGCTATTTCCTTCAACGTGCTGTCAAAACATCAAGTGGAGATTTTGAGGGTTGTGATAATGCTGACACTGCATGCACATTTGTGTGTGTGTGTGTGTGTGTGTGTGTGTGTGTGTGTGTGTGTGTGTNTGTGTGTGTGTGTGTGTGTGTGTGTGTGTGTGTGTGTGTGTGTGTGTGTGTGTGTGTGTTGTAGGGGTGAACAGCCTTTGCCAGTCACTGAGTGCCAACCCGTCCATCCCCAGCAGCCTGGTCCATCTGGACCTCTCAGGGAATGTCCTCCGAGGAGACGACATGCAGGTACAAACACACACACACAGTTTCTAATCCATTTTAGAGCTGGTATCAATAACACTTCATTGATTGAAATAGGTCAGTGCTACAGTTGTGTGGGGGCTTTTCCACACTGTTATAAATCAGTTAGCATGTCTCCATGCAGGAGAGCATCGACTCAGGAAGTTCAGAGCACAGATACATAAAAATCTAGTCTAACAGACACAATCACACCCATTGCAGTGATATAGTGTATTTGTGGCTGGACAACAAATCATGATACATACAGACACAGAAGTTAATATCATCTGCTGGCCAAAGTGCTGCCATGACAGAAAGTAAAGTAGTTTTAAAGGAATAGCTCGACATTAGATGTTAGATGAGAGGATAAATTCCACTGTCATTTCTCTATTAAATATGAAGCTTGCGCCAGCAGCTTGTTAACTTAGCTGAGCACAAGGACTGGAAGCAGTGAGCTTATAAAGTCCACTAATTAACAAGACTGCCTGCTCCAGGAAGCATCAGGCAAAGGAATAGTGCAGCAGTAAACCAGAATCTTAGTGATATTTTAAGATCAGCATTCAACAACTAACAGATACAGCAATGTATGAAAGGGTTAAGAGACACTTAATGGTAAAAGAATAAAACAGAAAACATGAAAGAAAAGACCTTGTAGAGGTTCTCAAAAGCCATATACAGTATGCAGGAGTCAAAATCACATACTCCTGCATTAGAAAGCTTTTCTCACTACAGCTCAACAACACATCAACCTGCTAACACATCCTCCAGAAAAGCAGCCACATAATCTTCATCTCCTTTGTAACAGTAGCTGATTTGCTCTTCATTTAGCATTTCTACCACTTCCTGGGTCAACCCAACCGCCTGGCAACCCTTGACCTCTCCAACACCGACTGCTCATTGGACCAGGTGAGTCAGGAGGCACACTGACACAATATCCTGCCTGATATTCACAGGAACAAATGAGCTAAATTAAAAGGTAATTGGATAAAGAGATTTATGATGATATGGAACACATTTTGAACAAAATGAACGAACTACAAACAAACCAAACAACATGCAATTAGAATTGTACTTCATTATGCTGCGTTGTAAGGTGAAGTGCTTGCTATTAATGTCTGTGTTGCAGGGAATGTGATCAAAATTTATACACCCACTCAATCTGTGCTGTTGCCAACTGCTTGCAAAGTAGTCTGAATACTGTATGTGATGTATTGATGTGGGTCTGAGAGCCAAATACAGCTTATTGATTGGTCTGAGATGTAGCCAGCTGTCAGTCTGTCACTGAAGATATTGATTAGCTCTTAAATCATATTGTGTCTCTCTCACATACGGCCGGCTGTAAATACATTTACACACTTGGCACAGAGGGGACGTGGGAGGGGTGGAAGGTGCAAAGAATAACAACATGTTGTGCTCAAAACTCATTGGATGTTACAGTTATTACATTTTATGCAGCTCAGATGTTATGGTGATTTATTGTGTGTAATTTCCAGGTTTGCTCGGCCCTGCTACGAGGTTCAGTCCAACACCTCTCTGTTCTTAATGTGTCAAAGAGCGTGTTTTCTCACAGGTAAGAACCCATCTGGATTGCACCAACAGTAACCTGACAATGAGGAAAGAAAATTCATGTATTTTTTTCGAGCAGCTTGTATCAGGAGTGCATTTGCAAGATCTCCCAGATACCATTGAAAGGACAAAATATGTTACAATTAGGGACAGTAATTAAGTAATTAACAATAAAAACAATCAGAAATAATAATAATAAAAAAAACAGTTCAAGATAAGAATAGGATACAAAAGCAAGGTTGTATTGATAACTTTGTTATTTAAAGAAGACACTTTAGAAATGACACTGCCATTCACTCCAGGGGGAATACAGCAAAACGCCCATATGAACTAACCACTCATTCCTAAAGTGCAAAATTCTTGTAAATCAATCAAAACGGTGTTTATCACACAAAAAGATTTATCTACCTTTAAACCTCAATAATTTAATTAAAACAAATGCAGTAACATATATGTTTAAGGCAAAGCATTTATCTCAAATTTGTTTCTCACTTAGATCATTCTACACCGAGGTTGAAAAGTCAATAAGTTAAGCCACAAATGTGCATAATTATCCCCAACTGCCACGTGTGTCTTCTTGTCAAATCAGTGACTGAGTTTCTTTTTGACCTGAAATGACAAACCTGATTTTTTTAGCCTAAAATGTATGTTGGGCTGTGACACCTGCTGGTGACTAAGTGCCATTACAGAGAGAATGGACTATAGGACATGAGCTTGGGTTTGAATGCACGATTCAAGTTAGAGAGTCTGTGTGCGTGTGTGTGGAAGGGTCCGTGTCAGCGTGTGTGTGTGTGTGTGTGTGAGCGTCTGTGCGCATGTGTGCAGATTTTGTGTGTAACAGATGGGTGGTGGGTGGAGTTTTCTTCCCATTATTATCTCTCTTTCCAGTGTGTCTCTGGGGAGTTGACTTCATCAGGGGAGGAGGGGGAGGCAGGAGAGGGAGGATGAGCAGTGGTTAAGGGTTGTACCTGGGACTTTGAGTGATTCTCCTTTGTGAAAATCCTCTCTGAATCCTTTATGGAGCTAAAACAGCTTCTTAAACAGTAGATAAAAAACTGAAATGGGTCACAGGCTTTTAGGACATGGAAAAAGTAATAAAAGCTTAATGTTGGCCTGAATCTCAGGTCAGCTAAAGGAACTACATCACTGAGCCTCGTGGGGCGTTGGATCAAAAGAGCTTTTAATAAAATGAATAAAAGTTAGTGACATGTTGCATTTGAGATCATTGGTCGATCTGTCTGACATTATTTTATTTCCTGCTCTCTTGTAGGAAAGGCAAAGAGGTGCCTCCTTCATTCAAGCACTTCTTCAGCAGTGCCATGTCTCTCAGCTCCATCAATGTGTCGGGAACCAAGCTGCCGCCAGAGGCCCTCAAGTGAGAGAACCTTTCATTCACATTTAATGTGTCTGAGCAGCAGCTTCTTCTGTCCCACATTCTCTGTGACTGTACATTTTGCCACTCATCTTCTTTGACCACCTGTATGCCCATTTAAAGCACTGAGAATAAACCTGTCCTGTCTGCCTGCTGTGCATCACAGTGAGGAGCTGTATTCACTGGGACACTGCAGTTTAATGTTTTTTTTGACTAGTATTAACTAGCATTAATACTATTATTGGAATTTGGATATCAACAGTGGCAAAACATACTGCATGTGCTCACAAATAGAGACAAACAGATGAAGATGGAACAAATATAACCCACCTCGGGAAAGATTCAGAAACAATGTACAGTCTACTAACATTTAGCTCCATGATGAAAGATTATCTGTTAACATCTTTTAAAATATGTAATTCTTTCAGAGCTCTGCTCCTCGGTCTGGCCAGTAACCTCAATCTGAAGGACGTGTCTCTAGATCTCAGCTGCTGTGAGGTAAGACAGACAGAGACACACTGTCTTATCATTTTCTCTCATAAACCGTTTTATGTCAAGTCACTTTGCGCATTTGTGCCTGGCTGCTGGCGAGGGATCATTCACTCATGGCTGCACTTTCACTGCTTGGTCAGGATGCATGCAAGTCACAGCACTAACATGGTATGGTGTGTGCAAACAAAGCAAGCCTCACATCCATTAGAGATCTACATGCCTCAGCTGTAGATAAATTAAATGCACAGCACGGTGATTTTTGACGACAATGCAGGTAAATCTCTACAATAAGAAGCACAGTTTGAGCACAGTGCTGCAAAAGACAGTGAAAGCTATCTTGAACTGTCGAAAGACAGCAACTAGTGGATTTTAGGGAGGCGTTTTTGTTTCTTGATTTTATCAGTTTATTCTCTCTGTTTCTATCATTGCTGGCATTTGTGTAAGTGCCCTTGTCAGCTGAAGTTTGGTGAGTGTGGTCTCTAATAGTTTGGATGTAATGCATGCTGCTCCAATGCAATCAGCTTTTTAGGATCCACTCCAAAACCATTTGACAGGCCAGTGACACTGTGAAGAGGCTGTATAATGGAATACTTGGCAGACAGCAGGTGGGGGGGGAGGGGGCGGAGTACAGAGGGGGTGTGGGTGGAGTTAAGTTTCCATCTCTAATTGTTTCATCACAACTCTCACCCACATACACACAGACACACACAGCAGCCTGCTCGCCTTCATCTCCTCCCCTGCTCGAGCAGAAAAAGACAGCTTGCCCGCAGATTCAATGGGAGCGCTAAAGATAACACATGAATACAAATTACACAGGAAATCCAATTCCAGATTCCCATAGAAATCTTCCCAAACTGAAGCTGCGGGGGAAATGATGTGTTCCGTCCTTTTTTTGAAGTCTTAATGAAGCGTTTGGTGGAGGCAGCCCAAAACTCTGAGTGGGCTGACGGCATGCAAAAAAAAAAAAAAAAAGAGGGGGAGGATTATGAATATTACTCCTGTCGAGAGTGTTTGTGCAAAAAAATGCGTGTGTCACCGCTGAGTGTGTGTTGTGAATAGAAGTCTGATCATTAAGCATCTGTGTGTTTTGTTGCTGGTAATTGTTGGTGTGGCTCTGACATGCTGTTCTCTCCCCCCCCCAACGCTTCTGTAAGCTTGGCCATTGTGTAAGTACCAATGTGCTCACTCTTAATAATTAACAGCTCATTCCTCCCTGTTTTTATTTGCACGTCTGTTTTGGCAGATATTATAATTTTCTGCTGATCCTATTCTTCTGGAGTTAATTGTCATTTTCCATTACCATGTTAGTCATTTAAAACCACAAGTCCCTCTTGAGACGTCTGACCTGCATGTTTCCATTATTAGCTGTCTGTGCTTTGAGGCTGAACGCATGTTTCCTTTAAGATTCTCATGCAGATGGTTTTGTGTTCAACCGCTTGCTTTGTTGTTTGCACAGGTGCACACGCGTTTTTTACTATACATACAGCACTTAAATCTCATATTATTGAATTTGCACAACCATTTGCAAACACTGTGACATTTATGTGAATCATTGTTGAAGTTAAAGTGTGGGAACCCACGAAAGCTGCCTCATTCCAGCAGGCAATTAAGGAGTCATGTATTCAAAGTGTTACAAGCTCTACTTACCTGTACTATTATTAGCAGGCCACACTCTACATTCAGCCACATGCACTGTATGTGTGTGTTGCTGTGTGTGTTAAAATGTGCTCTCCTGTCTTCCCAGTTGCGGTCAGGAGGTTCTCAGATCCTTGAAGGTTGCATTGCCGAGATCCCAAACGTCACCAGCTTAGACATCTCTGACAACGGTGAGATTGTAGCTTCCCCCCTATCTCCTTAACATGTAACTACTGAAATCACTTAAGATCAGTCAACTTAGTTTTAATGTCTAATCTGTTTCTCTACCTGCAGGCCTGGACTCGGACCTGTCCACCCTGCTGGTGTGGTTGGCCAAGAACCGATCCATCCGACACCTTTCTCTGGGAAAGAACTTCAACAACATCAAGTCCAAGTAAGAACACAGCACAGGAGTGGAGAGGCTGCACAGCTGAGGTGTACAGTATGAGAGTAACCTTTGTGGTTAGGCCTGGCTTCGGTTGTGGCTTAGTGTGACTTAGTGTAGTCTGTCATGGATGACTAAAGAGTGCTGTGTCATATTCAAGTCACCGGGCCAAAACATAAACTCACTTGCACAGATGGCAGGGTTTGATCTTACTCATGCCACGTTGGTATTTTGTTATCCACTACATACTTAGTGAGGATGTTGAGACGACCACAGATATACAAAGTGCTGTACTCACAGCACTGAACAATCTAGAAACAGTATATCATTTTTTTTCTAAAAACTGTTCTCTCAATGTGATTCTCATGTTCATAATGTATATTTTCCTCCTGTCTTTCTCCTGCCTTACTCAGAAACCTCGCTCCAGTGTTGGACAGCCTGGTCCATATGATTCAGGAAGAGGAGTCGGTGAGTTTTTAATTTCCTCCTCTGTCTGGCTTTTTTGCAAGGGACAGCAAATCACTGAATCTCCACCAGCTGCTCTACGACTGACCTCTGACCGCTCCGTCGGAGGGTGGTGAGAATATAGTGTCGCCGCAGTGATCAATAAAGTATCTGATTCAGCTGAGACCATGTGGCTTAAGAGAACTGCTCTCAGACATTCCTACTATTTCACATTTTGTTAAATATGATCTGGATATTATTTAAGTAGTTTTGAAATAGTAGTAGCAGTGAAATATGGGTGAACAGCATAAGTACATCACATCATGGCAGCAGCTCATGACAATATGGTCCAAGTATTAATCTGACTAGTGCTGTAAAATATTACTCTATGCTGATGATCATCATCTCTTTTGAGAATTCAAAAGTAAGTTAAGCCTTCACGTTCCCCCCATCCATTGGATTTTCCCTCCCTGTGTCTATCACTGTCTGAACAGGGAATTATTTACATATTACCGGATGCTGGCTGAGCAATCATTTTCTTCAATTGCTCTGGAAACCTGCCTTGAATTACAGGGATTTCCTCCAGCTTCTCGCTATCTCCCTACCTTCCTGTCCCTCAATCCATCTCTTTCATTTTATCTCTCTCTCCATCATGGGAGCTGTAACAAATTTTGCCCCAGTGCTTGCCCTTTTTTTGTGGTGGATGTGCTAGATTGATGGTCCTATTGAGCTGCTCTGTGCTGGATTGGTCTCTTGATGCTTGTAGTCTGTGTGCGTGTGTGCGTGTGTGCGTGTGTGTGTGTGTGTGTGTGTGTGTGTGTGTGTGTGTGTGTGTGTGTGTGTGTAATTATGTGCATGAGGAGATAGCATATGTGTATGAGCTGGTTATCTGGCTTTGCAGGTGGGATACAAAGAGAGAAGAGAGAAATGGATAGGTACTGAAAAAGTGACAGGAAGAGGTTAAAGGTGGTGGGTCAGATGTTCAGTCAGGATGGGTGGGATGGAATTTTTAAAAAAATAGGAGGAAGGGATGTAAGATAGCAGAGGTTCAAGGTTTTTGTAGCAGACAGCTGATCTCAGAGAAGGGCTTGCTGATGAAATGAGCTGTAGACCAGGGAGGAAAGTGCACCTCACAACCAGAGCTGACATGCAAACTCCGATAAGTCAAAGCTTGTCGAGATAACAAGTTTCAAATTTTATTCAGCAGCAGATTTTTCCTCCTCCTCTGCCTCTTTCAGAGTGCGTGACACAGCTCCAGGCGGCACATTTACCCTGTTGTGTTTCTGTGTCCTGGCCAGAGTCCAGACAGTTAGACCTGGGATCCCTTCTGGCTGCCAGAGAATAATCCGATGCGCCGACCGTCTTCTGTCATTGGCGAGACGGTGAACCTCAGCCTCATTAAAGGAATAGTTCAGCATTTTGGAAAAATTTCAGAGTGGTATGATGGCAATATCACTCTCACATCTGTGCAGAAAAATTGACGCTCTAGCCAGCAGCTGGTTAGCTGAGCTTAGCATAATGACTGGAAATCAGGAAAACAGCCAGTCTGGCTCTGTCCAAAAGCATCTCAATCTGCATGCCTACACATGGATTATTTCTTAGCCAGGGTCAGTAACTTCCTGGAGTCTCAGCTGGTCCTGGCATAAAAGTAGTCCCCTGTTATTGAGCAAAATTGGAATCTGCAAAATCAAAATAAGAAAATATCCTACCTTGCATTTTTTGCGGTGTGTAATAGGTCTGTAATGAGCAAAGAACATATATTTGAGACTATTTTAATCTGCAAATCTTCCATCATCCTTGAACAAACCACATGTGCAAAACCACAGCCCAAAGCTCCTTGGTGGTAATTATCAGGCTGTGCTGGTGAATGTTGTGCCTGCAGGACGAAATCAGTAACAACCTAAATCTCACCACTACAACCCTCGTTTCTCCTGGCGACAACAACAATAACGATATTTGAGTGAAAGAATCGGTAAGAGCACTATCATCCCCTCCACCAAGCTATTTTGGACTGTAGCATAGAGGCAGGATGCTATATTGCTGAACACACAGTGCAGGATAAATGAGTTTCATCACAATATTAAACGCGATTCATCATTTTCTGAACATTCATTAAATAGATTAATTTGCTTCTGGTATGAGGTCACTTTTATCTGCGTTTCTGGGGTTACATTTTCTTATTTTCTTGGTTTTATTAAACATGAAGCGTCTGCATACCCAGAGCAATGATTTCATCATTGTAGTGCTTCATAAAGGCCGAGCTGCTGAAAGTCATGTGCTTCAGCCATAGTGAGGGATGGGACTTGTAATTACTGATGTCGGCAAAGCATATAGATGTTACCATTGTAGCTTCTAGTTTTTGTTCCAGCCAGATGATGTTGATGCACTGGTTTTATGTGCAAGTAGGACATTATTAGTGCAGGGATTTTTATTATTCTCATATAGCTGTTAGAAACTGTGCAGGAACCCAGTGAACCAGTGATCTTGTTTCTACTTTACATGGCTGCAGCAAGAATTAGCTATCGTGGCTACTGGTCCATAAACTTGTACCTATTTAAATTTGTATGTTTAATGTCTGCTGCGTGCCCCACAGGGCCGCGTGCAGGCAGTAAATAATTCTCTCGGCATCCTCAGACGAGACATAAAAAAGTAATTTTCTGCCTTTACAACCATGTTGATGCTGTTCCTCAATACACTCGTCACTACACCTCCTATAAAATAGCCCCTCACTTCAAAGATAAAAGCTTCATTAGAGAGGGAAATACGTGTTACTGCCATAGCTCACACATCATTCATCACTCTTATCTATTTTTTTTATGGCAAAGCAAACAAACTCATGAACTCTGGATTTAATCTCTTGATGTCTTTAGTATTGAGCTATAAAAACCAATGAGTGAACAGACTTAACAGGGAGCGTTTTTTCCACTGCTGCATGCTTTTGCATCTGGATCTGTTTATGGCATCCGCTGTGTTAATCCATGTGGAGGTGGAATCATATTTAGATTTGATCCTGTTGGAGATGCTGCACAGGAAGCCCATATTTTCTTCTGACTTCAGATTGACACATGTACCAAATCGTCTCTGCTCTACTTGTGCTGCAGATCATGGATTGAATGCAGCGGTGATGGAAAGTACTTAAGCACAGTTCTGAGATATATATACTTAATTGCAATTAAAGGATGGATGGATTCTAAAAACCTATAATGAATATTAGAATACCATGTATATAAAAAATAATAATTTCTAGAATTGATAAAGAATTTAAAATGAAAAAAATCTTAAATAAAAAATGTAATTAAATTGTTAAATTAAAGTTAAACATTAAGTAAAATAAATCACAATAAATTAAATGGCATGATAAACTAAATCGAATAAGAAAATGAATTTTAAATTGACTGAAGAGTGAGTTTTTGATTTTGTCATGGCGGGTGGTTGCGGACTCAAGCGCATCACACAATTACTGCTTCGAGAATGACTTTAATGAAAATAAAACAAAGTTTCAACAAAACTCACGGCAAGACTTGGCAAGGAAACACATGGACGTGAACGTGAACATGAACGTGAAGTGACAATCCTTGGTGATAACTTCAACAGAAAATACAGGTGACATGATGAGGTGGGTGTGGCTGGTGAGTGACATGATGCAGAGACAAGACACTGGACATAGAAATATGATGGACAGAACGGAAACCAAAACACAGAACTAGAACAGACAGAACTAAACATTACATATAACGAGGCTGGATAAATGCAGGGCAAGACAACAACATGACAGGACTGAACTGTAAGAACCATAACAAAACACAGGCAGAAAACTAAGACACAGAACAAAGACAAAACTAAGACAGAACATAGCAAGACAAATACAAGACATGAACAGGACTGTGGCAGGAACGAGACTAAAATGAGAAGAAAGACAGAACTATGGCCGGCATGAATCTAACAATGAAAACAAAGGCTGAACAAAAATGACGTCTAAACCAAGACCATGGTGCAAAACTGTGACAGATTTGGTAATAATGTGGGGAATAAGCTGCGATAAGCATTTTTCCATCATCCAGTGGAGAGTTGTGCAAACAGTCTCTGGTGTTTTATATGTTTGTGTTTGTTGGTGAGCTGAAGCCTTTGTTCTCCTCTTGACCAACTTCTGTCAAACTTAGGAGAACTATTAGTGTCGTGAATGACTCCTAACTAAGGAGCCCTGAAAGGAGCTACTTACTTTTTGCCTCAGCATGTTTTTGTGAAGATGGTTCTCCAGGAGTCTCCAGCTGTGTAAATGTCATGCATCACAGAGCAGCTCAGCGCTGGTGAACAGATAGGATCTGCTGGACATTTGTAAACCATCGAATCACTCTCACATCGCAAAGAAATCCACTTGATCCAGTGCTGCATTTTTCATATGGCCCCATGGAGTTTTGAATGATAACGTCTTTGACATTTTAGAGACACCTCTTACAAGTCTGCTTGATCATCCGATAAATGTTTAATTTGGGTTTGCCCTTAAGAGTCAGCAGCCTCTGCAGGAACATGGACTTTTATAATTAATGCTATCAGAGGTATCATGCAAGCCAAAATTCTGGGAGGGGGGAGCACAATTAGAGTCGGGGGCACAGGGGTCCCTCCTTAAAAAAAGAGGAAAAAAATGATGCAATTTTCTGCAATTACCTACACACACACACACACTTGAAAAAGACTTAAATCTTGTCTGACCCTGGAATTTCAAGGGACATGAATTCACATATTAAAAATTCAGATAATGAAGTCTCAGATGAAAGGAGCCTGTCAACATGTCAACAGCTGTATTTTCTAACATAGTAAATAGGAAGCAGCATAATGACAGACTGATATCACATAACAGAGTCTGCTCCATTGACACTAAAAGCTCAGACTGAGCTATAGGAACCTATTTTCCAAACAGCTCAGCATCCTTGAAAGATCCATCATCACCACTAGCCTAAGTACAAATAACCTGTAATCACACTTTTCATGCCTTTCTGAAAGTCTGTCTGTAAGACACCAAAAGGAACACCGAGCTCTCTCCCAGGTCACGTCTGGGTCCTCTCTGCCTCCACTGCAGTGACCATCTATCACAAGTTGCGAATGGCCAGCGAGCCAGAGGGCTAAACAACCGCGCTGAGGGATGGCTCCTCACTGAAGCTGCTACTAGCCAACTGTCTTGCAAAGCGAACCATGCCCATATTTCTTAAATGCAATTGTGTAGAACTAATTGCATTTCGTTTTCACATGTTTTGAAAATGGATTGATGCTCTACTAACCTCGTCAGCAATATACACCCCTAAGCTGTAGCCCATATGTCCCACTGTGTGTGTGTGTGTGTGTGTGTGTGTGTGTGTGTGTGTGTGTGAGAGAGAGAGAAAATTTGTACCTGCTGTTTGACTCATAAAATGATCATCACCTCATCTGATAACTATAATAGCTTAGCTAAAATTGTAGGCAGTAAGTCAGTTTTCATTGCTTTTGAATGTGAGAAATTTTTTTTGTTTTCATTGATTTCAAAAAGTTTCGCAGACTTTTGTGATGGTGTCAAAGTTGCTGACAGTTATGTCCGACTGCATGCTCACACTTTCTCTATGGAAGTGCCAAAGATCACAGGGTGGGTGAGGGAAACGGCATGAATGGAGTCAGCATTCAGCCACATAAACAGAAGACACAGGGAAACCAAGCATCCATGGACAGTGAATCAATTCAAGGACGCTTGGACAGGAAAACAAGCTGGCACTGCCTGAAAGAATATTAATGCTCTCAATTCATAAATTACAATAGCTTTTGTTAAAGTTGGCAGTGATATACAGCAAGAGCCAAGACAGTTCCTTTTGAATGCTTGCTGCTGATGCAAAGCTGAATAAACACAGACAAGTGGAAGGCAGCTCATCAATTCTGACTCTGCTGAACAGCCTGCAGGTGGCAGATAAACCAGACTGCCCTGCTGTCCCATTGCACTGCCAGAAGCACACATTACAGTCAGTGATAATAAGTATGTATTTTACCCTTTGATCTCATAATATAAACCCTCTCTCAACACCTTTTCTCCTCCCACCCCACATGTACGCCTGTTTCTCCCCCCCCCCAGCCCCTCACCTCACTGTCTCTAGCAGACTCCAGACTAAAGAGCGATCTTACCATCGTGCTGAACGCACTCGGCAGCAACTCCTCGCTCACCAGGTTGGACATCAGTGGGAACGCCATGGGGGACATGGGAGCAAAGATGCTGGCCAAGGCACTGCAGATTAACTCCAAACTCAGGTGAGTGTGTGTTCAGGGGTCAAAGACACATGACATCACAAGTTGACCTTCTACTGGCTCCTCAGCAGCCCTCAAGTGTAATTGTAAGAACATATACACACAGTCTTGTGTTTATTAATGTACAATTGTAAATTCTACCATAAGGACATATTTTATGTTAGTACAACTGCATTTTGCTGTACTGTCATCTGTTTACAGTATACACTCAAAGTACCCAAAGAAAAATGTTGAAGTTATTGGCAATTGCATTAATCAATGCATAATTGTTATAACCCATTATTATCAATATTATCAAATTATGTGTGTGTTTACCGATAAAATTACATCAAATGCAAATAGACAAAAATAACAATAGACTATTCTAATTCTAATTCATTAATTGCAACTGCTTGTGTCCCATTGTGTGTTGCAGGACTGTGATCTGGGATAAGAACAACACCAGCCCTCAGGGTCTTCAGGATGTAGCCGCCGCTCTGGAGAAGTAAGCAGCTCTTTCTGTGTCTATGGAGTTCATGTGTGTGTATATAATACATAACTGTATGCTCATGATTCCTTTATTATTATCCAGTATCTGTTCTCTGTTGTGCTGAAAACTTCTAAGCGATGGATGTGTGGTTAGCTGTTGCAGCCCAGATGTCATCATGACTTTGTGCTGAGCAGGAGGAAACCTTGAGGTGTGTTTAGGCAGCAAGAGAAGGAGAGAGGATGAGAGGAAGGAAACCAGAGAGAGTGACAAACACAGGGAATACGACAACAAAGAAACAGAGGCAGAAGAAAAGATGCTGAGGAAGGAAAAGGAAGAGAGAACAGAGACAGAAAGTGCGAGTCGAGAATGAATAGATCAGATTATTTGTCTGCCAACTTCTGTCTGTGGACCTGAATGTGTGCTGAGTGACAGGTGCATCTCACTAAATTTGCTTATGGGACACATCTGTGCATCCAACTCTCCTCTCTCTCTCGCCTTCTCTCTCTGTTTATCATATTCTCCCAACAACACATCTACCCATTTCCCCTCTGAGTCTCTGTATTGCATTATTGAAATAACAGTTTTCTTTTTTCTTGTTCCTGTTCTCTATTGTGTGTGTGTGTGTGCGTGCGTGCATGCATTTTCATTCCCTTCAGGCAATTTCCTCATATCTCTCGTGTTCTTTTTTTGCCACAGAATGTTTCATCAGATTTTCAATACTAAATACGAAGTAATATGTGCAAGTGGACATTCTCTTAGTCTCATATATTCAGCAGCATTGAGGTGAAGTGTTAATGCTTTAATGCCAATACAGAGATCTTTCAAAACCTAAATCAGATCAAATATGATGTTGGTATAGGCAGCTTCAAGAAGTTGATGATTAGTTAATTAACAGATCTCCAAAAAGTTATTATTATTGATTAATTGTTTGTCCGATTTTTTTTCTTTATTTTTTTAAAGAAGAAAATACTATTGTTCGGCTTTCTCCATTGTGAGAATTTGATGCCTTTTATTTATCATATGTGAGAGTGAACCAAGTGTCTTTGTCTATCAGGCTCTTAATTGAACAAAACAATCCACTTTGGGCTTTAGGATACTGAAATATGATTTTTACTATTTTAAATGATATAGCATCCATTTGATCAATTTATTGAGGAAAAAAAATCAGTCTGTAATGAAAATTTTATTTTCCCCAACATATGCATCTGTAAACACAAACTTCAGTCTGTGTGGTTCTCCTTTTTCTTATTCTGTTTCTACTCCCACTGAAACAGCATTTCTGTCTTAGTTGTAAAAATGAAAAGGTCCTGGAGGCGGTGGTTTGTAGCAACTTAAAGGGCTTAGCTATGTTCACAGCAGATCTGTGAGTTGAAGAGATGAGGGAAGAGAGGAGCCGGGTTCATCCCGAAGTCAAATCTTCATTAGTGATGGCACCGTGTTGCCTGCTGTGCTGCTTCACTGTGTGTGTGTGTTTATCATGAAGCCAGGCATATCTGAGTAAAGATGAATACGTTCTCCATTGAGGCTGACAAGCATCAACATCTGACTTACACGCTGCCTTGCTTTTGCCTCCAAATGCATTCATTTTCATCTCTCTGTGCCGTCTCCGTTCTGTTCTACTGTATCATCTCTTCTGCTCCTTCAATATTATTTGAATATTAATAGTGAGGGGTGACCTCTATTTCAAGATCGGTAACCTCTAATGGTGCCAGTTCATTGCTCCTTAATAGACCAATGTGAGAGCAGATGAGGGGCCCGCCCACATCTAATAACCAGACACACACACACACACACACACATACAATTACATAGCAATCAAGTGTTAATTTAGTTGCAGTTCCAAAAAAATCCCCATTTTCTTCAGTGGGGTTACAGTATTACTGATTGATTCATATCCAGATTTAAACATATTTAATGATTCTAATAATGGTTGTGCTTATTGAACCATGACCTATAATCAGTGTGTCTGTCATGGTTCAAGAAGCATAATGGCAACTTATCCTTGAAATAAATGAGACACATGCAAACTAACTTCTTAAATTATAAATGAATGTATCAAGAAATAGTGGATGCATTCCAAGATGTGTTTGCTTTTGTACTGCAGTGACCCTCAGCCATGTATCATATTGTATTAAACTACATATGCGTGTTCAAATGCATCACCTTACTTCATGTTCATTAAAATAACTGCCCAGTCTCTGTATGCTTCAAGATTCAAGATCCAAGATTGATTCAAGATTGTATGCTTCCTCTATAATATGAACCAAATAATGGAATAATGTCCTCTGGCTGTGTGTCCATTAGGAACTTCACCATTCGTTTCATGCCCATCCCCATCATTGATGCCTCCCAGGCTCTGAAGGCCAGCCCAGAGAAAACAGAAGACGCCCTGCTGAGGGTAGATAAAGAATCCTCCTTGGTTCCTTCAGCTGTAATGTTGTAATGTTAGAAGTTTATATAGAGTTGTATGCAACAGCTGTTTTAGGTCATTGTTATTATTATTATTATCATTATTATTATTATTATTATTATTTTCATCATCATCATCATGACAGTGATTTTGTATTTTCCCCCCAGATTGAGAATTATCTGTACAGGAACCATGAAACCAGAAAATACCTACAGGAGCAGGCGTATCGGCTGCAGCAGGGCATCGTGACCACAACCACACAACAGGTGTGAAAAGAGACTAATGCAAACACATTACTGAATTCATGCGCACTGTAATTTCTACGTTTTTGACCAAACTTAATGTATTATTGTTTATAAAGGAGGAAAGTACCAAATACAGTAAATAGGGCATTGAACATGAAATTGGTCTAACTTAACTTTCTATGTACAGTTGAAGTCAAGAGTGTATTTGGTCTGTACTTTCATGCTTGTTTCTGTCTTCCAGATGATTGACAGGATCTGTGTGAAGGTGCAGGACCACCTGAACTCTCTGAGGAACTCGGAGACAGACGCCATCCTGGAGGACATCCGATCAGCAGAGAGCCTCATCAAAGACGCCAGGAACTCTAAAACGGTGAGGAGAGACAAAAGGGCCCTGCTGGTGCACGTAAATGAAAATGTTTCATCCACATTCAGATGTCAGTTTTTTAGTATTTCCCTACATCTTTTCTTCAATTCCTGTATTCATCCTATGTTCTCTGCACTCTTCCTCCCCCAGCTGCTCCCTAACCTCTACCACCTGGGATCAGCTGCCAGAGAGGAGGTGAACAGCTCGTCAGTGGGGCCCATCCAGGAGAAACTGGAGTCGATGGCCGGGGAGGTGACGACCGTCATGGATCAGCAACTGCAGGTAGGATCATTACCTTTACCCCAGAGAAATTAAATCTAATACTACAAAGAAGTCAATGTATACACATTATAGCAGCATCTCACATAGAGTATTTGTAGTTTGCAGGGTCTGTTTGTGATAAATAGAAAACAAGCACCACCTACTGTACAGGCAGTGAATGTAACAGAAGAGACCTATTGTATTCAGCACTTTTCTAAATCAAGAACAAGTTTCAATGTGCTTAAAACAAGGCTGCAAATTAAGATCAACAAATTATACAAATATTTTAGTATTTTAAATAAAATAGTATTATAAGTGATCTCTGGATCAAGCAGAACTATCACTCAGCACTCAGTCACGTTGCCAGTATTGACAGTATTGAATCAAGATGTACGCTCATCTATCCCTAATCTTCACTCCTTCCAGACTCTGCTGGAGTCCATGGTGGATGCAGCAGAGTCTCTGTGCCCTCATGTGATGAAGAGGAGTAATCTTCGTCCAGAGCTGATGAAAGCCAGCTCGGCCAAGATGGTCGTACCCAAAAGCTTTGTCAGCAGAACCCTCCTGGAGCAGTCTGGGGTGGATATTATCAACAAGATCAGGTGTGTGTTTTGTCGGTTGAACAGTGTTATATATACAGTATGTATGTGTGCATTGGATTTCATAGAAAAAACACTGTGGTGGTTGTGTGGATAAGTTTGGGTCTGTATTGTGACCTCCTGTCAGCTCTTGCTCTGCCGCCTGACCATCACTCTCTTTTTCTCTCTGTCAGTGAGGTGAAGCTGAGTCTGGCGTCCTTCCTGTCCGATCGGATTGTTGATGAGATTTTGGAGGCTCTTTCCACTTCCCAACTCACTCTGGTAAGTCAACAGAGATCTCAACTGGTGCACTGATTCATTCAGAATCGGTGTTGACTTGAGCCCTCTAAATACAACTTAGCCGTAACCCTTTCAGGAATTTTTTATCCTCGGTCTACCTTCTTTGCTGCTTCCCAACTCCCTTCTTTCTGTTCACGTTCTTCTTCTCCTCTGTTCTCCCTGCTCCCTCTCCTCTCTCGTCCTCCCAGGCAGACCATCTGGTCCGGCGAGGTCGCCCCTTGTTGCAGCAGGAGTCGGTGGATCTGGACGTCCCAGAGGAGAAGATTCCTAAACGGGCGTCGACTGAGATACTGGAGGCTGAGAGGCTGGAGGATCTCGAGACATGCATGGTAAGTTACAACATATTTGGAGTCCAGTAAGTTAGTTTTACCTGTCCGTGATTTTTAATTTAATCAAGTATCAATGCAAGTTGTATTAACAAAGCAGTAATTGAGTGTTTTTTTGTTTTGTTTTGGGGTTTTTTGCAACAAAATGTTCATTTATACTTATACACAGCTGCTTTGTCAGGAAATTCAAGAGAGAAGAACTATTCTCAATTCAGCAAACGAACAAAAAACAATTGAAAAAGTAAACTAAACAAAAAACTATAGATCATGGCATCATGTGCATCCACAGAGAGGAGACTCCAAAAATAAATAAATGAAACAAAAATATTGTTGAATTGCTTTTTACCACAGTTTTATGTAGGTTTGTTGAGGAAAAGGAGTGGTGATATAACATATTTATGTGACTTCTGTGATGTACAGTAAATGCAGGCTGCAGTCAACAGGAAGCTGTGTGTTCTTCTGTCTCTGGTCCTGTCTGTCTCTCTGGTGTCTCACTCCTCTTTTCATCTTACATTCCTCTCTGACCTCCTGTTTTACATAAACTGTCCCAGCTGTCTCTTTCACTTTGTCTTCACTGGGCTTTACTGTGTGTTGTCTTTCTTCCTCTTCAATCTTCTTCTCCTCTGTTCTTCCTTCTCTCTCCACCTTTGCTCCGTGGAGACTCTGTGCTGCACCAGTGTAAGTAATTCTGGACTGTCCCCTCTATACTCTTCCTTCAATTCTTGTCATCTTACTGTTCTTTCCCTTTTCTGTCTCTCCTCACTGTTCCTGCCTGTGATACAGTTCTCTGTGCTGTGGCTTTTTCTATAGCACAAAGAGTCCCCTGGATTTTGATATTTGATCCCTGTGATTTATTAATGTAGAAAAACTGCAGTACAGGAATAGTAATGATCTCTCACTTCATCACTCACGCTCCAAATTATATTTTACACTGTTGAATGCTGATAATTGAACATGTGTATTTTGCTTAATGCATCCTGCCACATTGCAGCTCTCCGCTCGACTTAATGTGCATTATCACCAAGTTGTAAATGTGGATCACAGCACAATATGTTATGCAACATGTGTTAGGTTGCTACTGTATTTACTATCGACCAACGTATGAAGACGCTGGAATTAGTTGTATGTTCCTTCATAACCCCAACAGCTGCCCAAAACTCACTCACTTTACAAAGATATAGAGTAAGAAAACAATTTAATTAACTAGTGACTAGTTCACGTTGTTAAACATAAGAAGTTCCTGTGTATATGTAGGTCAAGGTGTCTGTTATTCTAGCAAAGTAAATTGGGAGATTTGTGTCTTTTTGCAAACCGGCAGACTATGAAATCTAGAGTAGTTAAAAACTGTGTAAACTGTGGACAGAATCCTGGATAAGAAACCAGGATGGAGCAGCCACAATATTAGTATAAGTTGTATCTGATTATTTGCTCCTCTTTCAGATGACTCCTAAATCCAAGAGGAAGAGCATCCACAGCAGAATGCTTCGGCCAGTGTCTCGTGCCTTTGGTAAGCACTTTATAGCATTTTTCTGCTTTATAAGACATTGAGCTGTATTCAATATGAAAGCTACTTAGACATGATGAGAATATGCTTTATCATTCAATGTATATCGAATCAACAACCTCCTAATGACTGTCCAACCTACAGAGATGGAGTTTGACCTGGACAAAGCCCTGGAGGACGTCCCTATCCACGTGGAGGACACATCTCGAACTCCACCCACCCCATCTCAGGTCCCGCCGAAACTGGAGCATCGTCCACCGGGAGCGATGGTGGAGCTGCCATCTGAGGAGGAAAAAAAGCTGCAGCACTTCACCAAACTGCGACCCCGGCGGAACAAGAAAACACATTCCACCAAAGTACCTGTGAGTAAAGTTCAGTTCAAGACATTAGTAGCCCCAAAGAGGCTAATTGTCATTTACTTGCATCTTAAAACACGAGTGGACTATATAACCAATACTTCACTGAAACAGCAGATCTACTGTTTGTCAGATGGTCCAGGCATGGTATCAGATTCTTCAACTTCCTCTTTCAGCAAATCAACAGTGCTCCGTCTCAGGATGGGGAGCAGAATGGCCTCATGGGAAGGGTGGATGAGGGTGTGGACGAGTTCTTTTCCACAAAAGTCACCAAGATGGATTCAAAGTAAGGATGTTTATTTATATTTTTTTCCAGCAGAGATGTATTAAAGTGTATTTGTTCTAATATTTATCATGCTCATTTCTTAAGTTTGTCCTTGTGTTGTTTTGTCTTCCATTCTGTCTCAGACGTTCCCTGAAGAGTTCTGAATCTCAGGACGGAGAGAAGAAGAAGAGTAAAGGAGGATTCCTCAACCTCATCAAGCGTTCCTCCAAATCAGATAAATCTGATAAATCAGACAAATCCGATAAGTCTGAGAAAAGTCAGGCAAACCCTTCAGCTTTGGGCACAACGTCAGCGCCACCCTCCACCATCCCTGAGGAACCCTCCTCACCAAAGGTGGCAGTAAAGAGCCCAGCACCTGAGACCAAGTCCAGGTATGGACAAACAAAAACAGATTCATTTTTTCTGTCATACAGTTGGTACCTGTGCACCAGTCAAACTCTGATTCACTAATAACTCCTGTCTTTACTGCAGAGACGCCTCCAGCCGCTCGCAGCCCACAGACTACAGCAGCAGCTCAGACCGCTCCGAGGAGCTGAGGACGCCGGACTCCATAGACGAGCCCTGGGAGGGTTTGGACGGCCGGGGCAGTCCTCAGGGAGGCAGGAGGTACCCGGGGTTACAGATGATGGGCAGCGGCCTCCTGGCAGAGATGAAGGCCAAGCAAGAGAGGAGAGCACACAAGGTGAGGTGGTGTGATTTTAAAAAAGAAACACCAGGTTTACAAGAAACAAGGGAAAATCAGGGACAGATTTGAGACGGCAGCATGTGACAAAGATGTTGTGCTTGATTGTTAACCTGAAAGGACGAGATGATTATGCTGACTCCACATATTGAATACAGTGTTTCCTGCACCTAATTTAGTGAGCTTTGGGCAAACAACAGCTGACAAAAAACACAACTCAGGGTCAACTTACTCACTTTTATTGGAGCTTTTTGCCATCTCAAATGATCCCTTTAACTTTGAGGTTGACATGGATGAGGTGTTTAAAATCATGGAATGTTTTAACATCTACAGTTCCATAGCAAACAAGCAAATTCAATCTGATATGATTTGGTTAAAAGTTCCAAAACAAATGAGTAAGAGGACCTTGAGTTGACATTGTTTTGCAAAAACAAATACAGCAAACAGTGAAAGTTTTTTAAAAATCCGACTGTAAAAAAAGTTTAGTGACTTTTAGCTATTTCTGATAATTGATGTCATAGTAAGGTGACAGTTAAAGATAAAGTGTAAAAGTTCAAGGTTTTTTCATAGTAGTGTGGGAGTTAGATACAGAGAGAGGCTCGCTGGAATAGGAACACGTTTGATTCTGTTTTGAGGACAAAGCGCTGTAGGTGTTCACTCACCACACGTCAAGGCTATTTTGTTCAACACTCACTAACTGCGAATTCCAGCTGGGAGACCGTACAAAATAAGAAGCATCTACACACACACACATACACAGATGCTGAGACTTGAGTGTATCTCCAGGCTAGTCATTTTGCCTGTCAACATGTTGACATAAGTAAAAACACAAACAGCCCTGATTTTCTGCTAGACGACAAGGTGAGAGGAGGAGCAGGAGGAGGAGGGAGGGAGAGAGGGAGGAAAGGAGGTGCAGAGGGGAAGAGATGGATTCAGGAACAGCAAGTGGACAGAATGAAGACAAGAAAGAAGGCTGATATGAGAATTCACTGTCATGACTAACAGCAGGACAGAAATATCACCGGACTATTTCACCTACTTCAAAATCGCAAATTCACTGAGAGGCTTCGAACCACAGGTGCTCTCAGTTCCTCCATATCCTTTGCTCTTGTCGTTTCTACATTCAGTTTTTTTTATTTGAACTAAATCCTTGTGTGATTCAAATGGAGCAGGATCAGTCGTTAAAGGGCCATAACTGTAGGTTTTGTGTGTCATTTGTGTGCATCTGTGAAATGTGAGTTGGTGTTGGCACCTGGAAGTGCCTGTTCACGAGATGCATTATTGGTCCCTATCTATTTATTACACCGCAAACTGTTGTTTTGTGTGTGTGTGTGTTTGTACGTGTGTGTATGTGTTAGTACTGTATGTGTGTATGCAGTAAGAGGTTTATGGTGTTTGCAGCATTAGGGTTTTTTCTGACCTTGTATCAGTGGCACTAAAGCCTCTCCTGCCATCTGCTTGTTCTGGCTGGCTTCCAGGTGTGTGTCTGTATGTGTGTGTGTGCATGTGTGTCTTTGTGTGTGCAGGTAAAATGGAGACAGAGCCATTCAGAAGGGAGGTCATTAATACAAAGCTTGGCTGTGTGGAGCTGCATTTTCTAACACAAAAGCCCCCCCTTCTGTTGCTCAGCAGTATTACATGTACATTCAGTTCACAGAGCTGCAATTCTCCAATTAGTTAAAATAAAAGCTTCAACCTACAAATATAATGTGTATAAAAGTATATATTATGAATATACTGTATATAAAACTGACTGAAACATGTAAAAAATATACCTCAAAACCACAGTCTTAAAATTTTGTGTTTTCATGTCATGAATCAGATTAATCTGTTTCAAAGTAAAAAGTCTGTTTTTACCATTCAGCACTAATATGCTGAACCAATATTTTGTCCCTGTGTCTCCTCCAGTCTTCCAGCCCCGACAGACCTGACAGCAATGCAACAGGTAAGATGGTGTTACTTGCAGCTGGTCTTAGTGTTTGAATTATTTCCGTCGTTCTTTCCCTTTGACAGCCTAAAAAACAGGGAGACAAGTTTACGTATGAGTTGATACTTTTGCTGTTCATGCATGTTGTGCTCTGGGTTCATACTCAAACAATACATCCTGGAAAAATCATTGTGTGCATGAACTATTTATTTGCATGTGTCAGCAGCCAAGCCCCAGCCCGCCATTTCAGAAAGCAGATCTCCGAGTGGCTCCGTTAATAAACCAGACCCGGGTTCTCCGGAGAAGACGGCTCCTCGTGGTGAGACCAAACCAGAACCGGCCCCTCGTCTCAGGGCTACGTCCTCCTCAAGTCCCCCTGGAGGACCCGTAAGTCCGAAACCACCGGTGCCACAGGGAGCGAAGCCCGCCCTGGCTGCCCGACCCACCATCCCACAGAAGCCCAGGACCACCAGCAGCAGCAGGAACACAGGTAGAGTCACATCACTGGATCTCATTGTTGACGCCATGATTCAGTTTTTAAAATTCTGAGCCACATCTTTGTTGGATATTTCCTTCATTTTGAGTGCAGTATGATTTTTAAATTATACAGTTTTCCTTTATTGCTTTCTGATGAGACAATATTTGTTTTTAGTTGATAATATTTACTGAGTCTGATCATTTTACCGGCAGATGAGAGCTCAGACTCACCCAGCAGCGGCAGTGTGTCGCCTAAGGTCACAGCTCTTCCTCCCACATTGAAGAGGATGCTGTCAGAGAAAGACAAAGACAGTCAGACTGGTCTCCAGTCAGGAGGCTCCACCAAAACCACTCAGGATGGTAGGTTGCAAGAACCTCAATTTATTCCATTCATGCCACAAGGCTGATGTTAATAAATAAGTTGATTTTAAACTGCATTGAAATTTGCAATGGCCATTTTCAATCAATCAATCAATCAGTCATTCAGTCAAACCTGTCCTTTGGCCAGAGCTGATTTTTCCTACACAGACTGGTAGATGTTTGATGCCACTGTCAGGATCTGACACGTATTTGCGTTGTTCCTGTGGAGGCTGACTGTTGTCTGTCTCCATGTACAATATAACAGACTGATAGATTCAGGTCACAACTTTCATTCAGTCTCACTGCCTTTCATCTGCTATCTATTATGTAACAGACAGCTTGGTGATTTTTGTCTCATCTCTGTCCTCTCCTTTGGTCTACTTTCTTCTCTGCTCTTCCTCTCCCTCTCACTTTTTTTTCACTGTGTTGACTGACATCCTCTGTTGCCTGTCAGAGGTACACACATCTGATGCATGTTTGCTCTCAGAAAAATGAGAATTTATTTTTTGTTGGTTCTTTGTTTGGAGAAGACAGATGACAACTGTCGTTCTTCATACTTTGATGCTGTAATACTAAAGTTCAGACATGAATGGCTTCACAAAATGTGGCAGGTTGCAAATCAACATATCCTTTGAATTGTTTATCATCATTAGAGAGTAAATCAAGAGCCATTAGATGGAAACATACACAGGAAAACGCTCAATTCATTCGACACATAGGAAAAAAATATGATCAAGAAGACTCAAGTGGAGCAGGAGTTGCTCCATCTATCCCAGCATGCATTGGGCAGAGAGCAGAGAAACAGTCCATCACAAGGATAACAATCAGCGTATTCTCAAATTAACAACTTGCAATGTGCAATTTAGTCCTGTCACAGTCCATTTCCTTCCTGGATATCATTCATTGTCTTGATGAAAAGTAGTGATCTTGGAATAGGCAGAAATATATTCATAAATAATTATCATTTCCTCTGTTTCTCTCTCCTCCTCACCTCTTTTTCTTTATTTGCCTCCTCTCTTTTTCTTGCTCTAAACCTTGTTAACTGTAGTTTTCATCTTCTCTCTCTTGTTTTCAGGGAGGGCCGGGTCTGTGTCGGACTCTGTTCAGCGACCCAACCCTCTCCGGACCAACTCTGAGGATCACGGCTCCTTCAAGACCAAGGACCAGTGTCCAAACCCGGACAAAGACAAGGCAGCGGGCAAGAAGTCATCGGACTCTGGGGAGGAGGCAGATAAAGACTTTATTTTAATATGAGTCAGACAGAGGTTGATGAGCCTCATGTGTTGTCCTTTAGAAAAGCAACTAAGGGAGAATCGAATCGATATTTTTTCATTTATATTAGAGGTTGTACCTGCAGGTCGCGTCTGACCGCTGAAGTACAAATCATGTTTGGTTTGCAGGAAGACCTGCTGTAGTATCAGGTAATACACAGTTTCAAATTTAATTTAATTTGGTTGTCTATGATAAAATGATTGATATTAACACTCGGAGGAATATCCTCACTCCCATTTTTCAGTCACATCATGTCATCTAGTAAACCAAACTGTGCTAAATCTCCTAAGAGCTTCCTTCCTCTCAGACCTTTCTTTGTTCCTGCTCTGTGCTGTCAGGTGAAAATCTCATGTCCTGTAAAAGAATCCACTCTTCAGGATTTGAGGTAATGGTTCCTTGGCTGATCAAACATAATCAGCCTATTGGAACCTGAATTTGATTATAAGTTTCTGAACCACTAAAAAAAAAAAAAAGAGTTGTTTCATGGAACAATAGACTTTTTGTGCAAAAGACAGAGTGACTGTGAAACTATGAGTGTAAATCTAAAATCTCTTTAATAATCCCACGTCTTGTTTCTATTTGTTGCAGTAGCTCGTTTCCCAGGGACCAAACACATGTAACAATAATACCAGAATCACTGTACTGTACTTGAACTCAAACATACGACCAGACCAGAACTCAATGGCATTTTTTTCCCTTCAATATATTTGTATGGATTTTTCTATATGCTATTTTCAGTATGTGCAAGTTACTCTCCTCTGGACTTCAGAGGTGACTGAATTATGCATTATCTGTTATGCAATTCATCTTTTTTTGCAGGAAAATACAGGTTCAGCTGAGAATCTCAGCCTCCCCATAAATCAGACATACACATTTGATGTAGCTTGGTTGACAGTAAATCTACAAGTAACTCAGAGGAGACTAACTGGACTCTTCACTGAATGACTGGAGGATAGCTAGAGATGATCTCAAACCCCCCCGACTCAAGTTTGTGTCTGTGCGAGAGAGGTGGAGTGACCGTATGAAGTGTTGCTTTGAGAGGACTGTGGTACACTTTAACTTCACTGATAACTAATCAGTAAGGCTTCAGCACTGTTAACTAACACTGTTCTCTGTGTTTAGACACTATGGAAAAAGCATTTATCTTATGATACCTTTAATCTGCAGACATCTTTTTTCGGCTTTTTATGAGGAAAAGGAGTATGTGTCTGTCATTAAAGTGCAATGCAGAGTGGCATCATACACATAGTCTGATATTTCTGTTATTTCTTTTGTTAAAGTATTAAGCATTAAACTAAACTGTGCATGCCAGTGTAGGTCACAACCATACAGACTCTAAATTGCTCTTAAAGACAGATGGATGCTCACTTACTCACTAAATCACATACTTACATTTATTAATACTCCCCTGGTGTGCTGATGGTCTAATGAATGCAAAGAACTTACTCAAAAAGAGGAATGTCACAGAAAATCGGCTTGAAGGTAGAACGGGAGAAAATGTCATTTACCTCCCGTTCCATTATTTTGACATGAGCCTCTTCAGTCTGATCTTTGTGTAAAAGCGGGACACTGAGGGAACTCCAGCTTTCAAACACTCACTTTAACTCCTGCAGACTTGACCTTCAGGGCTTTTTAAAGTCAGCTCTCTTTCACTTCATTCTGTGCAAGACAGTTCTTTTCAATTCAACCTATAGGGAGCTGACCATCATAATGCCTTTTGAGACATAATTAAGAATGCAGCACTTGAAGTGAAAACTTTGAAGTACATGTGTTCTGACCACATGACCCTCTGGGCTATTCTGTGTGTAGCATTTCCAGGACCTGAATGCTACACAACAACAATAACACAGGTTAATTCCTCTTATCTAATCAAGAAATGCCCTTTTCACACTGCTACACAGTCAGTAAACAGATTCTTTAAGTGTATTCAAAGTCATTCATCTCATCATTCATTGACAAAGTAAAAAAAATCTTTCTATGTAATCATGCAGCTTCACTAATATTGGATTAGATGATGCTGCATTCAAGTCATGTTGGAATTACCATAATCACCAGTTTTCATCTTATAATAATCCAAATCGTAATAATTTTTTTAAAACTTATTCTGAAATTTTCCGGACACAACAAACGCATAGAGATGTCTCCCATCAGGCCATCATTCAAATGTAATGCATGTAGTGTTATATCATCAGTGCATAGTATTTTTAACCCTTATACAACCATCCTTTGTTGTCTGATGACATGTCTTCTAACAGGAGAATCTTCCCATCTCTGCCATCATCCCATGTGACTTGAGCGCAGCATTATTTCCCACCAACACCTGCACCTGACACAATATTTCAGTACATTAGCCACTGTGTTACTTTTGACCATCTAGTTGTTCTTTCTGCTCCAATATTGATTTCTAAATGTGTGCAGCACCTCATTCTTCATGTGCAGTGTGAAAAGGGCACAACTCGTATTTTACCATACTGTGCAAGAGTCTAATTGAAGTCAGGGCCAAAGGTCTTACTGGTGCACCTTTTCCTATGGTGTCTATTGATGTTTTTTGTAGGATGATGATAAAACTTTGCTTCTTTGTCACTAATCAAGTCTTGGAAATAACACTGTTCTTACTGTATATAATTAATCTGTCTCTGATGTCAATAACTGCTTTGATTCACAGCCTCAGTCCAAAAACTAAAGCATCACTTTTTGTTTCCTCCAAGGCACTGAAAAAAAAGTACTACTTTTCAATATGTGGAAACATGGCTGTGTGCTGTATTCTGTCAACCTTTTCCTGATGCACACCCTCCTCTTCTCTGACTCTTCTGTGTGGGATTTCAGAAGCAGCTGGCTGTGTTTCTGTCATGATTTTCTGCTCAATCCTGACAAGTGAGCGTCCACTTCATTGCTGTTGGTGCACGAGTGGAGACGGTGAAAAATAACCAGTAGCACTGAGTCTAGACTCGAGTCTACGTGTGTGTGACTGCATGATGTGGCTGTGAGTTGTACTGTATGTATATATGTGCTTTCATACATGTAGGAGTGTGTGTGTGCATATATATGTGTAATATACACACATGTAATATACACACTGTGATATATTCACACGCCTATGTGAACACAACAAATCCTATATTGTTTTGGTACTAAGTACACTACTACACTAGGGGTTTGTTTGTAACTTATTTGGAATAAAAAGACAAACAGTGGCCGGTGATGTCTTGATCCTTCTGTTGTTTTTCCTCCTCGTCATTTGTACATTGTGTTTATATATGTAGAAATTAATTATTTGTATGTATTAATTTGTTATTACATGTAATCAATTTAATGTTACTTTCATCATGATTCAAAAAAAGTGATGCAAAGCAATGACTGTTTTGAGCTGGAAAAAAATGCATAAATACAAATGGCATGTTTGCTCAATATCAGTCTGTTCCATTTTGTCATGGATCAATATGTTTCACTAAGTCATTCTGCTGGTGTTGGACAGTTCTTCATGCAAATATTAATATTGATTAAAAATAATTTTACAGGCTTCAAAATCTCTGCATCCTTTTTGTAACTTTTGTTGATCTGCAGTGTAACAGGACAACCACAAGGTGGCAAATACAGTGCTACAGTATCTCTCACACACACACACACACACACACACAGAGGAGGTGTGGTTTTCACTAAGTCAGAAAAAGCATATGTCAACCAAGCAGGCATCTGAACAGTGCAACACAGTTTGTCGCCTGAGTCCTCATTGTTTTTCTGTGTTAAAATTGGCAGCTTGCTTTGCTTTTCTTCATTAAAATGGACAGTGGCTTTGACAACCTGGATGCAGCTGGTTTCCTGGAAATCTGGCAACACTTTGATGCAGATGGTGAGGACAGTCTATGACATGTTTGTATTTTTCTCCAGAAATATACCAATTATATGTCTTCTGTTGTTAAGAGGAAAAAAGGCCTTATTTGAAGGGGAATAATTTGTGGGTCTAGTTGTAGGAAGTAGTTTATATTCTTATGTTCTATATTATATTATATCTATATTATATTCTATATTCTTATCTCATTTTTGTTGTCATTGTAAAATAACTATTGACTATTCCTGTGTCTGAGGACAGCAAAGTCCTATGTAAACTTAAAGTGAGAAAACATGCCACAGCAACAAAGAGCAGCAAGACTTCAGGTCAAAGCTCAAAATAGGAGTCACTCATTGACTTCATTGTAAAATCTCATTCGCTCGTTTGACTTTTGAGAAAAGTGCAAACTAGCTTCACTAGATTTTCAATCCTTGATTTAAAACAACTCATTTTTTATTTTTGTCAGATAATGGCTACATCGAGGGCAAAGAGCTTGATGACTTTTTCCGTCACATGATGAAGAGGCTGGGTCCACAGGTAAGTGGACTTTGTTTGGATGAATTCGTCAGTAGCTTGTGATGACAGCAGTTCAATGCAGTGCATGTGAAGGGCAGGCTAACGGGTACAAAGCTACAGAGGGCAACATCATTTCCATCTGATACAACACAGATATAATACCACTATACTGTGACAATGACAAGACTGGGACATTATTTATTTATTATTTACAGTATTACATTTCTTAGTTTATTTTATGCCATTTATTCTGCTGCACATTTTCTACAACTTACAGTAAGTTTTTTTATTTTTTATCTTGGGCATGAATATTAATTTTCTCATTTTTAGGCTTATTATTTGCCAGAGTGAAATCTTGAGTCAGCCTCCATGAGATGGAGAGCAGCTGTGTGGGCAGTTGGACCTCTCTGCAGTTATCTGGATGGGTGGGGTGACTGTAAGGATGTCAGGCCCAACACAATTAAAGAGATCTGGTCAATGTCAAAGAAAGATCTCTTTACTTGTCAGGGAGCCGTCTGACTGACCAGTTATAATGGAAAACCAAATGAGAATACAACTATTAGTTCATCTTCTGGCGTGTGCCCGTGTGTGTGATTGGACTCCCTTGGATACTAATGGGATACTAAAACAAACAGACCACCAAACACATGTCCCTTTGTGCTCCTGATGCTTGCTGTCCATCATTAATGCCCCCAGGATAAGAGCTGTTTAGTGTATTATTCTCAGGCTGCAAAAACTCGGTGCAGTCATTCTGTTATAATCTATTCAGCTGCTGAAGCAATGGGTGGCACACTTCCTCTTGTGCAACATACCCAGTGATTATGCAGGGTTTTTTTTCTGACATGAACTCACACATTTTTTTTCAATCAAGTGCAATATGCGGCCTAAGGAATTTGCATGTGATACACTGTAAGTTTAATGTGTCAGTGAAACCAAGAGAAGACATGAGTTGGTTAAGCAGAGTGCACACAGAGTCAATAGTGTCTAAACTTCTGCTTAGCAACAATAGATTAGTGTCTGACAGAACAGTGATGCTGAAGATAAATGCTCGTCTTTGCTGTAATGAGCAAAGCCCTGGCACCTTGTCGTCTGCAGACTGTGTGCTCTGCCCTGCACCAAACAGTGATTCAGACATCAGCACCATAGATCAACAGGTTTCTATAGTGACCGTCCAGCCATGGAGGGTTTGCAAAGAGACACTGTGGAGCGAGCTGCAAAATATGTTTTAAGGTAAAATCAACGGCTCGAAATGTTCTTGCTTTCAGTCGCTGTGAGCTTTTGACTGAGCTCTTGTTGAGGAAGAACTTTCTATACAGGAAAGGAAACTGTGATTCTCAGTCCAGATAAGCATTCATAGATTTCGATAGACTGTGTAGGCCAGGGACATGTAGAGTGAGCTACACAAATGCTTTACAAACAGTTCGGCGGGGGGGTGAGAAAGCAGAGCTAGAGAGAAAAAATATGGTAGATCAAAGTATCCATGGTGACATTTCTTAAAATAACTGTGACTCAGCCAATACAGTCTTTGTCCTTCAATATGAAGATTTTCAATTATGCTTGCACCTTGATTTGAATGGATCAAGAACTAGAAACATTTTTTTTTACAACTTCTTACAACTTTCATTTTGCCCTGTCATATGTTGCGTCATCATGAAAAATATGTTGACATTTAAAACACACAGTGACTGAAATGGTTGCTTTGGGGCATGAGATTTAAATTTTTTATCTGTTGCATCTTTGCAGGAGAAAATGACTGAAGAGAGAGTCCAGAGACTGAAGCAAAGATTTATGTCGGCTTATGATGTCACTGCTGATGGGAAACTACAGATTCAGGAGGTACTGCACAATTTCTGCGTCTAAATGCATTCACTGGACTTGACTGGTATTTTATAATACTAAACGTAATGTGCTCTAAAGTCTAAGTCTAAGTCTATCTAAGTCTCTCTCTGCATGTGTGTTTCACATTTTCTGCCAATCAGACAGGAGATAAAACATCTTTGACCCTGAAGCGACCAAGCCATTTACTAACTACAATGGCCGAGTGAGGTCATGACCCCATTATATTTCATACAGGAATACATTTTTTTTTTCATCTACTACTAATAACAAAACACAAAGTACTATAATGCATCTTCTTCTTCTCTCTCTTCCATCCTGTCTCTCTCAGACTCATCTATTGCACTCAGCCCTCCATCTCCTTCCGCTACATCTTCATCTTTTATTAATCTTATGTATCCATGACAATAATGATACAGCTTGTAACATATTAAAGCAGAATGAGAACTAATTTCCGGCACTGCTGAGAGACATCCACTAGTGAAGAGTGGGCCGGTGGGAGTGCAGCACTCAAAACATTTACATAAATTTAATCCCTAACAATCTACTGTGTATAGACACTGTACTTTATATGTAACCTGATATAGTGTAAATAGAAACCTAAGCTGAATTGTAACGGGAAAGAATCAAATTTTTTTGGACTGTCAAGTACGACTCGCCAAAGCAAATCCAAAACAAATTGCTTTTAATTAATTTCTTAAATGGCTTTTCCAATGAGTCAATTCATCAAATGAGATCAACTTGCCTGATAAATTAACAGGCTGCGGCTGCTTCCCAGAAAAGCCATATTTTGATGGCGTTGCTTTCTCGGTCTCCACTCTGTGTAATTGATACAGTTCTTGGCACAAAAACAGTTAGAACAATCAAGTGAAAGAAACACACCCATTACCCACTGAGTGGCCTAATTAATTAATGAATGCACCCACAGAACCCACTTGCTTTAGCTTTTACTCATAAAGCTGAAAAAAATCAATGCATGTCTGCTATCAGTGGCCTGTTGAAGGCACTGATTTATTGTGGCTGATGCAGGAACAGTTTGGTCAAACCTGCTTTGCACAGTAACTTCTTTTGGAGATACACACCCTGCTGACTACAGAGGCAACCACCAGACACCAGCTCTTTGTTTTGTCCTAATTTAAAATCTGCCTCCTGGGATCGTGCCTGTGTTCATCTTCCTGTGACTTCAGAAATGTTGGTGATAACTGAAACACTCATTCTAAATGACACTGACAAAAACAAACAAACCTGGACATACAATATCTTCAGTACTCTGTTAAGCATAGATTGGTCATGTGTGGTCAATACCTGATCCACCTAATGAGGTCAAAACCCAATTGGGCACCGATAGCATCTCTACTGCCAACAGTAAGAATTTGGGCTTGTGTAGTGAACATATTTTCTAAACGTGTTTCTACTGACTAGTTCTAAATTTTGAAGTACTGCTTCTTCTCCATATTGTGTACTGTCACAGCTCATTGAACAGCATTAGAAAGGAAGTGAGCAAGCCTTATCAGAAAGCCACAGCATCCTGTGAGACTGTAGCTCAGTGTCATGTGACTGATTGTAACAGTAACCTCTTAACTATTGCTAACTTACTTCAGGTTAAGCAATTGTAAAACTTACTATACATTTATTGTACTTGTAACATATTTAATGGCAATGATCCTGAAGTGGGAAACCTTTCCCGGAGGTATTTATAACACAGCTGTCCTGGATCTGGCTCTGTTTTGGTCGAGGACCTTTCAGTGTGGATGCTTGATCAATTAAAGGGTTCAGTATGACTGTTCTTACATTTATACATGTATTGGTAAGCTGGTAATTGGTCTGGAGTTTGAAACTGCTGACTGATGTATTTTTCCAGTGTGACTCTCAGGCAGGAAGTCCTGGTTTCCCTTGTATGAGCTTCCTTTGGAAAACTTTACTATTTATCTTTTTATTAAGATAAGATATTCCTCTAATTGTCCCTCTATGGGGAAATTCTTTTTTTTTTTTTTTTTTAGTTATTTTATATTCTAAAATGAAAGGAATGCCAGCATGATTTTTTAAGAAACCAGTCATTTACTGACTCCACCTTCTGAAATGTGAGAATTTGATGCATTATTTTTTTCATTGGAAATTAAATGTCTTTAGCTTTTGTACTTCTGGTGTGATAAAAGAAGGAAAAAGTTAAGGAACTGTGATGGAAATATTCTACACTTTGTATAATAAACACTGAAAAAACAATCAGGAGGCAATCAATTAGACTTTTTAAAGTGTGTTGATCTTCTTTTCTTTGCTGAACCTCTGGCTCTTCTGGAGCTGGCATCAACATTGGCGCATTGCGCTTGTTCAGACTGTGAGCCGTTCTTCAGCTTTGTGATCTAAATGGCTGCAGTATCATCTCGTATTTTAATCAAATTGAATATGGGGGCAGTTTAATCTGCTAATGGAGGCATGATACCATTAAAGAAGGACAGACAAGGGAAGAGCAAGATGAACTGGAGAGGAGCCAGGAGCAGCTGCTGTAGAATATAAAACATACATCCTCCCATGCTGTATGTAACCGGGCAGGTGGTTTCATTTTAAGGTTATGAGATTTCTGCAGCTGAGACGTCTGCTGCCACATTATTTAAATTAATCAACAGCAACATCTCTTTAAGCATACAATGTCCCCAATGGAATCAGGACAATCCACAGACACCAATGTCAATAATTTTTCTGGATCCATTTTTTCTGTAGAAAATCGAATAAAAATTGACCCCCGACTGATCAAGTTTGCAAGACCAGACTGTGAACGAGGTGTTAACTGTTATTCTCTCCAAGAATGAAATGGACAAGACTGAACAAGACTGAAAGCCTCATCGAACGTCATCGTCTAATCACTGCTCTCTGACCTCTGACATGTTTTCCAGTTGGCCAATATGATCCTCCCTGAAGACGAGAACTTCCTGTTAGTTTTCCGCAGAGAAGCTCCTCTGGACAACAGTGTCGACTTCATGAAGGTGAGGTCACAAACTCCACGGCAACATTATTATGAGGTCATCCATCCACATCCATTAAGCTGTTAGCAATATGTAAACTGCAATGGGACATGTCAAAGGTTAGAGACATAAACAGGAGCATTAAAACCACAAATACAACCCTGATTCCAAAAAAGTTGGGACGCTGTGTAAAATATTAATAATAACAGAATTTGATGGTTTGCTAATCATTTCATTTCAAAATTTGTTTTTAACAGCATTTTACACTGTGTCCCCACTTTTTTGGAATTGGGGTTGTACTAAAAGTATCGTGATGAGCCTGATGGTCTAAGAAATATATGAAGGGGCTCCAACATTAATAATTTGACTGGGGACCATTGTTGCACATCCATGCTGTACATTGTACAGAGTGTGTGGTTGGGACTTAGAAATATGTCACACATGAGTTCACCCCACAGGTAAAGACTTTCAGCTGTATGTCAATAGTTCTTTGTTTTTGAGACTATAACACAAACTAGGAACTTGATCACTAGAAAGACAAGACAACGATAAAGACATGTTAACAGTGTCCTGCCTTATTGGTAAAACCAGACTGACCAGCTACAGGCCAGCAGAGAAGAGGAGACTGTACAGCTGACTTGGAGTTTCAACACAAGTAAAGTATGAGGAAGTCGACTTCAGAGCTGAATTCTACCATGACTGGAACCAGTTTGTTTGAAGCTCTTTTTAATTTTGATAAGATTTTTATTACAAGCTGGTTTTGACCATCTGGATTATACATTATCTATTTTGCACCTAATCTAGTGTGAAACATCAACAGTTTCAGTTCTCCTTGTGAGCGACACAACAGAGTAGCACCACCAGCCATGGTGACACTTTTTGATGGTGTCATATTAAGTTAGCTGCATTTTAACAAATTCACCCATGACTGTTTCACACTGCATGTGAGCATTGATCCGCTCGCCCTTTCCTCCCCTCTGCAGATATGGAGGAAGTACGACGTCGACTGCAGCGGCTACATATCGGCTCAGGAGCTCAAGGTGAGGTTGTCAACAAAAACAAAATGCACATGGCTTCCAACCATTTACACATGTCTTTTCTGTTCAAGGAGCAACCTTCAGTGGTGGTGCTGGCAGAGAGTGACTGTAACCCTCAGCCACTATTTCCTGCTCTATCATACACTGACATGTTTGTCCTTCCTCTGCTTTTCATTACACATTTGTCTTGAGAGAGATTAGATAAAATGAAGACCAGTTGGATGAACAATTAGAATTTTATCATCACACCCTCTTCTTATGAAATCAGCTCCTCCTCACTGCATAATGTGCGCCAATGCTTTTGTATCATCATAGAATTCGTCAGAGGATTTGATTTGATTGTGTTATTGACTGAAAACCTGATAAACTTTTGCCTCTTAGGCTTTCCTGAAAGACCTGTTCCAAGAGCATCACAAGAAAGTGGCATCTGACAAGCTGGAGGAGTACACTGACACAATGGTGGGAATACAGTTCACTCTCACACACACTTCACGATCACGCAGTTATCTATTGTGTATGTATGCAAGTAAATACACAGCTGCTCCTTCTCTAACTTGCTTAAAAACAGTTAGCCGCAGCATTTTAACTCAGGTGTGTTCACTCAGGTGTTCTGTGTTGGCGCAGGCGTTTATACCAATAGATTCGATTTGGCCTGCCAGATGTTTCCAGCAAAAAATAAAATTAACTTTATGAATTTATAATAATAACTGCTGTTTTATTTTTGTGAAGTAAAATCTCTTTAAATATGTAGGATCCCTAATTATTAATTGTTTTCCTAATCTGAGCATGTTGGGCAGAGGGACACTTGTGGCTGAAGAAGAAAGCCAACAATTTTTCAGTGGAACTTTTTTATATTATTTTCTTAAGATTTTGTGTGCTGTCAAAAGACAGAGTGGCACAGCTTGTATATTTGTATGTCTGTTCAAACCCTGAATCCAGTTTATTGATTTCAATTGGAGGAGACGTTCGAAGTCAGCCCGAACAATGAGTTGGCGGTGGAGTCGCAGGTGGTGAGAGGAAATAAGAGAGAGAGAGACTCACAGTGGCTGATGTTATTTTCCTGCCCTTTTTCTTGCAGATGAAAATCTTTGACAAAAACAAGGATGGCTGTTTGGATTTGAACGACTTGGCCAGGTACTTTTCAAATAGCAGGACAACACAATGGACTCATCGATGTGTCTGTTGTCAGATGGTTGGAAAGGCATTAAAGAGAGATTTGAGCAAATTTTGCGGAATGTTAAATCTAACAAAGAAACAGAAAATAAAGAGATGTACATGAAGAAAATGGCTTTACATTCACTGCTGCATTGACTTTATTTATGGTATACTGTATCTTAAATTTCCCCCAGGAGAAAGAGGTCGAACAGTTCCAACAGACGAAATATTTTTGTCTGTGATAACTCGAATGCTTGTCATATATATTTATTTCTTCTCAATTAGGATCTTGGCTTTACAAGAGAATTTCCTGCTCCAGTTCCAGATGGATGTAAGTGTATTCTTCATCCTGTTTATTTGGCCGATGAAAAGATGAAGCTAAATCATGTTGCAGTTTAATGAGTAATCTTTTTCTTAGCTTTTTTTTCCATCCATTTGATCCAATTTCCCTCCTCTCATATTCTCAAACTCCTCTCTTTGTTTCCCAAGGCCTGCAGCAAAGAGGAGAGGAAGAGAGACTTTGACAAGATCTTTGCTCATTATGATGTTGTGAGTACACAAACACTGGGAGCTGGGGCACAAATAATGACGACTCTTTCTTAACCAACTTGCACATCCTGCAAGTCTTTGTGTTTTCCGGTCAAGGCAGAAATCACTGCCACTTAAAAATTTCAATCCCAATTAATAACTCTCTAATTTGCATATTGTCAGACTGTAAACAGAAGAAGACTTGGTGCAGCCACAGTGACTCCAATTAGCCTCCTAACCTCAATAATGAAATTTAATAAAATAAAACACCCATTATGTTGTGAAGTCACTCTGTGGGATGATGAGTTAATTCTGTCAGCCGCATTCACAGTACAGCTCCCGACAGGAGTCACTGAGAAGCTACTCATGATTTGTGAAATTCATGGTCAAGTGATGCATGAACTACTGGCTCATCTGGAGCCTTTTTGTTCTGCCCAAATTTACTTTAATGTTATCCGTTAACTCTGGTTTCTCAAGCTATTACTTGGGGTATAATGTAAAAGGTAAGTATCATTATAGTGAATGATGTAATCAACAGTTTTTAATCAATCTGCAAATCATATGGATCCATCTTTAAGGTGTAGTATTGCACTGTTACTATGACTGGAGAATCAACACTATTGAAACTTTGTGGTCTTCAGTGATGATAGTTTATGTACTCATCCGTCAGGAGACACCGAGATCCTCCTTGTGGCTGTGGCCTGTGGGTTTTCCCAGAGTCGCTCACCTGCCACAGGATTATACTATGGTGCCACTACTTGCCAGTGCCACTAGGAGGATCCTGACCCTGCTGATGTTTGCTGCCATGTTTCACACCATGGCTGCATTTTCAAGCACATAAATTAACAGCACAGCAAGTGGCAGCTTTTTCCAAGTCTTGCACACACTGGTTTTAAGTTAACAGCAGGCTTTTTCACGCAGCATCTCTTGAGCCTGGAGAAAGAGAAAATATGCAGGAGGTTACAGATTTCAGTTTTAAAGAGCCTCATTTGGCCCCATTTGAACCTGCTTCCAAGCAGGCGTTTTGAGTTAGTGCAGAGAGGAGGAAGGACAGAAGCAATTTAATTTGAACAGCAACAATTTAATTTGAGCAGCAATATGATAAACAGGCAAACACTGTGACTTTAGTGACAATCCCTGCTGGGATGTGTTCCAACTCCACCAATGAACATTAGAAATACTCTCAGGAAAGGAAGATGAATGAATGACTGAATCATGTGAGTGGGATGTAAATTTGATGAAGTAATCTGCACTTGTTTTTCCTGTCTTCTCTCTGTCTTTTGGCCTGTGTTTCCTTTCCCTTTTTTCTTTTTCTTTCTGTCCTGCTCAGAGTAAGACAGGAGCACTGGAGGGTCCTGAAGTGGACGGATTTGTCAAAGACATGATGGGGCTGGTCAGGGTAAGAACCTGCAAACCTGCTTCCTGACATTCAGATATTAAACTGCTGTTCACAAAAATCTACAATTATTGCAATGCACAGGTATGGAACAAATACTTTAGATTATATTCCTTCTCCACGTCCTGTACACCAATGGCTCGGCATCATACCTCAGGACTTTTTGAGTACCTGCCAAAACCATAAAACAACAATAGAAGTGACAAAATTGACACCATGCCAGTGTTTAATTTAAGAGCTTTACATTTTCTACAGTTGAAATAATCAAACATTTAACCAGTAATGTTCATCAACAAAATAATATTATAGTCATTTTTCAAGCAAAAGGAGCAAATCAACTAATCAAATGTGAGGATTCACTGCTTTTCTTTTTTATATATTATAGTAAACTGGATGTTGGATTGATGGTCATATAAGAAATCTCTCTAAGAAATCCCAATTTCTATTATGTTTTGTTAGTTGATGAAGCAAGAAAATGGTCAGCAAATGAATCCATGATTAAAATAATTGAATAATTGATAGTCGCAATCCTACAACTCTCATTACAACCAGATCAACTAGAGAGATAATTAAGATCTGCTCTGCACACAATGCAGTGCTACACCTGATTTCAACATCAAACTGAATTTATTTAATTATCTATAGTCAATGAAAATTGCTGCATTAATACAAAGCTGATTTTAAGTGTAACTTTCAACTCAAAGATAAAGCATTCTTTGGAACAGATGTTCATTGACAGGTGTGAATCTGTGTAAACACTGGCACTGTGTCAGTATCCAACACTGATGATGTACACTCATTGAGAACTCCACAAACTAGAGGTTACAGAAACAACTTCATTAAAGGCTAAAAATCACCTGTTTTCCTGTCCACCCTCTTCCCTCTGTCTGCCGTCCTCTCCAGCCCAACATGACAGGTCCTGAACTGGACAAGCTGCGAGCCGTGCTGCTGCGTCACTGCGACGTCAACAAGGACGGGAAGATCCAGAGAAACGAGCTGGCTCTGTGTCTGGGAGTCAAACCTAAAGCTTAGTTAGACAGTTGTGTTCAGAAACACTCAATCTGAATTCGTTGTATAGTCAATGATGGTGGGATGCTGTTTTGATCCAGATCCATCTGATTACTGGGTTATTTAAAGGTTAAGATTCACAGTTATTTGATCCTGAATATGATAGAAAAACGTAATTTAATTATGTGTGATGAAAAGCAAAATCAAATGACTGCACATCTTCTATGACCTGAAGTGACAGTTTGTCTTGTGCATGTTGTTGAAATGTGAATGTTTTTTGGCTAAAATGATGGTATGGTAAGATTTCTTCTATATTAATTTATATAATCTGTTTGTTAGTTGGTGAACATACAAGTATAGATTTTGAAAACATAGAATCTTTTTAAATTTCTGTTCTTTCAGTTTGGTGCTCAAAGATATTGTCGTCACTTATGTTTGTCCATTCGCATGCTTCTCTGCCAAAGGATGCCACAGTACAGTATGCTGTTGTGATTTTGATATAATAAGGAATGAGGAAATAAAACTATGATGACAAATGGTGAGGATATTGATTTTCTTTCCTCTTCTTCTATCTTAATGTAACAGCTCTTTTAAATAAAACTCAAACTTTTAACTTCTATTAATTACTGTTGAGCAGAAATGCTTTAGAAATGTGGAATCATTATGTAAGTGGTTGAAAAAAGATTCAAAATTCATGAATTTTTATTGTCGTATATATAGTGAGAAATACAGCGGTTACACCATAACCTTCACCGATGAGTCACTGACAGCCTTCTGAACGCTTTTCAAGAAGTTTCAGTCATTTTCATCACACTGTACTGTACATGATGTACATGATTGCCTGGATTTCACATTCTTCATACAATGTTGTTAAATATCCCCATCAAGCACATTTATGCAGAAATGTTTCAAGAGACTGATGAGTCACCAGCAGTGATGGAGCTTATTCTTTGTATGGGGGACATACAATATAATATAAAATGATTTAGTTGACTTAAAATGATGATGGATTATTCAAAAAGTGTAACATCTCATAAGATATTCTGTAAAATGTAAAACAACATTGATTGAACATTAATTGGAGGTTGGCTTTGGTCTGACCCAGACAAACTGTATTGCAGGTCACTTCTCCTGTGAGATGCAACAAGCTGACAGGGCGAGTCCTTGTTTGTTAAGTAGAAGCCGGAGAAGGAAAACAAACAGGGTTAAGTAGATGGAAAGCCTTCTGGCCACTAAAAGGAAGTTAATGGTGCAGACTTAAAAGCTTCATTTTGCCTCAGACCACCTGATTGCCCTTCGACTCCACACAAAGCTGCAGTGCTTGGTTTGATATAATCTCCATCTCTATCTGTGTGTGTTCATTAAACACAAGGACACAATTGCAAATGTAGGAAAGGATTTGACAGGGTGTTTACATACAGTGCATAGGTAAACCTGTGTGAGTGTTTGCATGTGTATGCTATGCTATACAGTGAAGGGTTAATGACGGTGTGTTTGTGTGAGCAGAGCAGCTGCTGCAAAACAAACAGTTTCACCATTTCAGCTGGAAGCTTCACTTCCAAACACACACAGGCTTCAGTTACACTGGTTGTTTTAGTGTTGAGGAGTATTTATTCAGATAATTTTCTGAAAGGACATAGGATCACCCACATATTTACTCTTGCAAAATAACACTTATTTCTGTTATTTAAGTGGAAAAAATCACAGCAATGAGAGGACATTGTTTTCTGGGTGTTTTCTCTTCAGGCAAACATTTCCTCTTAAACCATTTTGGATGAATGACTGAATCTGGACTACGCTGCATTGGTTTCCTCATATCCGCTGTTATGAATTCTTGCTGGTCAGCCTACCAAAAAGATATCTTAATCCACACACAAGAAGGCTTTTCAGTCCTGCTGAGCCCTGTTGTTAGTTAAAATAAACATTTTTCTAAAACATCAGTAAATTTTAATTTTAATATCTAATAGTCATGTCTGTGAATCAGTGTTTAGTGATGCTCCACTGCTGTCAACACGAACAAAGAACTATGGTCAAATAACACATGCACATTTTGTCTTATGGTTGTAAAATTACACTGATATTACACTGAACTCTATTGACAGGAGAGCCACAAAATATCTATTAATAATCAACAGCTGACCTGAACAGACAGGTCAGGTGCTGGAGCCACGTTAAGGGAACACCTGCTGCTCTAATATTGGTGTTTGCTGGTGCCTTTTTTAATATTAAGGGTACATCTGTTAAATTAATTCTGTGTGTGTGTGTGTGTGTGTGTGTGTGTGTGTGTGTGTGTGTGTGTGTGTGTGTGTGAGAGAGAGAGAGAGAGAGAGAGAGAGAGAGAGAGAGAGAGAGAGAGAGAGACCCACCCTTCCATTCAGTGAATCATTTTGTGTTCACATAGTTTTATGCTGCCCTCTAGTGGTCAGACTGACGTACTGCAGTTCTTGAATTTAATGTTTGATTTAAAATGCTAAATATCATATAACATATATAACCCCATATATAACAGCATTATTCTGGGGAGTGATCGGATTAATTAATTAATCCATTTTTCTGCATTATTTTATTAAAGTGACATGCTGCCCACTTCTGATCATGCTGATCCTCTAATGGTCACATGGTCGTGTTTTTCCTTTCTCCAGGTGAGGCTGCTTAGGTTGATTGAGGAGTTGATAAAGATGGGGAGGGGACTCACTCCCTCTTCCACTTCTGGCCTGACAGCAGCAGCAGCATGACCACATGCAGTTTTGTTGTTTTTTCCCCCTTTATCTGTTTTCTGATGGGTCTGGTGGTTCAGTTTTCGTGATTTTCTTTATGTTGTTCAGGGTTTAGTTTGATGATTTCTGGTTAGGGTAGAGGGAAGAACCCAGTTTCGACGGCCCTGTAAGGGTTGGACTGAGGTGGCTTCTCTTCTTTTGTTCTTTTTTGCCCGCCCATCAGATTGTAGATTGTTTGGGGAAGTTTTGGGGTTAGTTCAGCTTTTATTTGACTTAACCAATGACCAGACGTTCACATAAAGAGTCACAACAAGTGAATATGAATACCAGCAACTGCTCATTTGAAGAAGAAAGACCTTTGGTCAATAGTAAAAAATAAACAAGGCAGCCAATTGCATTCAACAAACATTTTATCATATATGTCCAGATGAGGCTAAATAAGTTTTTTTCTTAAATGAGAAGACTTTAAAGAGACTCATTTAATCTCCTACAGGGAGAGAAAGAAGGCAGAAAGCAGGCCAGGAAATGTATGCAAATGCAAAATGGTCATTGCATCCTTCCACTAGCTGCTTTAACAGCAAATCCCTTTTTCATAAGCACATTATGCTGTCAGGCGAGACCAGGTCTGAAACCTGGTCATACAGCCAAGCACTCAGGACAGATCTGTGACCCCGCCCATGACCTTTCACTCCTGTTGTTCGTAGTGCAAAATCCAGGCTGTGCTGTAGTCCTAGGGTGGAAATCTAAAATATTCAGAGCAATGAAACTAATAACCAAACATGGACTTTGTATGCCAACAAACAGCAATAACTGCAATTATTGCATTAATTACAGCTGGCTACGTAAAATACCACAATTTCATCTCGTTCTGCGAGAGCTGCTGGACAGTCTTCAGCTTGTTTCCTCTTAGATCTTTCAGCTGCCTTTGATCCAGTTTACCAATAAATTCTCCTCCACACTCACTGAGCTTGGCATCTCAGGATTTGCCCTCCGCTGGTTCATGTCCTACCTCGCAGGGAGATATTTCAGAGTTTCTTGGAGGGGAGAAGTGTGTGAACCATGGAGCCTATCCACAGGGGTTCCTCAAGGTTCAGTGCTTGGTCCCCTCCTCTTCTCAATATACACAACCTCACTTGGTGCAGTAATCCACTCCCACTTTCTCATACCATTGCTATGCTGATGATACCCTACTCTTCCTGTTGTTCCCCCCCGGACGACCACACGGTCTCTGCCCAGATCTCATCATGCCTTGCAGATATCTCAGCATGGATGAAAAAACGTCACCTTCAACTCAACCTCTCCAAGACTGAGCTCCTTGTCATCCCAGCCAGTCCCTCTTTACAACAAGGAATCAACCCAACTCAAGCCCACAAAATCCACCAGAAACTTGGGTGTCATGATTGATGACCAACTAACCTTCAAGGCTCATGTGGCCTCTGTTGCTCGATCATGTCGATTCTCTCTGTACAACATCAGGAAGATCAGACCCTTCCTGTCTGAACATGCAAGACAACTCCTGGTACAGGCTCTAGTAATATTAGGCATTGCCATTTGCAGCAGCACATCTGGTTTTCAACCAGCCAAAAACAGCACGTCACACCGCTGGTCAGCTCGCTCCACTGGCTTCCAGCTGCTGCCCGCATCAAATTCACAACTCTTACACTAGCCTACAAACCTACAACAAAAAATGGCTCAGGTCTAGATTCAGGTCTACACTCCCTCCCACTTGGCCAACAAAAGACACCTGATACAACCACCTCAAAAGGGCCTGAGGTCAATAGCCAGACTCTTCCTTCTCTGTGGTTCCCTGATGGTTGAACGAGTTCGATCTGCAGAGTCGCTCTCAGTCTTTAACAAAAAGACTAAAGACTCAGCTCTTCATTGAACACCTTGGCACTTGACAAACTCTGATTAAAAAAAACAAAAAAACTTTGTTTTGGTATGCATAATGTACTCCCTCCTCACTGTCTGTAGGCACAGGCCCTATCTAACGTGAACTTTGTTTTATGGCACTTATCCCGGTTGTTTTCTCCTGACTAGATCCTTGCTTGTGTTGTATTCACTCTCAGAAGTATGGCGCTTTGGATATTAGCGTCTGCTGAATGAAATTGTAGAATTGTAATAAAGGAATATGTTACATGTCATTTGTGTTAACCAGGTAGAGCCACTACTTTAGTCAAACATCTTGGAGCCAGTATGAAAGAATAGCTGACCTGCTGCATGGAGCTGGTATGTGCATGTGTGTGCTTAGTTAAATTTATAAAAGGCCGTGGCACCAGGCTCCTCACAGGGCCAGACGACTGACCCTGCTACCTTTTTCATGCCTCCTCCTTCTTCTTTTCTTCTCTGGCTCCAGAGCATTCTCACTAAGTAAACAACAAATAAGAAAGGTGCTGTAAATTGTAACCCTTAAAAGCCTTCCTCTGCCCTTCTTTAAGGTTGCGTTTCTGCGCCTCTCCTAGGTGAAACCTAACATTCCCATTCCCCATGTGCCAGTGATAAATGCAGTTCACGGGACCCATAAGCTGAATAGTAAACATAATTCACGAAGTATGCATCTGCCCGGTCGCTGATTGCCATGGTTTCAGCCGAGCATGTCAGCAACCTTTACACCAGAAGGTCAGTCATTGTTTTTGGCAGAACAACACTTTGAAATTTGAGCCTACAATTTCAAAAATCTTTTATCCTCAATCAATACAATAACAGACAGTAGCCTATGTAGACAGATGTGAACATAAGGCAGAAAAGTACAGAGTAGGTCTCCAACCAACCTTCTTTCAACACCTTGTCTATGCTACTACAATTTCAAGAGATCCTTTCATTATTACATTTTAAAAATTGCCCAGAATTCACTTTTCTTCACTGGATTATAATGGATCTGATCTGAGGCAGATGATACTGGACAACCGTCTGATAAATACTTCAACTTAAAACTTCATGAGGTTGCAGACGTGTAGTGCAGGTTTCAAATGTTCTACAGCAGCAACAATACATGAAATTTATAATATACATTTATAATATATATTACTTTTGTAATTCTGATCTTTTGATAAACAAGAAGCCCAGCTGTGCACAACCAAAGTTTTCACACTCCAGGAAAGCAGATATAATTAAATGTAGAATGAGGGTTAATTGTGCGTTTTTAACACTAACAATCATAAAGTGCATGTACGTCACAAGTAACATATAAACTGCGTAAACAGGATTTTAGTGGTGTTGGGTAAATAATGCTAAATGTGTGGTCATGGTGTTTATTAAGTGTGACGCAAGTCTCTTAACTTGCGTCACTTTCTATACAAATTGGACGACTTGTGTGGTTGACAAATACTGTAGGTTTACATCCATGGCCCCAAACAAAGGTAGGACTCAGTGACTCAAACCATGAAACACCAGGATTTAAGGCCAAAAATTTGGAATTTTCCTTTGACAGCTGGGCAAGTCTTTCAAATAACCATCAAGTTTATTTAAAAGGAATGAGCTTCAAACCTTTGAAGATGACATTTATAGGTAATGTATTCTATGAATGTCTTGGATAAATCAATTAACAGGCCAAGCTAAATTCAGTCATAATCATTAATCTCCAAGTTCAAGCTGTGAGCCGATCTCTCTCAGATGAAATATCTGCGTTTCATCTCTCCGGTCAGACCTCCCTGGGTTTGTTCTGTTTTTGGTGTCTGTGCACTGCTAAAAATAATACCTGTAAAAATGTGGCCATAAATTTGAATATTTCTGTTTGTTTTCATATGAGTTCTCCCCCAAGTGGCAGCAATGTGTTCAGTTCTTCAGCCAGGGAGAACTTAAAACAAACATCAGCATGGAACAGAACAGATGTGTGACAAACTGTGGACACTCGGGGTGTCCCGTCAGAGACGCCAAGAGGAGCCTGAGTGGAGATAAATAGATGATTTTAATTTGTTTGACTTCCCATGACAAGTGTGTGTCTCTCTCTCTGCTCTGACAGAACATAAAGCCTCTTACATCCTCTTCTGAATACATCATAAGATGTTTCCATGCTTCGTGTTTTATTAGTGGAGGCTCCATATTGTGTCCATCCACCGCTCCCCACCATAACACACATCTGCCTCCGTCCCGGTGTCTCAGCTCATGTATGGTGGCGTTCAGCAAATAAACCCAGAGTGAGAGATTTGCGGTGACCTCCCAGGCTGCTGAAGCCACTACCTTGACTGCCACTTGGCGAGAAAATTGAAATTACAAAGAGCTCTCTATTTCATGTGTGAACGTGAGGAAGTAATGTAAACATGTGAGTAGGAGAGAGATAGGTAAAGAGATGGGTTAGGGGAAGAAATAGATTGTAAATGGCAGAAAGATTTTGACAATGGGAGACACCACACACACCTCTTCCCTGCACCAACAGTACATGGTCCTGAGTAAATAATATGATGTTGACAAGCAGCCACTTTTTGCAGGACTTTTCAACTCTCCCTGAACCCAACCAGAGCCTGAGATGAACTCCCAGTCAAACACAAACAATCCCTGTAGCAACATCTGCACTGCTTTAACTCACTGGTTGTATAGGCCATTAAGCTGACATTTCCATTTTGTGCCCAACAACACGGACAAATCAACAGTGATTAAAATTCTTTTCAGAAGCTGTCATATGTGCTGTAAGCCAGTAATGGTGTGCTGTGGAGTTACATGCCTAAAGACTGGAAGCCAGTGTTTAATGATCTGAAAAAAACAATATTTGGATGGAAAGAAATTGCTGTTTTAGCCGTGTGGAATTATTCCAGTTATTTGTCTGGGTTTCCTTTGGAAGAGCATTGATCAAAAACACTCCAGTGCCTGGTGCTCAAACTCTTTGATTTACTTCACACGTGATTGTGCAGCACACACACGCCACAGAGGGTGAAGGAGCACTTAAAAACACATCATGGAAACATGGCAATGGATTGATTAGTCTGCTGTATGCACCAAAACACATACCACAGAGAGAAATATGTCATGCAGGGAGTAAACCGCTCTTCTCAGATGTGTGTGTGTGTGTAATGCTCATACAGATAATACAAATAATCTATAGCTGAAATTACATCATTCTCCTACATATAGAATACAGAATACAGTCATTTTGAAGGGTTGCAGCATAACTTCCCAGATGATTTTCAGGTGTTTAACAGTTACATGATCAAACCAAAGAGTCAGAATGAGACATTAAAATCTTTTGAGGAAGAGATTTGGGGAAGACTTTCTATAAAATAATGAACTCAATAACTTAATGAAATACCAAAACATGTCTCACAATGATACCAAAACCCTGGCTTGTTTGAGACTGATGTGATGTTAATACTGTTCCCCTTTACACCTGCTGTAACATCACTACCTCGACATGCAACTTTAAATTTTGCTTTTTGTTTTCAGTTGTAATGAAATGGGATTGTTTTCCAAGTTTTAATCAGATTAGCTCAAAACATGAGATCCCAGACAGCGTAACTGCCCTTTTTTAATGATGAAAAAATGAGTTATTTGATTTTGTATATCTTATCTGTTAGAGCTGCTTCTTCTCAGTTCATCAGTTCCTGAACTAATACTGTAAGCATTGTAACAACAGTAAATTATTCCTGTTAAAAGATTAAAACCTTACCTCCCTAAAACCCAAAATGTCTTTCATCCAAGTTCATAAATATTAATGCTGCATTGAACTAATCAGAAAAGGGGTTCTGCAATTAATTCGGGGTACCAGGCTACAAATCAAGAAAGCACAAAAATCTCCTCATAATGCATGTCAACACAATGTTTTTGCATGGAACTGTGAACAGAACAAGACATCATGAAGAAAAGGACAAAGAAGATGAATCCACCTCCTACTGCGCCACACACACTGTTGACCACATATTTTAGTGAATGATTTGCAAAAGCATTAATGACCTTCGACTGTGTGTGTAAACTGAGTGACTCACGGTGAGCTCGTGGTGGCATCACTGTGTGGCCCGACCACTTGGGGAAAAAAAGGCTCGATGCCCTACAGCAGAGTCCAACAGCAACAGCGAGCAGGCCCAGATAAAGACTGTTACTTAAAGACTTTTACTGTGTGACTTTGTTTAGACGACTGTGTCAAACCTCAGTTTAAAAGTGGTGCTGAAACATTTCCTGCCACTGTAGGATGAAGTCCATTCAGGGAGCACGTAAATGATGAGTGTGGCAATAACATAAGGTGTAAAATATACAGCCACTGATCCCACCACAGACCCCCTCTGGACAAAGGACACAGACAGACAAGCACAGGCTAAGAAACATCCGCTCAACGTACTGCTATTCTGCCGCCTCCTCCATCTTCCTCTGTTTGAGACCAACAGCTGCATTTTCTCTCCTTCCTCCATCTCATTCACCTGTCTGTCTTCAACCATACGTCCCTCTCTCTTCTCCAGAGTGGAAATATTTCACAGATACCATAAATGTGCGTATGCAGACTTCCCACTTCATTCCTGGGAGATATCACACTCTGCCATACTTTGCCAAGATGTCATGAAGTAAACAAGCCCAAAGTTTTCCAGGATGTACAGTGTATTTGCATTTTGGGCTTTTTGCCAATATTCATACTTCGGTCATTGCAACTTATAGAGAGGAAGAATAATGAAAATAGCAGTTTTAGGTCATCCTTGATGCCAGTGAGTGATCAGGTCTCACTGAGAGGACAGAGTCCCAGATAGAAGAAGGCTGGAGAGAGACAAAAGGAAAAAGCATCATTTTCAGGGATTATAATCAAATGCATAAATCATATTTTAGAATGCAAAAAAAAACGTTAGAGGGAAAGAATAAAATCGACTGAGGAGATCAATCAGATCAAAAGGTTTATGTTTCCATTAGCCAATGACCAGGCCTGTTTCAAGTGATAATATACAGTTACCTATAGAGATGCAGCAGAGCTTGAGTAACTGAGAAGTAACAAAGAGAAGCTATGGTACAGTCAGTGAAGCCTTTTTACAAATGGAAGACTACTGTAATTTTTGGTATTCTTGGTGGTCAGAGTTGATTCACAGGATTGGTATTTGGGTCAATCACAACTTTTTCAGCATCACTTTGATCTACATCAGCTATTAAACTCAATTCATACGTGATGCTTTTAGCTTACTGTGGATACAGCAGCTGTGAAAAATGTCTGCGATGCAGTGGCAGAATAAAGGCAGAATTACCTTGAAAAACACCAAAGTAGGAGCAGTGAAAGAGAAGAAATCCACACAAAGTCTGCAAACACAACCATCCTGTGACGTTTGACATTCTTCAACTTCCACTGACAAACTGTTTAAACAGCACTGAATCAAGATTCTGGCAGAGCTATCCACCGCTCGCTGGATCACAGGTCATTTAGAAAACCGTTCTTAACCACAATGTCTTTCACTTTCAACTCAATGGGTGATCGAGTTTATAGATACTGTTGTTATACAGGAAGTCAGACAAAGAAGTGAGATTCTCTTTAGATTCTCACTCATACTTCATTTTGCAGATGTGATGATTTCTATGTATAACCATACATTAAGGAAGCACACAAGCTCCACAATGTCACCCTCTCAATAAAAGATTAACAGTACAGAGCAATGTGAGCCAACACACAGTAGAAACTCCCACATCTTGCCTGCATTAAAATATGTATCTGACACCTGGCTGCATCTAGCTCACACAGGTGAAGTAGGCCCTTTGATTGGCTGGCTGTGTCACCTGCAGGCTGGTACTCACTTCTAATGATAATAGAACACCATTGGGCTTCATTGGTGATTTTTTTTTTTGTCTTGTAAATTAAACAATAAAATTGAAATGACTTCTACCCAAAAAAAAAAAAAAAAAAACCTTCAAATTAACCTTCAAATTAAAAAATGCTTGCCGTTTCAATTTCTTTATTTGTCACACAATCACACTGAAGCACTCATTGGCAATGAAATCGTTGTCCTTGGGCTCCCTTCAACAATGTGTGTACAATATATATATATATATATATATATATATATTTAATATATAAATAGAAAATCATGCAAGTCAATGAGAACAAGAGAAAAGACATAAAATAGCGCAGAAGTCAAAATATGGGAATGAAATATACCAACTGATTGTGCTATATAAAGTGTAATGTAAAAATGTGTATTACACTTCATGGAGTTTTGCACACAATCTCTTACTAAATAAGAGAACCGGTTATATAAAATAATCCCTTCTTATATAATGTAATGCAACATAGGTTGATGTCCCACTAACGTGAAATGTGGATGCGCTCACATACACAAGATATAAATATGCATTCACTCACATACACCCCTGAAAACCTTCACACATGCCGCTGCATCTATTCTGGGAACAGTCACCCCCAAATCCATCCAAATAGCTCCGCTCAGAAGAAACCATAACACATCTCTGACCAGATGTGTGGCCCACAGTGTCAGCCCCCCACTGATCCGAGCTACTGATGAACCAAACTTTCCACTGTGGAGCTATTTTAGGAAGCAGTTCCAATCCCACAGGGGGAGAGAGGGTTTTCCACTCTGACCTCCAAGGTGGGGTTCGGCCAGAGGGGTCAAAGGGTCACCACCCACTATCAGTGAGACCAAAGCGAGGGAACCCCCCCGACCAAATGTAATAACTTTAACATCCTGGACTGCATAGGGAATCTCTAATAAGGATACTAAAATAAAAGCGAAGTTTGTGTAAGCAAATTAATTAATGACTAATGTTCAAGTTCAGTATCTACAGTGATTCAATTTAAATTGTGCATAGATTTAAAAACCAACTGGCTGACTATTTTTGCAAATTATTAACCTGAAGCTGAAACTTCTCTGTGTATGTTCATGTTAATCTCTTTGACAGGACTCACAAAAAAAAAGTGGCTCTCGTCTTCCTCCAACACTCTTCGCTCCAACATTCCTCCCTGTTTGTCGTCATGGTGGCAGCGAGACGGCTCCGCTATAAAAGGTCCTCCTCTCCCGAGTCCTGAGCCAGAACGACAAGGAGTCCACAGCCTTCTGCTACACCACAGCCCGAGAGGAGGGAAGATTCAACCCTAAACCAAAGGACAGAGGACTGAACACTTTTTAGACTCCAGATAACTTTCTGATCTTCTCAACAGCAAGATGACTCATCTGTCAGCAAGAGCTCTCTTTGTCTTCTTCTTTACAGCACAGGTAGGAATTACATCAGAGATGTGTTTTCATTCAGATAGAGTTTTATATTGTAGCACCAGGTCGATGTAGAAAACAATTTATTTTAAAAACAAAAATCATATCAGTGTGGAAGCTCTTATTATTTTCAGCCAATAAATCTAAGTTTAGACGTGACGACAACATCACTTTTGAAATTGTCACAGATGAAACCAAATGGAATTTTTAAAAAAAACATTTAATGATTTCTTAATTTGTTTGAATTGATTTATTGGGAAAACATGTTTTTAGACACTTTTTACCCTCAGTAAACATCACTTTCACTGATCAAGTAACTGTTATCAAAGTGTGCTGAAGTCACTGTTTGCTATTCTGATAATTCACCTTTTTTTCACAAGACATGTAAAATTATGACACTGAAAAAATTAAAGAATGGGATAAAGAATTTTTATCTATGCAGCTAATGTTTAATCCCACTTGTCAAGAAGTAGTCATTGATTGGTTGAGAGAGAAAAAGACTTTAAACAACACGTAAACAACACTAATTCATCATCTTTCCCACCCAGGTGTTCACACTAGCCTGGTCCCAGGTGTGTCCTCGGAGGTGCCTGTGCCCTGAGGAACCCCCCGAGTGTCTCCCCGGGGTTCCCCTGATCCTGGACGACTGCGCCTGCTGCCTGGTGTGTGCCCGTCAGAAAGGGCAGTTCTGCTCTGAAATGAACCCCTGTGACACACGGAGAGGGCTGCAGTGTGAATACACAGCCGACGTCCACAGGAGGACTGGTATCTGCGCCGGTGAGTTTTTAACCAAACATTGAATGCAGCATGTCTGTATATGCCAAATGCAAACCCAAAATAACACCACTCTGACTCTTGCCTATTCTGTCTCCTCACTCCAGCTCACAAAGGAGATGTGTGTGTTTTGGACGGTTCTGTCTATCAGAACGGACAGACCTTCTTCCCCAGCTGTAAGTACCAGTGTATGTGCCGTGATGGGCAGATCGCCTGCGTGCCACGCTGCAACCTGGACGTGATGCTGCCTGGGCCCGACTGCCCCATGCCCCGCAGGGTCCAGGTGCCAGGAGAGTGCTGTGAGAAGTGGGTGTGTGAGCCCCAGGCTGAGGCCAGCGCGCTTGGAGGCTACGCCATGGCAGGTGAGATGGGATGAGATCAACCACATACATTCCTCTTTAATGTTAGTGTCAGTGTGAGACACAAGGTCGAGAGGTTGTGTAAATGTCTCTGACCTGATTAGGGAGCAGGAACCGAGGAGGGAAGGACAGAGGAAGATAGAGTGAGGGTTGAGACAGGATGAGGAACCATGGGGGAAAGAGACGGTGTTGTCACCTGAGTCTGGAATGTGAAACAGTCATGTGATACATCAACCTGCTGTCGGTTGAATGAAGGATCATGTTGCCTACAGGTTTTCTCAGAATATGCTTTTTAGAAATTTCGAGAAAGAAAGGAAAGGTAATTCTTAATTAGAGCCTCATACTGCTGTTTTACATATGTGTGCTCATTTTGACTGAATATTAGATTAGCATACATTCTTTGATTGCTTTTGAATTTTGTGGCATTTTTACAAGATGATGTGCTGATTTTTTTTACATCCATCTGCCCTTTCAGCCTATCGTCAGGAGGAAACGGTGAGCTTTGACAACTGGGACCCCAGCCTGAACTGCATCGAGCAGACCACAGAGTGGGGCGCCTGCTCTCAAACCTGCGGCATGGGTTTGTCCACCAGGGTCACCAATAAAAACCGTCGCTGTGAGATGGTGAAGCAGAGCCGACTGTGTATGATCAGACCCTGTGACGACCAGACGCAGCTCACACAGCTGGCACCAAAGGTACTTTTGTTTTCCACACAGATTGACATCACATAGATTCTGATATAGTGCACATTAACCCAGTGAATGGATCGTTGTCTCCCTGCAGAGAGGCAGTAAGTGCCAGAGGATGGTGAGGAGCGAGACAGCCGTCCACCTCTCCTATAAGAACTGCACCAGCGTCCAGGCATACAAACCTCGCTACTGCGGCTCCTGCACAGACGGACGCTGCTGCACCCCCCACAGAACCAAGACCGCCCTGGTGGAGTTCCAGTGCGCCAACGGTAAAACCAGCAGGAGGCCGGTGATGGTGATCCTGACCTGTGCCTGTCACAGCAACTGCCCCCGAGACAACGCTGTGTGGCAGCCGTCAGAGCTGGGGTACAGCGGCATGAGGCTATAGGTCATGAAGTCAGTCTGAGATAATAACGAACAGGAAATCAAGATTGTAGCTGATGATTGTGTCTGTAAATCCAGGAATTTAGAGTTGCATTAACTCTAAAGACTTTTCAAAATATAATATATACAGTACAACAGTCATGAAACTCTACAATCTACAGGCCTATAACTTGTGACATATCCACTCTGCTGGAGGGATTTAATTGTGTTACATCCTGTGGACAAATGAGCATCATCCTCACTATTGTTAAGTAGAATCAAAGCACTTAAACCTTGTGATATATTGATTCTCTCCGCTTGTGGAGATCAGACACTGACCATTCACACAGTTGGACAGTTGTTTGTGGGTGCGCTTTCATACTTGGAAGAAATTGTGATTAACTTAAAACAGCCTCTATTCAAGAGGCCACACAGTATTATATAGTCTTCCATTCGGATGGTTTGATTGACAGCTGGGTCCATCAGGCTTGATTTAGAGTATTTTAGACAAGGAACATGAAACCAGTGTTCAGCCTAAATTATGTCCTCTTTAGAATAAATTAAAACACCTGCTGTACTGTGACACCTTAATCTAAAAAAGAATAATCAAATACTTTTCCACTGATAAAATAGAGAGCAGCATGAAGGAATTAAAGGATTACAGGGCAGGCTGTTTTCACTGGCAACTATGGGACACATTTTTGAAATAACTGGACTGTGTACTTTGACCTGGTCCAAACTGAGGGCTCAACCTTTGAAAGAGAGGTCACTGTGGTGACTTAGTGTCATTTCTAACATCTGTCTGAAGTCTTACCCCTGTTGCAAAATGCATAATGTCTATGCTCCCAACAATAAATGCAAATACATGGTTTTTATTATAGGTTTAGAAAGTAGTTTATTTCCCTGTTGCTGTTTTTCTTTGTTAAATGTAGTGCACATAAACAACAGCTATTTTTATAATGACAAAAGTTTTGTAAATACTTGCTGTATAGCTTGTTCGACTGAGTGTATCAAATACACAGCATTAATCAGTAACAATGTAAACATGAACTGTATATATTGTGGTAATGTTTTGGCTAAGACTTGAATCATACTTCACACTGCTTGTTCCCGTATCTGTCTGGATAATCCTGCAAAACCCAGCATTTGAAAATAAATTTGTATTTTTGGTATCAAAGTTTTAATCTCTTTATTACAGTGAATAATAAACTCATCATTGATGCTGGTGGTGGAAAAAAACATCAGGAAGTGTTGTATCATGTTTCAGTGCAGGTGCACTTAATAGAGCTGAGAGGGAGACACTAATGAGTATATGAGGATGAAGTCTTCATGACTAGTTGTTAGATCTTGTACAAAGCATGTGGTTTCTCCTACAACCAGCTGCTCACATTGTTCAATGTGTGTCAGTGTCCTACATCACACACACAAAGATGTCGGTCAGTCAAATGCACTGTATGTTGTTGCTTATGCTAACAATATGGCTGCTCTACATTTATCAGAGCAACCACATAAGATTCAAAAACGAATTTCTATTCTCACATAGCCTATATATTATAATCCCTTTCCCTGCAAATGAATGCACATTTGAGAGTTTTCAGATGTGAGGCAGTGACTCCCTTTTAACAGTCCATGAGGTTCATGTCATCACATGGGACCCAGAAGTTACCAAACCATCTGCTCCCCTCTGACAGTGGGTGGTGACCCTTTGACCTCTCTCCCTGATCCCACCAGGAAGGTCACAGTGGAAAACCCTCTCATCCCCTTTAGGATTGGTCCTGCTTCCTAAAATAGCTCCTCAGTGGAAACTTCAGCCCATCACTGGCTTGGATCAATGGGCGACTGACACTGTGGTCCACACATCTGCTTGCAGCCATGTTATGGTGTCTGCTGAACAGAGTGTGTGCGGTAATGTTAGATGTTGGTCATGTTTGTGGATGTAGGAGTTTGAGCTTGTCTAGTGTTGAATTCTTTTATCTACAGTATGTTAAGATGAAAGAGCAAGCTGCAGTCAACAAGGAACATATAATACGACATACCAAAAAGAGACAGTTGTTTAGTGTAATATACACTGGTTTTTAAAACATGGGAAAACCTGCTAAAAATGGGTGACTGACTCTTTTTGTACTGCCAGTAGACATGTCTGCCTTTCTGTTTTTTGTCTGGTGTGTCATGTTGATGCACACGCCAAAAAACAGGGAATGGTAAAAATCGTGTTTCCATCACTGCTGATCTGAGCTGGAGCTGATAAATAACCACAACTACCGCAAAGACCTGGGAACGAATGCTGATTGTACCCATATCCACTTAGGACAAATCCAGATGTTTAGTGGGTCTTTTATGTTGTATTTCACTGTAAATATGAGCATCTCATAAAACCCTTGAAAATGCACACAGGTACCTTAGTCCAGATAAGTGAGCCTCATATTGACATCAGATACCTCTTGGCTTTTCTAATGCATTGATTCTTATATGCATAATTTTCAAATCTCAAATGGATTTTGAGAGGTACAGTGTCAAAGCACTTCAATCAAAACTGGCCTTATGATTACACTACCACTGTGAGTGTGTGTGTGTGTTGGGAGCTGTTTGTGTGGCTCAGTCAGTGTCTGAACTGAATGGCTGGCTGCTGCACCGGCTGCCTGGATGAATGGTTGACTGATGGACTGACTGCAGCTATAAAATATCCGACCAGCTGAACAACCACCAAGCTGCAGCTCCAAGTTCCCGACCGAAGTGTTTGTAGGCCATGTTTTCCTTGACGCCTTCCTGTCTGAGTTATGAGACGCTGCGTATGAACATAGTGAGCAGACCAGACCTGGCAGGTTTCTCAGTTCTTCAATTAAATTATTGTGAAAGAATGAAAAGTATGAGTTGGATTGTGAAATGACCAACAGAAACAAGACATCATTCAAGTGAGTTTTCAGCCTGCTTTACTTAAGTCCTTATTTAATGCTGCTAAAACAGTTGGTTGTTGAAGAATGACACACTTCACATCCTGGTCGTGTTTACCGACTCTGCTCTTTCCAGCAAAATCTGGCTGCTGAAGTGAGAAGACATATAGAAACCTGAAAGTTAACAGTGTTAGATTCACAAACCCTTTTTTGTTGAAAGGCAGAAATGGCTAAAGAGGAATTAATTTCATCAAACAACCACACCCTTGATTCAACTGCCCCTCTATTAATCATCTCTGAATAAATAACATAAAACAAAAAGGTGATCTATTAACTGTATAAACACCTTGTGCAATAGTCATCAATATTTGGCTCCTTGAAATCTGTATGAACTGAATAGTTATTTAGTGTTAAATGAAATAAGATCCATGCATTCATTAAAAAAAAAAACTATTTGGTCATGACCAGTATGATTTCGTTCAAACAGTGCTTCTGATTGTATGAGGGGTTGGTAGATTGCTCCCTCTAGTGGTGTATTTGAATGAATCTTGTGTCGTCATCTTCACTGCAATAATCTTAAATGTGTAACATATATGTGAAATAGAACTCCATTCAACACTTGAGGTAGAGTAAACTGACTGATACCAGTTCAGCAGGCTGATGTACTGCACAACTTCACAGCTGGAAAAACAACACTGCCATTGTTTTCCACAGAAAAGTAAAAACTTTCTGTAAGTTCATTTTGTAGTTTATATCAAATATTGAAAATTCAACGTGACTATAACAAAACAAGACTTGGCAGACTTACTGGATATGAACCTTTATCATTTTGTCACACATGATTAAGAAACAGATGTTCATGACTGGAAGGACATGCTGGTTTAACCCTCTCTGCCTTTACAGAAACCTATTGACAAGACTTTTGTTGAATGTATATGACCAGTAATTAAAGAAATATGTACTAAAATATGGATTTAAGAAATTACAATTATAAGTCCACATATCTGAAAATATGTACACATGGCTTGGTTTTCCAAAACATCCAGGATGTGAGTTTAGCGTTATCAGACTGGATTCAGATGTCATGGGAATCTTTTTCAAATGTACCTTCATAAAAGATGACGTGATTAATTCTGCAAAATTGAAATCAGAAAAAATAACAATAAACCTAATAAGATATCTGGAAGTTTTGAGCGTGCCCTCATCTCCTGAAACTTCCTTTGTAGCCTCTGTGTCCAGCTGACGTCAACTTTGTGACCACAGAACAGGAAAAGTTTCCTCTTGAATTTGCAGCCAATGAAAGTGTAGATCAGCATTGTAGTGTCTGCGTCATAGAAGGACACCAATCCATTGTCGTAGTCCACAAACACCATGACTCTCTCAGGTTTCCTCATCAAGAAGAAGTGGACGGGGAAATTCTGTAGAGCTATGCAGTGGGTGTTATTCTCCAGCTTTATCATCCAGCTTCCATTCCTGGGATTGGCTGTGAATGCCCTCTTTCGAAGAGTCGACTCTGTGACTACTCCTAAACACCAGCCGGTCCTGCCTTCAGTCTCAACCTCATAGTAGTATCTCCCTTCAGAAAAGCCCATGTGTTCAGGAAGGTAGTAGTATCTGTTGAATGGCTGTGGGCCTCCATTGGAAAACCACCAAATGTGCGGAGCTTGAACTTCATTAGACTCTGAACTGTTTGCCATCGCTTCATCTTTGCCCTTTATCTTGGCCTGCACTGCCATTTTAATCTTCTTGCCCTTCTTGCCACGCTTGGGTTTGATTGCCTGCGCTTCTGTTTTTTTCATCTGAACCCTCTTGTCAACATGCGCTTCCTCTAAAGGGACAGTATCATGATCGTAATGTTCTGTACACAGGACGCAGACGTGAGTCAGGTCCTCCCTGCAGAAGAGCTCTAACATCCTGTTGTGTTTCTTGCATATTTTCTCCTCCAGGTTGTGCACAGGATCTGTCAGTTGGTGTCTCTTTAAGGCAGCAACTCTCTGATGAGGCTCTAGGTGTGTCTCGCAGAAAGAGGTCAAACAAATCAAACAAGTTTTAGATGCTTTGAATTTGCCTCCAAGGCACAAGTCGCACGGCACCTGTCCTGGTTTGACCGGAGAGTTATTAGCAGCTATCGCGTGATGTTTCTTGAAATATTCCACAACCTCCCTGAATCCAGTGTTGACGCGAAGTTTGAGCCCTTTGTTGAACTTCTCGTTGCACAGTGGACACTGACACTGCTCTTTGCCTGCCCAGTGTCTGGTGATGCAGGCCTTGCAGAAGTTGTGTCCGCATGGGATAGAAACAGGCTCAGTGAAAACATCCAGACAGATGGAGCACAGGAACTGATCCTCGGACAGAAAGGTGCTGCCTGTGGCCATATCTGCAACACAGAGCACAGCAAAGCTCATATTAGACACTTTATGGTGGCTATTCATTTAATTAATAACGAAAATAATTGTTAGTTGCATCCCTAATGCGTATATATATAGTTGAACTTCACCTTCTTGGATGCGTCGCTCCGCTGTTTCTCTCTGTTTGCACGTTAACAGAACTGTCAAGTGACAATGTTAGTTTCATTTCCCTGTAAAAAGTGCAACAGTGCTCCTCCTCTCCTGATTCATACTCCACCCTTCTGCTTTCTCCGACATGACATTAACCCCTAAACAATTGAGCCTTGTCAACAAATGATGACATGAAATGAAAGTGATTTGGGCCATGATTCCTGATAATAAGGAACCCTTGATTTCTACTTCCTGGTGTCATCTTTGTTGTTGTTTTGTGTGTCGCAGTGCTATTTCAGATCCACTCAGCTAAAACAACACTGACTCAAACCACAGCAAACATCTGTCTCACTCAAACACTAAATGGAAAGCTTAGCCAGTTTATGCAAAGTTACTGCTTTGAAAGGGTTCATTTGAAAAGAGTAATATTCCAGTGTGTTTGGCACTGATATAAAATGAATCATATTTTCTCTTCAGAAAAACAGCTGTTTAGTTTTTATGTATTTTTCCCTCAAGACAGAGGGAAGTATGAATGTGCCTAAACTCCACTGATTTTAATTGTGGTCACTTGGTTTTTTTAATGTTGAACTGTGGACTTTATATAAACCAGCTAAAGATTTATGACACCAATAATGTAATCTGATTACCTTTTTTATGAAGCTGAAGCTATGTATTGTATTTCACCCACTTCTTACTTTCTTCCAACATATCTGTGTTTTCAGATGGTGGTGATGTTTGCGCTTTCAATTTCAGTGCCAAATACCGTTCAACCACCAATACGCTATTTAAAGTAACAGTTGCAGTAATCGAAACCTATTTCAGGAAGTGAGTCAAATGACGCCAGCAGCAGCAGCAGCCATAACCAAGAAGCAGCCAAATCAGTGGAGGTTGAGTGTGGTATTTGCTCTGAAGTGAAGCTCAAAGTCCTGAAGTCCTGCTGTTTGGCTTCTTACTGTGAGACTTACCTAGAGACAAAATACTAAACCATAGTGTGAGCATTGTTAATTATTCCTCCATATGACAGATGAAGGATTGTTGCTATCTCATGTAGGCTTTAACTCTGTTTCTGTTTGAGTGTGTGGGCAAAACCTTGTAAAGACATTTGGAGAAAGATGTTATATAAATGTAGTAATTTACCATTTATGAGCTGGTTTATGCCCATTATGTTTGTGCATATGGAGGATGATGCAAACGTGCATGTGAGCAAGCCGGACACCAGGTTCATGCTATTCTGCTGATTGACAGTTAGCGGTGTTGAGGCACAAATAAGCAAAGCGGGAAAAGTGAAGGTGCAAGTAAAGACCAAGCCAGCTGGTAAATATGTATATCAACAGCGCATTTCAAATATGGAAAAAAAAAATCAACTTTGTATGTTGTTCTCTTGAGGAAGAAAATGCACTCAATACATTCATAGACCTCAAGGATACACACAATGCATTTTAGTGACAAACACTTTTCCATTCTGTGTACAAGAAAACTCTACAGAGCACCTTTAAATCCAAAAAGGACCAATTATATGGTGATGCAAAACACGAGAGAAGAATGTGTCTCTGGTTTTATTTCTGAAAACTGGCATCTTCTCAATCAGTCGAATCCGTTGCAAACATACAAAAGCTTTTCTTAGCGTCCTCTGCATGTCAGTGAAAAGCAGTGTTCTTCAGTGGCAGGTAAAGAAAAAGAGCAAGGAAGCGCTGATGAAGAATGGAGAGGAACAAGAAGAGCTAAAAGAAGGAAGAAATGAAGGACACGAGGAGGCAGAAAAGGAAATCAAACAAACAAGATTTAGAATAAGGAGGGTGAATGAAGGTGGGGAGCAGAGGATGGAGGAAGAAGAAAGGAAAAAGCATTTTAGTTAACCATTCCCATATTTCGAGCTCCTCTTGCTCGAGTGTCGCCCCAGTGCTCTTGAGCCTGGCACGTCCCTCTCTTAATTAATCCACAAAGCCGGTTCATAGACCAACAATACAAACCTCATGTGTGATTGCGTGCTTGTGTGTAAACCCGCTCCGCAGCTGCTCCCTGTTGGAATGAAAAAACAAAGTGTGTGTGTGTGTTCAGGCTGACTGAGGATTAAAACAAGCTTCATTAACAACCTTTAAATACCAGCACCTTTAATAAAGCTGCATCCTCTGTTTGTTTGTTTGTTTGTTTTGAAGGTCATTACCACAACAAAGAAGGCACATTGTGTCTGATAGCTCATTTCCATATAAAAGTAAAAATCAATTGTGGCTCCTACGCCTCATTAAGCTAAAATATTCTATCTCTGTTTCAGTCTGTTTCTCAAAATAAATAAACGAATCCCCTCTTGGTGCAGTTCAGTAGTAATGATTCAATATAATTTAGAGGGAGGCTTGACTTCTACCCTGTACATATATCTCTGTGATTATATCATTTGATTCATTATGACTCATGCACTGAAATATATTGTATTGAATCATGATAATATATAATTTCTCACAATATTTACACATATCTTTTAACACTGTGCATTATATATACCTGTATTGGACTCCCAAAAGTAAGTCATTTTCCTTTACAAAAAAAATGCATGTAAAGATGTGATTCAAAGTTTCCAGCTAATCTGATCACTAATGAATTTTGACGTATTCGTTTGATTCTATGAAATATGGTAACCTGTGCATCTTTATTCCAAACATCAATATACGGAACACTGTTGTGCATTTAAATAAATCAAAATGTTTTAGGGAGACAAGGTAACAATGTTCATTTTGTCTGTTTTCTGTTTTAGATTTTAGATTCGTTGATCATTGTTGCACCATTGTTGTGGCTTTGTATCACCAATGCTCACAGTAAATATGAAGCACTTTGAAAGCTCCACCAAGGCCACTTGTTCACTCTTATATGATATAAGATAAGATATTCCTTTATTAATCCCACAAGGGGGAAATTTACAATATGCAAATCTGGAAGCACAACCACTTTATATGTCTGGATGTATTTCCAAAACTATCAGAATTATGTTGAAATATGGTTGTGCCTTGCCGAAGCCTTGTCATAAAGCACCTCTAAGTTATTAACACACCTTTGAGAGAAAGTGTTTCTATATAGTTTCTATATGAAGTCTGAGTAACTACATGTAAAGGATTACTGGTGATTGTGGACTGTGATGCGGAGTCAATGTAATTTTATTTCTACTATTAAACTTTACTTCATCTTCTGGATCTTAAGAGACAAAAAAGGGGAAAAATCATTTGTATCCACCTGTGATTCTGATCCCTTCCCAAAGTCAATGGGTTCTTTGTTGGCCCATGTTACACCCTTCCCCTCATGAAAATCAGGCCAGTGTTTTTTCTCTAATCCTGCAGACAAACAGACAAACAAACCTCCTTGGTGGAGGTAATAAAATATCACATTAAAAACAACCCACATCATACATCATCATAGATTTGAGTGCAAAAGTTGACACAACTAAATTAAAATCTCCCAGCATGACAATATTTTATTGCAGTATAGTTTTATTGCTTTGTTTGCACTTGGTACAAATGATTCCTTGTGCATCTTTTCCATTCATCACCAGAGGGGGCGTCCCTGTGGTTTTACTGCCAAGTCACGTTTTAACGCTCACAGGCAAGCAAACATCACTTCAGAGTATCACCAGTAGGTGGCGCAGCTACATTGTAGTAGGCGTCTCTGTCCTGTTACTGTGAGCGGGATGCTTTGCTACAGAATGACAGCTGTTTAAAGAAAATGCATATTTAAAGATCTGAAACTTCTCTGCACTTGAAGCCCTCATTGAAGTCACAGCAGCTGCTTAGTTATGTTTTTTTTTTCTTAATCTCATCATCGCCTCGTGGCTCATTGAAGCTGCCTCATTAGGCTCCGTCTCTCTCCGGCATCCCTGTCAGTCACTCACAGGACCTGAACCCGGGTCAGTCCTTGCGAGGGTCGAGACACCCGGCGGCTCCAGTCTTTATGGTGACAACACAGGCTGCAGCCCCCCCTGGGCCGGGTTCACTCATTTCAACTATCAGGAGCCTGCAGTGATTGACAGGTCATGAGGATGTCCTGTGGAATAATAATAATGGAGATGGAGAGCAAAGCCTCAGGAGGAGGGGGGGTCTTTCCATGTCAAAGCTCCCTAACAAAACTCTCTCTCTCTCTCTCTCTCTCTCTCTCTCTCTCTCTCTCTCTCTCTTTCTCTCTCTCTCTCTC